>JANSVA010000008.1:26473044-26484236 GCA_025504915.1 Erythroxylum reticulatum | reverse complement strand
TAGAAATAAAGTCTCACGGTGATAGAGGCAGGGATGGTGTCGGAGGTGAAAACAAATCCGTTGGACCTCTAAGATTGTTGTCATATCTTGGAATTGCTTAAAGAGAGTGAGAGAATTAATGATCCCAGATCAATTCAAATTACTAAAGTTTTATTGAAGGTTCAAAACAACTCTAACTAAACCTAACAATTTTCTATCAAACTACTAAACATGCTAATTTATGACCCTTAGCTTAACCTTACATCCATGGAGACGTCTTAATTATTTGAACAGAAGGAAATCACTTCCTTATCCTTGGGAATTGTTCCTTTGAGATATAACTTGCAATGATGCTCATTGACCTTAAAAGTTTCCTTGTTAGCATTTTCTAGTTTGAGGCTCCATGATTGAAAACTTGAATGATTGTAAAAGGTCCACTCCATCGAGATTTTAACTTCCTTGGAAACAACCTTAACCTTGAATTATATAGCAGAAATGCATCTCCTACTTTAAATTCCTTTTGTTTAAGACGAGAATCGTGTCATTTCTTTAACTTTTCCTTATAGATTTTGGAGTTTTTGTACACGTTATAACAAAACTCTTTAAGTTCATCCAATTGCAAAAGTCACCTTTCGTCTGCTTGCTTCCAATCAAAATTTAGTGCTTTTATCACCCAATACACCTGATGTTCTAGTTCAACCGAAAAATGACAAGCTTTTCTATATACAAGTCTATAAGGAGTTGTTCTGATAGGTGTTTTGAAAGCAATCCTATAAGCCTACAAGGCATTATCTAGCTTTATTACCCAATCCTTCCTAAAGTTGTTCATCGTCTTTTCCAAAATTCGTTTTAACTCCTAGTTGACAATTTCCACTTGGCCAATAGTTTGAGGATGGTAAGGTGTAGAAACATGGTGGTGCACTCCATATCTTTTTAAGAGGGCATTAAAAGATCTATTGTAGAGATTTGTACCTTTATCACTTATTATCATACGTGGCACTCTAAACCGATTGAATAACCATTTGATGAACTTTTGCACCACCTTTCCATCAATGGTTGGAGATGCCACTGCTTCAAATCAACTTGAAACATAATCCACCCCTACTAGAATGTGTGTGTTTCCCACTGAAGATGGGAAAAGGACCCATAAAGTTGATGCCTCATACATTGAAGACTTCCACTTCTAAAATGTTAGATGAAGGCATCTAATCTCTTTTGGAGATGTTACATATTCTTTGGCATCGATCACATTGTGCCATGAAGGTTTGAGTATCTTTAAACAATTATGATTAATAAAATCCACTCTCAAGTATCCGAGTTTCCGTTTTGTTAGCTCCATAATGTCCAGCATATTGACCTTCATGACATTGCTTCAAGATGTCTACATTTCCTCCTCCAAATCACATTGCCACATTAACCCATCAGCGTATGTTCTATATAAAATTGGCTCATCCCATAGATATCAATTAAAACCATATAGGAATCTCTTTCTTTGTTAGTAAGATAAATCAGAAGGAAGTTTACCACTGGCATATAATTTGCGATATCAACGAACTATGGTGTAGCTAAACTTTCGAGCAGCATCAGGGTTTCATCAGGGAAATTTTCATTAATATCTTCGCTTGGCTTGCATTCCTTTCCTTCTAGTCTAGATAAGTGATCTGCAACCACATTTTTTGCTCCCTTTTTATTCTCACTTCTATATCAAATTCTTATAAAAGTAACACCCATAGAATGATCCTTGGTTTTGCTTCCCTTTTGTTGAAAAGGTATTTTAACGTCACGTGATCGGTGAATATGATTACCTTTGATCCCAAAAGGTATTGTCAAAATTTATCACATGTGTATACTACTGCAAGTAATTCCTTCTTTGTGGTGGTGTAATTAAGCTGAGGTCCTGCAAGGGTCTTGCTGGCATAGTAGATCACATGCAATCGTTTATCTTTCCTTTTCCCTAATGCACATCCTATAGCTTGGTCTCTTGCATCGCACATAACCTCAAATGGAAGTGTCCAATTCGGTGGTGATAGAATTGGTGCAGATATTAATGCCTCCTTTAGTTTGTTGAAGGTAGACACACACTTGTCATCAAATAGAAAAGGCACATCCTTGACTAATAGGTTTGTCAAAGGTCTTGTAATTTACAAGAAGTCTTTGATAAATTGACGATAAAATCCTACATGACCTAAGAATCCTCGCACACCTTTTACATTGCTTGGTGATGGAAGTTTCTCTATAATCTCTATTTTTGCTCTGTTGACTTGAATCCTTGGTGTGAGATTTTATACCCTAGCACTATCCCCTCTTGCACCATAAAATGACATTTCTCCCAATTCAGCACCAAGTGTGATTCTTCACATCTTTGAAGAACTATGTCCAAATTGATTAAACACATTTCAAAAAAGTCTCCAAAAATTAAAAAATCATTCATGAACACTTCCATTATATCTTCGATCATGTCAGCAAAGATAGACATCATACATCTTTGAAATGTAGTCGAGGCATTGCATGGTTCGAAAGACATCCATTTGTATGCGAAGGTACCATAAGGGAAGGTGAATATAGTCTTTTTTAGATCGTTAGGGTAGATGAAGATCTAATTGTATCTCAAATATCCATCTAAGAAGCGATAAAATGAATGACCAGCCACTCTTTATATCATCTGGTTTATGAACGGGAAAGGAAAATGATCTTTCTTAGTGATTGAGTTGATTTTTGTGATAATTTATGCACACTCTCCATCTAATAACTGTTCTTATTGAAATTACTTCTCCACTCTCACTTTCTATTATTGTCATTCCACCCTTTCTGGGTACATTGTATTAGACTATCCTATTTACTATCAAAGATGGGATACATCTAAAAGTTTGATTATTTCTTTCTTGACCACCTCCTTTATGTTAGGGTTCAACCTTTGTTGACGCTCCCTCACCGTTCTGCATCCTTCCTTGAGGTTTATTTGGTGCATGCAAACATTTGGGCTTATGCCTCGAATATCAAAAATCTACCATCTAATGGCTTTGATTCACTTTCTCACAATTGCTACCACTTTACTTTCTTGTTTCTCATTCAATTGATTTGAAATGATTATTTGTAATGTTTGACCTTCACCTAGAAAGGTGTATCTGAGACGTGTAGGTAAAAGTTTAAGCTCTAATGTGGGTGGTTTTTTCTGTGGATGGTGGTATGGGTGCTTCAGTTTAGACTAATTTATCTTGATGCATTTGAACATTTGACTCATCCATCCCATCATCTCCTTTAGACTCAAGTTTCTCATATCCATTATTTGTCTCTGTTGCCACTGACTGTACTTATGTAATGGAGCTCTCAACTTTTTCTTCCAAATTTTGATCCATAATTTCAACCTTCATGCATGCACTGCTTACTTTTGGGTTCTTTAAAACCTTATTCATATTGAATTCAATCTAATCTTCACCTATTCAAAGTGTTAATTTCCCTTTATGAATGTCAATTATAACTTTCCTTGTATTCATAAATGGTCGACCAAGGATCAATGGATAATTTTTATCTTCTCCAAAATTAAGAACCATAAAATATATAGGAATAATTAATTTGTCCACTTACATTGGAATGTCTTCCACTATTCCAAACAGTCTTTTAATAGATTGATCAGCCAACTGAATTAACATTGATGTTGGCTTGACCTCACCCATCCCCAACTTCTTGAATATTGATAAAGGCATAAGATTAATAAATGCTCCTAAGTCGTATAAGCACTTGTGAATTCAAATTCACCAACCACGCAGGGTATTGTGAAACTACCTAGATCCTTCAATTTAGATGGCATCTGGCTAGTGACTATAGAACTGTAAGTGCTAGTTAGAGCTACCGTTTGATTATCTTCCCAAGTATGCTTCTTTGATAGTATGTCCTTCAAAAATTTTGAGTATTTAGGCATGTGTTCCAAAGAATTGTGCAAATTGTAAATCCGGTTTCTTCTTTTGTAATCGTTGAGGAAAAGGAATCTTGGGTGGATATGATGGAGGATTGACATAAGGAGGTTATTTGCTTATATTCACTTCTTTCTCATTTTCTTGATCGTTCTCAATAGAAGGGGAGGACTCCTCTATTGTCATTGTCAGTGGTTCAAGTTCCTTCCCACTTTGAAGTGTAATAGCCTTTGGTTGCTCCCTTTCTTTTGTTCCTGAAGTGCTAGGAAGGATTGCCCTATTTTGCATAAAAAAAAAGTATTTGACAATAGGTTTACTTGGACTTCTAGATTATAGATTAAAGAAGAATGGTTCTTTGTTACTTGTTCAAATCTGCCTTCCAGACTCTTTTGTGCATCGTCTAAGTTTCCAAATTTGTCTAAAATCCTTTCCAACTTGGACTCTATTGAGCTCGGTTTATCTTGTTGAAAGCTTGGTTATCCTTAAAGTCTAAACTGTCCTCCAGCATTGTTTGTAGTATCCCATTTTCCCATATTAAGGGTTAGAACCCTAGATAATAGAACATAAAAGATATTATTGAGAAATTAGGAAATGCATTTCATACTCATGCATAATATTAGCATATACACATGTGAATTTGTTTTTTTGTACACATTACAATGACTATTCATGCACTAATTTAACTTATTCTAGGGTATAAATGATTTTTTAAATGATTATGATGTTAATATTGAATATTTCTTCATGAAAATTGATTTGGTGAATATTTGGGAAAATTTTGAAATTATAGGTACTTTTGAACTTAGAAAAAAATGCCAAGTGGCAAGATAATTGATAAATGGAAGTAGAAATAAATGTTAAATGGCAGTAGAAATTATTGATAAGTGACATTAAGATTTAATGACAAGTGTCATAGAAAATTGGGAGACAATTTGATTAGAAATTAAGAGACAAATGGACTGATTATTAAAATTCATGTGTTACCTTAATTAAAAATACAAATAGCATAATTCTTTATGTGGTAAGTGTCATGAAACTCACCAAGCACTAAACCCACGACATATACAATGAAAAACCGTTTTTTAATTTGTCTTTCATTTTCACTACATGCTCTCTTCTTCATTTTCTTCTTCTCCATTCACAATACTCACCCTCACTCTCACAACCTAACCCTCAATGTTGAGCTTTACTATCATCCTTCACTTTGCTAATCCAAGATCCTTGTTGTCTTATTCTTCTTGATGAAAGCCTAACCTATTCCTCCTTGAAGAGTTGATGATCGTATGAGCTTAGAGGCTAGAGTTTCATGGTGATTTTTGAAGAAGAATTTAGTTAACCAAGTAAGTATATTGTTCTTTAGGATTTGTTGAATAGCAATTTTTATGATGATAGTTAGAGATAAAATGAAGGTGATAATGGAGTAGAATGTGTGCAGAAATTTAATGAATGTAAGAATACCTTGATGTTCTATTTTTGTGTTTACGATCAACCATAGTTTATGATTTGTTTATGAATGATATTGAGTTAAAATGGAGCTGATAATGAAGAGGAAATGAAGTAGAAAAGATTATCTATCTACAAGATGTGTTAGATGTAAAATATAGGAGTTAAAAACCTAGAAAATTGAAAGAGAATGGCTAGATGTTAGTTGTAACATTTCCACTAGACATGCATCTGTATTTTAGCCATATCTTGATATGTAGACATCCAAATGAGATTATTTTAATTTTATATTAAACTATAAACATATGGCTATATTTTCATGAAGAAATCAAATTTGAATTATTTCTCTAAGAGTTTCAAAATTTGGCTTGAAGTTGAGTTCAATGTCTGTCACAGTGTGAGAATAGTCTGTAGTATTTTAGGTATAGCTTGCAGAATACTAAACCAAACTGCCTAAAACTGATGTCGTTAGAAACTTAATACATATGGAAACATTTGTTTAGCAGAATTAATTGCCTAAATACCTCATTTTCTTTATCAAAATGGCCATGGAAAATTGACCCAAAAATATGTTTTGAGAAAAACTAGAATCATGCTTGGATAAAGGATCATCATGTAGCTGCACGTCAAATGGTTGCATGATCATGCAAAAGCAAGATCAGGAACTACTGTCTTCCCACCTTACCTTTATGTTTTGGACTTAATTGAGGTTTGAAATGAACCTAGATAGTTGCTAGAGTAAGTGGTTAAGTGATTTATGAGTTTAGGATGTTGATTGACATTAGAATTAAAGCATGGATTAACTTGATATAAATGTATCTCAATTTTGAAGTTATGAGTTGTTAATGATGTAAAAGTGTTCTTAGAAATGCTAATATGATTGTAAGGAGATTATTAATGTGTATCAAGTATGAATGAATGAGAATTGAGAAATTGTGTGGATGTATAATGCCAAGAATGGATTGGTAAATTTATGTTTGATGAATAGATGACTAATAAACTGAGGATAATCAAGTTTTGCAAGAAATGATATATGGATGATTTGAGATGTGAATAAAGGAAACATACCCAAAATAGTCAAATTGAGCATATAAACACATATACATATGTGTATGATTGAATGTTTATGTGATTAAAGTGTATTTGATTCCACATGATGGATTAATGAAGTGGTGTGCTATATGTGTTGATACTTATCTGCAAATTGAATATAAAATGTGAACTGTTTGTGTTATGTGATATAAGTGAGCTATTGAGGATGGTCCGCTCACTGAGTTCACAAAACTCACCCAAAATGTGTAACGTTGTCTTTCAGGTTCAGGGGATACCCAGTTATACTAATTGGAGTCTAACCACTACATTCGGATAATAGTTAGAGTTCGAGATAAGTTGGCATTTGCATATGTTTTTTGTTATTTTTAGTATTAAACATTGTATTCTGAAGTATTATTTATTGTGTAAATGAATTTTTTCTTGTAATAACAGTTTGATGAAACACATTTTGTATTTGTATTTGACCCAGATGATCACTGGAATTTATGATGATGTATTTATGGTTTGTGACATTTATAACTGAGATTGTTATGAGTAACATGGGTCAAAAGTTCAATTATCGATTTTATGGATATGCATGTGATATTTCTAAAATTTTGAATTGAGTATGATCAACTGACTGCCCTATCATGCCACCTTGTAGAGTATGTTCTTGAATATCGATGGTTTGTTCAGGAATATGCCCTCATAGAGTGGGGTGTTACATTGTTCATCAACAAGAAGTTAGTGCGATTCTTCCACCCCGGGTTATATGTATTAGAGTAGGGACTGTTTCCCCCTCCTCATGTATATTCAGCTTTATATAATTAACTTGATATGGATCGTTTTCCTTCAAGAAAAAGTCCACCATATCATGATCCATCTAGTTACAGAGTTCACACTTTAGTTGCACAACTTTTAACGAAATTGAGGATAAAGCCTTCATATTAGTGAGCTGTCGAGTTAAGCTGTCAATTTTTTCCTACATCTCTATCATTTGATCAAGAACTATAATTCCTTTTTGTTCTTAGAAGGTAGCGGGTTGTCTACTCCACTTGTTCGTCCATTGGCAACTGTTACTCGCCATCTCTTCTATCAACTCTTCTGCTTTATCTACCATCTATCTCATCAGTGATCCTCCTAAATCTACATCAATCGTGCCTCTCGTATGTGGGGTTACTCCATTATAGAATGTTTGCAATAAGAAGTCCTTAGGTAAGTTATGGTGTGGGCATTTTCAATGTAAGTTCTTGTATCGTTCCCACGCTTTATAGATCTATTCCTTGTCACTTTACTGGAAGTTGGTAATCTCCTTGATAATCTTTGTAGTCTTGGTAAAGGGAAAATATTTTTCTAAAAAGGCACGAACTAGTTAATCCCAAGTGGTGACATTGACTAGGTTAAGAGAATGGTACCAGGCCTTCGCTCTATCTCTTAGAATAAAAGGGAAAAGCCTAATTCTTACCGCATCCTCCGACATCTGATGGTATCAAAAGGTATCACAGATTTCAAGGAAATTCACTATATGTGCATTAGGTTCTTCACTTGTTAGTCTATAGAATTTCACATTCTGTTGAAGCATGTTTAGGAAGGTTGGTTTAATTTCGAAAGAGGCTGCTTGTACGGGTGGCCTAGCTACTCCTTGGTTAGTCGCATTGAACCCTAGTCTCATATAATCCATAAGGGTTCTTTGTTAACGTCCTTGGTTCGCTCTGTGATCCAAATCTTGCTAAAATTCCTTGACCATTATTGCTTTTGCAATTTCTTCTTCTTCTTCACGCTGAGCTTTCTTAATTGATGGTTCTCATCGAGTGATATCTAATTCTAAGGTTTCAGCTACACGAATCGAACATCTCCTGACTCTTGTGTTCATATAAGAGTAAAAATTCAGAAATAGAAACAAAGAACTAAACTAAAATCTAAGTAAAACACCTTAAAGTAAAGAATTAAACTAATCACTTCCCTGGCAACGATGCCAAAAACTTGATCCGGTGTTTGTTGAGAGTAAGTTTAAATAATAAGCACACGGTTCGTTAGCCTAGTACTAAAGGTGTGATCCCATAAGGAGGGAGTTAATTTAATCCTAAAATCTAAAGCCAGAAACAAAAACAGAAATCCAAGATGCAATGAAGCTAAAAAAATGAGAATTTAATTCAATAAATCAAATTAAAAATCAAATACGAATATACTAATTATTAAGCAATTGCAACACACCCAAGAATCAATTGAAAGAATTTACCAATTGAGAGAGAGAAATTTTCCTATCCTTAATGCTAACCTAACTGATTGTGAATTATCAGATTGTTGGTTCTGAACTATCTTAGGGTTGATTACACTCTCTCAAGTTATGAACATTAACCCTAAATCATAAACCCTAATAGGATTATGGGAGCTGTAATCTCTCAATTTACAAACATCCAAAATCCTAATTAATTCTAAAGTTCTCTAATAAACTATCGGAAACCTATACAAGATCTCTCTTTGCACAATTTCTCAATTTGATCATGGGCTATGTCTTAGGCTTCTATTATGATTGTGACATGTATGCCAGGATCGTGGGCCAATTTTGGTGTGTTGTTTTAGCCCGAATGTCTCCGAAACTTCTTCATTCTTCGATTCTAACCTTAAAATACTAGCAAACATATTAAAGTACCTTAAAAACATAATATTTAAGCTCAAAGACTTGTACTAACCCATAAAACAAAACTAATCAACAAACTAACACAATTTTAACCTAAACACATACTAAATGATTGAATTAATAACTAAACACATATCAAACTAAGCCCTAAAACACAATGCAATTTACACTTATCAGCCATCATCTCTTCTTTCATTACAGCTTGCCAACCATCATAAACCAGTGCTTTAACAAGGGACGATGGGACAACAACAGAGTCTAAGGAAGCTACAAAAGACTTAGAGGAGGGGGATAAAACATGGAAAGATACAAAAGAAGAAATAAGGTAAGTGAATATGCATTTACCTTTACAAAGAGCAATAGGACAATAAAGGCTAGCATCAGGTAGTGGTGAGGAATCTAGAGACGAAGCATAATGGGTTGATTCCATGTCCTGGCTGATGGGAGGTGCCTTAATAGACTATTGTACATGTTGAGAATAAACTTGACAAATAACAAGTCGAAAGGGAGGAGAAACTACCTATTCACTTACAGTATAAATAAGAAAATCATCCCCTGAATTACTGGTGTAACATCCCATCACCTGTGGGAGGCTAGAATAGTGAATATAAGTGATTAATGATAGCTTAAAATGCATTTTTTCATGCTCATGCATAATATGACATACAAATATACATGAATAGTGAAAGTTTGGCACATGAAATAATTGTCTATGCATTCATGGATAATTCCGGGTATAATTGGATTGAGTTGTGATCTTTTTTGGAAATTTAGTGAATTTTGAATTTTTTGTTATGTTGAAAATATTATTGATTAGTAGAATTGTGAAATTTGCGAATTTCTGTGAATTTACGAATAAATTTTGGAAAATTATTGAAAATAGGAAAAAGAAATCAAAAGAAGATTTGGAGGTAGTTGGATTGTAAAGATAAGAGTTTAAGGGAGTTAGTTTCAAAAGAAACTAAGTTAGAGTTTAGGTATTAGGAAAATGATAAGTGTCACTTAGTTAAGGGGCTTTTGGACTCATTAAGGGTAGAAATGGAAGAAAGAAACGTAGTCTTGCTTTTTAAGAAGGGGGAAACTTAAGTTGAGAGAGAGAAAGAGAAGTTGAGAAAGAAAAAGAAGAGAGTTTCAGTGGTTAAGAGAAAAGAAAAGAGTTGAGCTAAGGTTTTAGCACTTCTTAGTCTTGGGAGAGATTTTGAAGTGGGTCAGGAAGAGAAAAAGGAAGAGGGAGAGAAGAGCTTCAAATTGAGCCAAAGATCTCTTCATTTGGCAAAGAATCAAGGTAAGATCATTTGAATCTTTTGGAATTTTTGGAAGAGTTTTAGACCATGAAGTTAGGAAATACATGGGTCTAAGTGTTCTAGAACCAATTTTAGTGATTAGGCAATGTGGGATTTTTCCATTTGAAAACCCTGTTAAGTTGAGGTTTGAGAGTTGAATGAAGTCAAATTGGTATTTGGATGGTTATACTCAGGATTTTCCAAATTTGCACAGTGTAACATGTTCAAGTCTCCCTTAGGGGTAAATTTCATATTCTGACTTCAAGGAAAAATATGGATTAATCTAGGCTAAATTAGACAAATTTGTCTTCTAGAAATTTGTAGTTTATCTTTCTATCTTTCCAACGGTATGAAGTGTGAAATTTTTAGACATTGGAGTTGAAAGTTATGATCCTTTTAAGTGGAGATGTTCAAGAGTATAGAGTGTCCTGTCTGTGATGACGTCCTATCGTCTTTGATGACAACATATCGTCTGTAAACATGTATCGTCTATGATGACATCATATCGTCTGTAAACATGCATCATCTTTGATGACTTCATATTGCCTGTAAAGATGTATCATCTATGATGACGTCATATCGTTTGTAAAGATGTATCGTCTGTGATAATGTCATATCGTCTGTGATGACATCATACGTCTGTAAAGACATATTGTAGCACCCCCTTACCGCAGGGCACACACCGGGATGCCCTCAGGTCATTTTGATACGTATCCTCCGATGAGGGTGAGATACGAAAAAGCACTACAAACACTCCATTTGGCATTATAATAAAACATTAATATAAAAATCGCAAACTTTTTGAAACCCAATTTTTTTTTGCTCCTTTCATTTCATAGAAACCAAAAGTTTACACATCTGTCAGTTTTCACTGTCTGTACAACACTCCAAAATCCTAGTACA
>JANSVA010000008.1:26445838-26472944 GCA_025504915.1 Erythroxylum reticulatum | reverse complement strand
CCAATTTGATTATTCAACTGTGAATCCATTAATTTAGATTCTTATAATATACATGTTTCCCATACATCTCTATGTATGTGTATATTATTTACAAAAGAATCTTGGTAACTTTTTAACTAGATATATAATGCTCACACAAATATAAGCAAACTCTTTTGTTTTATTAACAATAAATATTTTAATTACAAAAACTGTAACTGAAGAAGATAAAGTTACATGTAAATGCACTTGCTTTCTAGGACACTATATTTACATAACTCCAACACTTATTGCACTCAAGAATTGCCCTTAAGGCTTTATTTTAAGAAAGTATCTATCTGTCCCAATTATAGGTCTCAAATGCCTCCGTTCTCTTTTTTATAACATCAAAACAAATGTATAACCTTTTGAACTAGAACAAAAGATAATGAGGTATAAATAAAATCTATAAGAAAGATAATGAAGTGTTAATAATATGTATAACAAAAACATAACGTATTATGAATACGAAGTACGAAATTTTTGTTTATTATTAATTATTGCAAGGAATGTCTATATGGAAATTAGGTTGTACATATTTAACATCATCAATGTTAATTGGTTAATGGTTATCTGGAATGTCTACATGGAGATCAGGCTTTTCATATTCAACATAACCATCTACATGTCCCTCCATATGTTCCTACATGTTCATCCACATGTTCACATTGTTCATCCATATGTTCACCCTATTCGTCTACATATTTATCGTCATATTCATCGTCCTATTCATTATCATCTTTATCATCTTATTTATTTTCATCTTCATCTTGTTCCTCATCATAATAGTCACCATTATGCTTTTCTCCTCTAGTTATAGGTAATATGTTAGGAGTAAGGAAATGTGTCTAAATTGTAGGTAGCATACAAATTAATACTCCCTTAAATTTTTATAAGGTTTGTTAGCCTAATAAAAATTCATTTTGATTTAATAAACCTCAATGACTCTCTAATAAGGGCCTTTGCATATTCAAAGGCATCAATTGAATCCCTCAAGTATTAGGTTATTAACACCCTTTTCCAATAACTTCTTGGCTTTAACTAAACTAACAGAAAATATAGTAAACGAATCCCCAGATGCAGTATGGATCACTGAATTTGATGAACCACTTATACGATGCGCTTCACCTAAGAAACAATTAGTATAGAACTTAAATAGCTAATTAAGTCAAATGTTATAACGAACCCAAATTCGAACATGTGCATACCTGATTGAACAAACATAGTAATTGGAATCGATGAATATTCCAAAACAACCGATTTCCCTAATCCTCTACCAACCATTGAGACATTACCATCGCCTCCATTTTCATTTATGTTCTCTTGAAGAATTGAGGAAGCTTTACACAACAAATAGTATACAATCAAACTTTCATCTAATAGCTCCCTAATAGAAAATGAGATGCAGATAATTAAGGAAGGGAAGTAATTCGGATGGTACTAAGAACCTTGAAGAAGAAGATCGACCATTGAAGGTAAGTGGTGATTAGAATTTGATGAGGAGAATAGTTGTTTATCGATTTGTTCTTTGTTAGGGATAATTTTGCTACATTCCTCCTAGTGGAGCTCATTTATGCCATCAAAAACTAGTCACCACATTAACATTCTGTGATGAATTACTATTAACAATTTTATTCTAAAAGGTCAATTTAGCATAAAATTGATTATGTTTAATTAAATTCTTTTGGTAATCAAATCCAATAAATTTTCAGGGGTGGAATGAACTGATCGAAAATTGATTTGAATTTTACCATACAAATCCTAGCAATAAAAAGAAAAGGTCATTCATTTTTAGCAATACTAAAAACAATCATCTCCTCAGCAACTTGTTATTTATTATGATCACAAAGAAAATAGCTCAAGTCTAGTGTAAGATTTAAACCAATTCTCTTGTTAAAGATACACTTGATATGATCGACGAATAATTAGGAAAAGCTTTTGTATATTGAAAACATAATACAAGATCTTAAGTTACATACATAATAACAAACTTGTGAAAAAGATAAGGGAAGAAGAAGCAAACCTGGAGAAACTTGAGAGAGAGAGAGAGAGAAAGAGGTGGAAGATAGGAGAAGAGTATAGGACAAATGGTGAAAATATAATTAAGTATATAAACATCCCTTCCAAAAGTTAAATACGCTCATAGACCTTTCATCAAACAGTTAGTAGGCTTTCCTTAAAGAAGCATTGAAGGTGGGAAAAAAATGTTAACCGATATATAACCAACAAAAAAACACAATTGACCATCTTCTAAATACAAACATAAAAAAAACCTATACAATATAAGAAGAATACAAAACTCACATAAATTCTAAATTGTAGTAGAAAAATAAAACACAACAAAAGGAGGGTTCTTGAAAATAGAAAAGAAGAACAGTTCCTACACAGGACATGACATTTGATCAACAGTGATAACCAAAACACAGGAGATGATGCTTCTTCGAAAACACAACGAATAAGACGAAAATGAAGAGAGATTCATTTTTGTGGTAATAACCTAGAATAAAATGACATCATTTGTTGTTAAGAAAAATGATGCCATTTTTTATTAATTCAGAAGAAATATACCATTAAGTGACGATTCAAATAATCATTGCCAAATGGTGGCCCATTACCATTTGACTTGACCTTTGGTGACAAAATTATATAGAATATATAATTTTTATAACAATACAAAATTTATGTATAATAAATATAGAATTATGATTAAATAGACTAATATATTACAAGTAAGATACGAAAAAATTAATCTATTATCTATGCATTCATAAATCATTATACTAGTTATAATTATTATCTATACATTCATATAACATTATATTAATTACCATATATAATTATTTTTATTGCAATATAATTAAAAATAATTAAAATATAGTAAAAATAGAAATGAATATTACGTATTAATATCATGTTCTTAAAAATAAAATTTAATAACATGGACAATGATTGTAAGTCTAAAAAAATTTAGTTAACAACAAATTTGCTATATTAAAAAATATCATAAATATGAAAAGAATTGGCGACGATTTGTATATATACACTTAGCGACCAATTACATAAGATCATTGCTAAAGGGTGTTTACGTTGGTGAAGATTACCATAAATCTTCACGAATCTATAAACCTTTGGTGATGTTTTATTAAATTGTAGCCAATTGTGAAATAAAAATGATGTTGTTGTCTTCAACTGCAATGTTCAAAAATTCATAGAAAATGACGTCGTTTGTTTTAACAAAAAATGACATCGTTGGTGAACTTTGACTTCAACATTTTGAATCAAACCAAAGCAATGTCATTTGTTTTAATAAAAATGACTTCATTTTCCTTAGAACATAAACATTGTAGTCGAAGGCCCCCTCTCGTGCTCATTTCAAGTTATTTGTTATTTCTTCTTCAGCTATTCTTCCACTGTTCATTATCTTTGGTTTCAAGATTGCCGTGGTTAGTCATCCATGTTTTACTCTGGGGTTTATTTTTTATTTCATTATTATTGTTAAATGCTTATATAGTCATTAGTTTTGTTAATGTGAATTGAGTATTATGATTTTTTTGGACTGTGGTTCGTTCATTTTTTTCCAATGTGTTTATGATGGAGAATAATGGAAAAGACAGTGGTTTTGTTAATAGTTAGGGATGAATTTGGTTTACATATGAAGTCTTTGATGAAATTTCTCTTAAGGATATTTTGTTAATGTGGTATAAGTATTCTGTGATTTTTTTTGACTATGGTTGGTTCATATTTTTTTTCAATGTGTTTATGTTGGTGAATAATGGAAAAATATAGTGTTTTTTGTTATTACTCAGGGATGAATTCGGTTTGCATATGAAGTGTTCGATGAAATGTCTCTGAGGGATATTTGGGACTATTTCGTTAGATAGTAGTGACACTTGGTTAATGAAATTTTTTTTAATTATTTGGTTTGTTAGTACTAAATCTCGAAAATTTGAAGTTATGGGAATTGTTGCTTTAAAATGTGTTCTTAAGCTTTATAGTATTAATGGGTGAGGTGTCTTAAATTCAATTTTAACATATTTCTTTCATTTAGTAGTGAACTTAGTGATTTAAGACATTAACTACCTACTAATAAATACCTACTAACAATTTGTATTCTTGTCCATCAAGCTTCCAAATACCTTTAAGTAACTCATTTCACAAAAATATTTTCAATATAGAGAGAGTTAGAGCATTAATTAAACTTTTATCTAAAAAAAATTAAACATAAGAGATTCAAAAAAGATGAGTTAAATTGTGTTCAATTATTATGTAATATATGCTACTGTCATATTTTACTCCATAGATTTTTAAAAGAAATTTTTTCTTATCTCAATTCTATACATACCATATAAAAACTAAATGTCATAAACTTTCTTTGTTACCTTAACTTTCCAAGTCTCTTTCACGAATTGCTAATTATATGATCAACCTTGATGAACAGTTAATTTTAATTTGTGTGAAATGCCTTTTAGTTTAAGGTTCTTTAGCCTTTTGGTTTAAGGTTTTTTATTTCTTCTAATGGATTAATTGATTTGAACCAGGGCCAATTTCACAATCAATTCACTAATTTTTGTTGTTCGTTGTCTCCAATTGCCATGGCGAACTTTTCTCTACACTTAACATGTTTCGGTATTTTGAGTATATCGTTTCCTATAGTTATCCAAATGGACTGATTTTTTATTTTTAGTAAACTAGAGACATAGTGATACAAATGATATGAATACATAAAATTATGAGTAGGACTCTAAGAATTTCAATTTCTAGGTGGAAGTTGAGTATAGGATACTGTCTCAGAATAAAAGCAATCCGAAAATATTTGGTATATAACTTTCACAATACTAAATCAAAATGATTGATCTTGGTGTCATTAGAAACCTAAGACATAGGGGATCAATTTTATAGAATAAAGTGTTCTAAAATTTCCATATTTGCATTGTCTAAATGATCAAGAATAATAGTCCCAAAAGTCAGTTTTTGGGGAAAATCTAGAATTTTGATCAATGAGTTATAAAATGTGATTTTAATGGTTTTATTGGGATATAGACCATAAGTATACATGGTTCTTATGTGAGTTGGTAATACAAATGTTTACATGATGAGAACAATGGATAGATACTTGGGATTGTCATGAGCATGCACTGTGCATCTTTCATATACATACATGTGCATTAATAAACAGTTATAAGTGTGCAAATTTTGCTATACGTTTATTGTGTGATATAGAGGAGTAATTGGAACGTCAACATCCAAACGTTGCCAGAACTTCTAGGCATTAGCTTTGAGAGCGACCTTTGAGTAACCTAGATGATTCTACTCAATTATTTGTTATGTTAGATTATGTTTGAATTGCTTCATGAATGTGAATTGAATTGTGTTGATTTCTAGATAGAAGGTCCGATGATTGTGAAATGTGAATGAGATATTGAAGTGCTACTTGCATGTGAATGTAACAAACTAATTGTTTCATGATATGATTGATTGAAAATGTGAAATGCATTCCATACATGAATGCCTGATTAGATAATGAGAGTTGTGACCAGAGTAGCCATTGAAAATGGGCTAAAAGCTCCAAAGTTTATAAGAGCCTAAGGCTCACTATGTAAAACGAGCCTTGTATCCCCAACGGATAAGGACAGTTATAAATGAGCCTGGAATTCACAACGGATATGAGATAGTTTAGACACTCGGTCACAACGACGTAATAATTAGAAAAGAGTCATATGAGCATCCATATGCATTTTATTAAGCATGTTAGACTATTTGAGATGCTAAATTGTCTACTCTTAAGTGTGAAGGTGGTATATTATGAATTATGCAAGGTTGTGAAATTATGTTATATGTATTGATGTGATGTATGAATTGAGTGAACCATCGATGATGGTTACCTCATTGAGTTCGCAAAACTAATCTAAAATTCCATGTTGACTTTTTAGGACTAAGAGATGACTTTAGCTACTGAGAGATGTACAAGCAGTGTAGACTTGTACTTTTAAGGAAAAAAAGAAATGGCTCAAAGTTCGATTAGCTAGGATTGGATTGCTTAGATAGATTTTGCATATTTCCTCTTTCATGTAGCACTTTTGTATTAGGTTTAGATTATGCACATATTTTGGTTGATATTGTAAAAGCTACATTGTAAATTCAATTTTTATGAAATGAAATGAGGAAATTTTGGTTTTAAAAATATGGTGACTTTTCTTATGATAATTATGAGAGAACAAAGATAGATGATGCCATATTAAGTAAGTGATGTGATTGATCGTAATGCGCCATTATCGTAGGTCATGTATTGGAATGTCCTTAGGGCGTCGCGGTATGCACCCTAGGGTAAAGGGGTGCTACAACATAACCCTCCCCATACTTGAACAACACATTGACTTCAATTTGAGAAGGAGGCAAACAAACAGGCATGGTAAGAAGAAAAATAACTCAAAGCAAAAACAAAAATAAAATAAAGACTAAATTTAAAAAGAAAAGGGTTAGAAACAAAGCCTCATGGTGATGGAGGCGGGGATTGTGTCAGAGGTGGTAGTTGGACACCTTGAGCCCATTGTCTTATCTTGGAATTGCTTAAAGATAGTGAGAGAAGTAGTGATATTAGATCAATTCAAATTACTAAAGTTTTATTGAAAGTTCAACACATCTCTAACTAAACCTAAAAATTTTAATCGAATTACTAGACATGCTAATTTATGGTCATTAACTTGACCTTACATCCATGGAGGTGTCCTAATTGCTCGAAAAGAAGGAAATCACTTCATTGTCCTTGGGAATCACTCCTCTGGGATATAGCTTGCAATGATGCCTATTGACCTTAAAAATTTCCTTTTTAGCATTTTCCAATTTGATGGCTCCATGACCAAAAACTTTAATGACCGTAAAAGATCCACTCCATCGAGATTTTAACTTGCCTAGAAACAGCTTCAACCTTGAATTATATAGCAGAATTGCATCTCCTATTTTAAATTCCTTTTGTTTAAGATGAGAATCATGTCATTTCTTTGCCTTTTCCTTTTAGAGTTTCGCGTTTTAGTATGCATTATAATAAAACTCCTCAAGTTCATCTTGTTGCAAAAGTTAATTTTCACTTGCTTGCTTCCAATTAAAATTTAATGCTTTTATTGCCCAGTACGCCTGATGTTCTAGTTCGACCGATAAATGACAAGCTTTTCCGTATACAAGCCTATAAGGAGTTGTTCTAATAGGTGTTTTAAAAGCAGTCCTATAAGCCTATAAGGCATCATCCAGCTTTATTGCCCAATCCTTCCTGAAGTTGTTTACTAATTTTTTTCCAAAATTCATTTCAACTCCTGATTGACAACATCCACTAGGCCATTAGTCTTTGGATGGTAAAGTTTAGCAATAGGTTGGTGCACTCCATATCTTTTTAAGAGGGCATTAAAAGATCTGTTGCAAAAATGTGTACCTCCATCACTTATTATCGTACGTGGCACTCCAAACCGAATGAATAACTGTTTGATAAACTTTCACACCTCTTTTCCATCATTGGTTGGAGATGCCACTGCATTAGCCCAACGTAAAACATAATCCACCCCCACCAAAATGTACATGTTTCTCATTGAAGATGGGAAATGACTCATAAAGTTGATGGCCCATATTTCGAAGATTTCCACTTCTAAAATGTTGGATAAAGGTATCTTATCTCTTTTGGAGATGTTACCTATTCTCTGGCACTAATCACATTGTGCCACGAAATTTTGAGCATCCTTAAATAATTGTGACCTATAAAATCCACCATCGAGTATCTGAGCTACCATTTTGTTAGCTCCATAATGTCCAGCATATTGACCTTTATGACATTGCTTCAATATGTCCAACATTTCCTCATCAAGAACACATCATCGCATTAACCCATCAGTGCATGCTCTGTATAAATTGGCTTATCCCATAGATTTTGGTTACAATCATGTAGGAATCTTTTTCTTTGTTGGTTAGATAGATAAGAGGGAAGTTTCCTTTTTCTTTCTCACTTCTATATCAAATTCTTGTAAAAGTTACACCCATCGAATAAGCCTTGGTTTTGCATCCTTTTTGTTGAAAAGGTATTTTAACTTCGTATGATCGGTGAATACGATTACCTTTGATCCCAAAAGGTATTGTCAAAATTGATCACATGCGTACACTACTGCGAGTAATTCCTTCTCTATAGTAGTGTTATTAAGTTGAGGTCCTGCAAGGGTTGCTAGTATAGTAGATCGCATGCAATCGTTTATCTTTCCTTTAGCCCAATACACAACCTATAGCTTGCATCGTACATAACCTCAAATGGAAGTGTCCGGTGGTGATAGAATTGGTACAAATATTAATTACTCTTTTAGTTTGTTGAAGGCAGATATACACTTGTCATCAAACAGAAAAGGCACATCCATGACTAACAAATTTGTCAAAGGTCTTGTAATTTGCGAGAAGTTTTTAATAAATTGATAATAAAATCCTACATGGCCTAAAAATCCTCGCACACCTTTTACATTACTTAGCGGTGGAAGTTTCTTTATAACTTCTATCTTTGCTCTGTCTACTTCAAATCCTTGGTGAGAGATTTTATGCCTAGCACTATCCCCTCTTGCACCATAAAATAACATTTCTCCCTATTCAGCACCAAGTGTGATTCTTTACATCTTTGAAGAACTTTGTCCAAATTGGTTAAACACATTTTGACAGAGTCTCCAAAAATTGAAAAATCATCCATGAACACCTCCATTATATCTTCGATCATGTCGGCAAAGATAAACATCATACATCTTTGAAACGTAGTCGAGGCATTGCATAGTCCAAAAGGCATTCGTCCATATGCGAAAGTACTATAAGGGCAGGCAAATGTGGTCTTTTCTTGATCATTAGGGTATATGAAGATTTGATTGTATCTTAAATATCCATCTAAGAAGCAATAAAACGAATGACCACCCACCCTTTCTATCATCTGGTCTATGAACGGGAGAGGAAAATGATCTTTCTTAGTTACTGAGTTAAGTTTGCAATAGTTTATGCATGCTCTCCATCCTGTGACATCCTTGTTGAAATTACTTCTTTGCTCTCACTTTTTATTACCGTCATTCCACCATTTTTAGGTACACATTGAACTGTACTAACCCATTCACTATCAAAGATGGGATAAATTATCCCTACATCTAAAAGTTTGACTTTTTCTTTCTTGACCACCTCTTTTATGTTAGGGTTCAACCTCCGTTGATGCTCCCTTACCATTCTACATCCTTCCTCGAGGTTTATTTGGTGCATGCAAACATTTGAGCTTATACCTCAAATATCATAAATTTGCCATATGATGTCTTTCATTCGCTTTCTCACAATTGCTACCACCTTACTTTCTTATTTCTTATTCAATTGATTTGAGATGATTATCAGTAACGCTTGAATTTTACCTAGAAAGGTGTATCTAACATGTGCAGGTCTTAGCTCTAATATGGGTGATTTTTCTGTGGATGATCGTATGAGTGCTGTAGTTCGGACTAATTTATCTCGATGCAATTGAATAACCAACTCCTCCTTGTCATCATCTCCTTTAGACCCAAGCTTCTCATGTTCATTATTTGTCTCTATTACCACTGACTATACTTTAGCAATGCAGCTCTCAACTTTTTCTTGCAACTTTAGATCCATAATTTCAATCTTCATGCACGTGCTGCTTGTTACTGGAAAGCCTTATTCATATTGAATTCGATATGATCTTTTCTTATTTAAAGTGTTAATTTCTCTTCGTGAACATCAATTATGAATTTCTCTGTATTCATAAATGGCAGACCAAGGATCAGTGAATAGTTCTTATCTTCTTCAAAATTGAGAACGGCAAAATCTATAGGAATAATGAACGTGTCCACTTGCATAAGAACGTCTTCCGCTATTCTAAATGGTCTTTTAATAGACTGATCAACTAATTGAATTAACATCAATGTTGGCTTAACCTCACCCAGCCCCAAGTTCTTGAATATTGGCAAAGGAATAAGATTAATAAGTGCTTCTAAGTCGTATATGCACTTTGTGAATTCAAATTCACCAATCACACAGGGTATCGTGAAACTACCTAGATCCTTCAATTTAGATATCATCTAGCTAGTGACTATGGAATTGCAGGTGCCAGTTAGAGCTACTATTTGATTATCTTCCCAAGTATGCTTCTTTGATAATATGTCCTTAAAAAATTTTGCATATTTAGGCATATGTTCCAAAGCCTCTACAAATGAGAGATTTAACTGTAATGTCTTTAATTTCTCAACAAATTTTGCAAATTTCACATCCAGCTTCATCTTTTGTAATCGTTGAGAGAAATGAATTTAGGACGGATATGGTGAAGGAGGGTATTCGCTTATGTTCACTTCTTTTTCCTTTTCTTGATCTTTCTCAATAGGAGGTACGGGCTCCTCTATTGTCTTTGTGGCATTTCAAGTTCCTTCCTACTTTGAAGTGTGATAGCCTTCAATTTCTCCCTTGGTTTTGTTCCCAGAGTGTTAGTAAGAATTCCCTTAATTCACATACAGAAAGCGTTTAACAATTGGTTTACCTGGATCTCTAGATTATAAATTGAAAAGGCATGGTTCTTTGTTACTTGTTCAAATCTACCTTCTTAACTCTTTTGTACATCATCTAAGGTTCCAAGCTTGTGTAAAATTTTATCCAACTCGGATTCTATTGAGCTCGATTTATCTTGTTGGAAGCTTGGTTGTCCTTGAAGTCTAAACTATCCTTTAGCATTGTTCATCCACAAGAAGTTACGCTGATTGTTCCACCAGGTTTGTATGTGTTAAAGTAAGGATTATTTCCCCCTCCTCGTCTATATTGATCTCCCATATAATTAACTTGCTCAAGATCGCTTTCCTTCATCAAGAAATAGTCTACCGTACCATGGTCCATCTGTCCATAGAGTTCACACTTTAGTTGTATGACTTTTACTAAAGCTTAAGACGAAGCCTTTATTTTGTTAAGCTGTCGAGTTAAGTTGTCAATTTTAGCTTGCATCTCCATCATTTGATCAACAACTACAATTCCTTTTTATTCTCGAAAAGTAGTGGTTTGTCTACTTCGCTCGTTCGTCTATAGGCAGTTATTACTGGCCATCTCCTCTATCAACTCTTCTGCTTCATCTACCGTCTTTCTCATCAGTGATCCTCCTGAAGCTGTGTCAATCGTGTCTCTCGTATGTGAGGTTACTCCATTATAGAATGTTTGCAACAAGAATTCCTTAGGTAATTTATGATGTGGGCATTTCTATTGCAAAACCTTGTATCTTTCCTACGCTTCATAGATCAATTCTAAATCACTTTGCTGGAAGTTGATAATCTCCTTAATAATCTTTGTGGTCTTAGTAAAGGGAAAATATTTGTCTAAAAAGGCACGAACTAGTTGATCCCAAGTGGTGACATTAGCTGGCTTGAGAGAATGATTCCAAGCTTTTGCTCTATCTCTTAAGGTAAAGGAAAGAGCTTAATTCTTACCGCCTCCTCCGATATTTGATGATACTAAAAGGTATCACAGATTTCAAGGAAGTTCACTACATGTGTATTAGGATCTTCATTTGTTAGACTATAGAATTGCATGTTTTGTTGAAACATGTTTAGGAGTGTTGGTTTAATTTTGAAAGAGATTGCTTGTAAGGGTGTCCTAGCTACTCCTTGGTTAGTTGTATTGAACCCTAGTCTCATGAAATCTATAAGGGTCCTTTGTTGACATCCTTGGTTCGCTCAAATCTTGTTGAAATTCCTCGACCATTGTTGCTTTCGCAATTTTTTCTTCTTCTTCATGCTGAGCTTTCCTAATTTATCATTCTAATCGAGTGATATCTAATTCTAAGGTTTCAATTGCACGACTCGAACTTCTTATGACTCTTATGTTCATATAAGAGCACTATTTTAGAAATAGAAAGAAACGAAAATAAATAAATATAACTAACACCTTAATTTAAAGATTTAAACTAATCGCCTCCCCGATAACGGCACAAGAAACTTGATTGGGTGTTTGATGTGTGTAAGTTTTAATAAATAACCTCGATAATATGCAAGTGCACGATTTGTTAGCGTAATACTTAAGGTATCGATCTGTAACATCCCACTACCATTATATACCTAAACATCCAGAGGACATTCAAGAATATATCCTATGACAATGGTATGTTAGAATAAATGGCATCATTAATAATACACAATACTTGAAATCTCAACACTTCATTTCATTCATTCACAAAAGTTTACATTGTAGTCATTAAAATAAATATTTACATTATCAAACATGAGAAAGTTTACAATCCTTTATACAAAAGTTCTATATGTCAAAGAAACTACAAAATACAATCTATAACTCCTTTGATGTTAGCTAACAGACCTTTGATCCATATCTTAATCCAAAATGTTCCTCTAGAAAATCTTAGGAACTAGGTCTCCTGACTCATACCTAAAAAGTCATGTTACAATTTTTGATGAGTTTTGAGAACTCAATGAGTGATTCAGGATACTGTTGCCACTAAATACTTTTATTACAAATAGGACACTAAATACATAACAGTTAAATAACATTAACAGTAGCACAACACTGGGTGAATTTCTTGGAGAACAAATTTGTTGTTCCCAAAGTGATATGCCCTACTGTGCCTTTAAAATCCTAGCCATCCAATTTATTGTAATGAATGGCTGGGATTTATTCAGGCACATAGGGCACAGTACTTTGGGAATAACATATTTGTTCCCAATTTCTTGAATGTTTGAACATAATTAACATAACACTCAAGTCACATTAACAATCCAACAATATTAACATTTCTTTAATGTTTAGGACTCTAAAAAGTAACATTAAAATAACATTGACAGTAGCACAACATTACATGAATTTCTTGAATGTTATTAACACAGAACACTTGAGTCACATTAACAATCCAACAACATTAACATTTCTTTAATGTTTTGGATAACATTGATAGTAGCACAACATTAGGTTAAATTCTTGAATGTTTTGAACACAAAAAACAAAACACTTAAATGTTATTTATAGTCCAACATGTATTTTTTGAATGTTTTTTACACTGAAAATGTAAAGATTGTCAAATAACATTAATATTAGGACAGGCTATATGAATTTCTTTAATGTTTGAACACTTAAAACATAACACTCAAAGCATGTGTTTCATAAGAAATTTATTCCCTATCAAAACAAAACAATAAATACATAAGAGGACTTTCATTGAACACCTTATAGGCTTCAGAAATTAAACCCTAACTAACAAAAAATAATATGTCTTCTCCCTTTCTTCACAAATACAAACAACATTAACACTCCATTTATACGCAAACAAGTCAAAGTATCACCCAAAAATTGACCATTCACATACCATTTGACAACAACATTCAAAGCACAAATAAAACCCAAAATAGAACACTCAGCTAAAGTACTTACCTTAAGGAAAAACGGACGACGAGGAGACGATGAACTGATGAAGATGATGATCGAACGAGGAGAATCGAAAAGGTTCACAAAATAATGCAGAAGCAAAATAGAAGAGAAAAGGGCAAAACAAAATGGGGAGGATGGGTTGGGGTGTCATTCAAATGCTACACAACAGACGACATCGTTTTCATCTTGTTTTTTAAGTTTGTAACATTTAGTGATGAATTTAGGAATTTAACATTTTTATAAAATTTAGAAGTTTGGTATTTTTTTAAATTTAACATTTATATAAAATTGTAAATAATTTACATAATGAGTAGAGTTTTGTTAAACCACATCAAATTTTCATATCTTATATATTAAAATTTTAAGAAAAAAGTATAAATAAATATAATATGCATTCATATTTTGTAAAATATTTTAAATTACATTGTTTTTAAATAAATTTAGTTTTATATTTACAATTATTGTTAATAATATTAAATTGGTAACCGTATATTGGGCTACCAATATAAGAAATCGTTGCCAACACTAAACCTTTATTTATAGATTTTTAGATTTTTCTAAATTTTTAAACATAGCATAAACATAACTTACTATAGAAATTATATATAATAAATACAGTTTTATGATACCACATTAAATTATGAAATCATATATATTAAAGAAATTAGTAAAAATATAAATGACTTTTTTCACTAAATTTATTTTTACACTTATACAATCATTATATTATTGTTAACAAATATTAATGATTAAGAAAAGTAGTTAACTTAAATTAATGATATTTTGATTTTATTAACATTAAAATTGTGATTTGTCGCCAATGAAAATATAGCCAAAAGTCCAATATGTTATTGTAATTAAATTGATATTATTATTATTATTCTTATCATATATGGTAATTAGTATAATGTTATATGAATGTATAGATAATAATTGTAACTAGTTTAATGATTTATGAATTATTACATAATTTACAAATTTTCTCATATCTTACTTATTTAACATATGTTACTCTATTTAATAATAATTATCTATTTATTATATAAAAATTTCGTAGTGTAACATATAATTAATATATTATAATTATGTTAGCCAAAGGTGAACCCAAATCATAATGGCAAGCATTTGGCGACAGGTTTTTGAATCCTCACCAATGGTTTATTTCTTCTAACTTAATTGAAAAGAACGTCATTTACCTTAACAAAAAATGACGTCGTTTTCTACTAATGAAGTTGTTTTCGTCTTCATGTTAGCCATCATATGTTGTCTTCATAATCAGTTGAAGAAGTGTCATCTCCTCTTTTGTGTTCGTCTCCTATCTTATGGTCACCGTCGACGAAGCATCGTGTGTTGGGTTGTTACTCATTGTTCTTCTTTTCTTTTATCAAGAACCCTCCTTATTGTGCTATATTTTTTTGCTACGTGCCAAAGGTAATGTAGGCTTTGTGTTCTGAAATTGGTGTATAGGTTTCCCTTTCTATTTCTATTTGGAAGATGGTAAATTGTGTTTCTGTATTGGATGACAATAGGTAGACATTTTTTTTCCCCACCTCTGGTTATTGTTGGAGGAAATCCTCCTAATTGTTTGATGGAAGGATTGTTAGAGATTCAAGGCACAATTTGGAACATATGTTTATGTAAAACATTTACCATATGATTCCTTTTACACCAAATCTATATCACTACTGAAATGTAGTACTTTGACTTATCATCGACAAACTAGCATAACAGATCACATTGATATAGAATGCAAAAAGTGCCCTTTGCAATAGTTCATTCCATCGATAATTCATTTGTGGGATTTGATTACCAAACAAATTTTATTTAACATAGTAATTTTATGAGATGTTGAATTTTCAGAATTAAAATATTAACATCAATTCATCAAGGAATGTTAACATGACGACTAGTTTTCGATGGCAGAAATGAACTCCATTGGGAGGAATGTGGAAAAATTCTACCTAGTGTAGAAAAACCGATGCAAATATTTCGTCATCATACACTAATCACCGCTTGCCTTCTATAACTGATCTTCTTCATCAAGGTTTTTAGTATCTCAATTACCTTTTTTCCTTAATTATTTGTATCTTTTGCATCATAGTAAGCTATTAGATGAATGCTTGATTGTATATACTATGTCTTATGTAAAGCTCACTCCAATCTTTAAGAAAACATAGATGAAAATGAAATGATGGCAATATCCTAAGGGCTACTACATGATTAGGGCAATCGATTGTTTTGATCAATTGTCGATTCCAATTACTATATCTGTTCAAGCAAGTATGAATGTTTTCAAATTTGGCTTCATAATATAGTTTGACTTAACTAGGTATTTGAGTTCCATACTAATTGTGTCTTAGGTGAAAAGCATCGCACTGGCATTTCATCTAATTCAATGATTCATACTGAATTTGGGGATTCATTCACTATATCCTCTACAAGTTTAGCTATAGCCAAAAAGTTGTTAGAAAAAGGTGCCAATAACCCAACACGTAAGGGAAGATCTTTGACATTTTTAATTGATGCCTTCGAAAGTTTAAGGACCCTTCTTGGGAATCCAAACATAGCGAACTAATTTACCTTTACTGACTCTCTTGTCACTTGAAATCTTAAAGAATAATCATTTCATTTCCTTTTCTATGGAATAACTGAGAAACTTTATTTATTGTTATGCTTGTAAGAATTTTGGAAATAGCCTCTCTACTAGTTAGGAGTAAGGTTGTGTACTATTAGACCTCCCTAGACTCTGCGTATTAGTGGGATTCATTCTGAGTGTTGATAATGATGATGTTGTTGTTGTTGTATATCTGTATGGATTGTTAAACTTCTAATTACTATCTTATACTACTTACCTGAATACATCATTATATTATATTGTTTAAAATTTTCAATTTTTATGTATTATTATTTTTTAATAAATATTAATGATTAAGAATAGTAGTCAATTTAAATTTATTAAATTTTAATTTTATTAATATGTAAAATTTTAGGTATATTTATCTTTTAATATCCAAAAAGAGAATTTATAGAGTTTTTATGCATTAACTATATATTTAAACAAATTTCAATAAAATATAAGTCAAAATATGAAACTTTCGGATCTTAGAGCTTTATTTGGATTAAACTAAAAAAGAGCTTTCTCAACATTTGATACGTTGAAATATCCAAGTAGTTTGGCAACATCATCTTGAGTAACCTGCTCAAGGATGAAATAATCTAACATATGCACAAATAAACAATTGTTAGTTTGCCAAAAGAATTTTTTAAATATTTGTATGTCTCCAACAATAACTCCTGTGATTGAGCCATCCGACCATCCTCTTTAGTCAATGAAATAATTATGTTAGAATTTCTTCTAGAGAGAATGGATTTGTAGAAGAAATTAGTGTTTCTATCTCCTTTTTTATCCACTAGACACTAGATTAAGAATTATTTCCCTCCAATACATGAGTCTAATTCATCTTTTCATTAGTTTATTTTGACATACCCTTTAAAAATTAGTAAAGGCTCTAAAGAAGAATGACTCTAGCGTCCCAATACAGATCGGTAAGTATTATTGTATGCTTTCATGTTTAGTTTCTTGAACTTCTCCTTTAGCATCTAAGATTTTTACTTCTAACAATAAAAAAGAACGTGATAATTCTAATTTATATTGATTAAATTATTTATTAGTTTATTAAAATTAACTATGATAGTTATGAAATCGATAAAATAATAGCTTCTAGTTATTTTCAATAAATAAATCCTCTAATATTCCAATTCGACCACGTGTAACTTCTCACATTTTCTTCCTCGATTATCAACTAAATAGATTGCATGACTTGACATTATTAATTCAAACTTGAGAGTTGTATTTCACCTCAAGTGGGTTGAGACAACTCTAAATTAGTTATAGAATGGGTGGTCTCCTACAGCAATTAGTTAATCCTGACACCCAAACTCCTATTAACAAAACTGTCTAAATTCTACTTTCAAATTTGTCTATATACAAACGGACTAGCTTGCAGCCTATTGATGTAATGAGCTAGTGAATCTTTTAACAACTACCTCCAAGCGAGAAGCGAGTAAATTGATATAGGAACTCGGGGTTAAATTGGATGTCGATGTATAGTTTTGTTACTTATTATAGAGAAGATGATGGGCATCCTAAAGAAGATAAACGAAAAATAAGAAAGGCTAAAACAGGAAAGACGTCAACCACCATCAAAGCGTGTAAGCTACTACCCTATTCTTCGCATGTCCACTCTCTCTCAATCTCTCTCTTCCTCTTCTGTCCGGAACTTATTGACATGCTTAGGTTTTTCCAAGTCTTTGATTTGGATGCAGAGCGTGCATGGCAAGGACCTTTCAGATTTCTTCAGGACACGGGCATGGCCATTACTAATGATCCCGTTAACGACTTTCATCGTATCGTTTCTCGTTTCACCCTTGTATGTCGAAAAATTCGGAAGAGTCACCCCGTAGGTATCTTCTATGGGGAAGACCCTTTGATGTTCTCTTCAAGCCTAATATTTTTCGAGATTAGTTTGGTGATTATAATCATTCGTACTATTCGTTTTCTCCTCAAGCCTCTTAGACAGCCAAGGATTGTTTCGGAGATCCTTGTGAGTGCCAGTTCTCTCCATTTTATTTCCTTTTTAACGCCACATTTTCCATTGCACAGGTCTTGGTAGATTAAAAATCGTCCCAGTGTATGTAACCTTGATATTCACTAATATTCAATACAATAAACTTATGTCTGTGGATAGTAAAGAATTCTTTACTAGTCAGGTCGTGATATTCAAATCGTTTGTTTACGTACTTCTGTATTGCTTTTCCTTTCAAATATTCTTTAATCTGATATGCATAATGTATGAAACTTAATTAGGGTGGCATAATCATCGGACCCTCCGTTCTTGGGCGTAGCAGGAAGTTCACTAGGCGTGTGTTCCCTGACAATGCTCAATTTGTTGTGAGGAACGTTGGAGTTCTGGGTTTAATGTTTTTTCTTTTTGTAGCCGGAGTGAAAATGGATATCTCCTTGATTAGGAAAACAGGGAAGAAACACTTCTGCTGCGCTTTGATCGGGGTAATTATACCCATGTTGACGACAGGTGCAATTGGATACGTTCTACGTACACATAGTGATAGGGAACTAGGAAGAGTTTCTGGGTATGGGGCAGTTGCTTCAAATTTGGCTCTAACGTCGTACCCTGTGATTTATCTGATCCTCAGAGAGCTAAATCTACTTAGCTCCGAGATCGGGAGATTGTCAGTTACCACAGCAATGATTGGCGATATATTTGGGATCAGTTCAATCCTTGTTTTTGAGGCATTGAAACAAGCTGAACACAGTAATAAGGCTGCTTTGTGGTATGTGATATCGTCGATAGTTCTGGGGACTTTTGTAATGACGGTGATTCGAAGATTTATGCTTTGGGTTATTGACAAAACCCCAGAAGGGAAGCCTGTGAATCAAACTTATGTGGTGATAATTCTTCTGGGGGTTATGGTGATGGGATTTTTGACTGATTTGTTTGGTATAGCCATTGCTAATGGTTCGCTGTGGCTAGGGCTAGTGATTCCTGATGGTTCCCCTCTAGGAGCTACCGTGGTGGAGAAAAGCGAGACTATAGTAATGGAGCTTCTAATGGCCTTTACATATGCAATGGTAGGGTTGTATACGGATGTGTATGCTATGTCGGATTACGGCTGGTCTGCTTTGGCACCACTTTTTTACATGGTAATGATCGGTTACATATCCAAAATTGGAGCCACTCTGGCAACAGCTCTGTACTTCGAAATTCCAATGAAAGATAGTCTTACTTTCAGTCTCGTCATGAACTTGAGAGGCCAAGTTGAGATTTTGCTATTTATCCACTGGATGGACAAACAAGTATGGCCTGCCCTCTCTTTTTCACTTCCATCTCAATTTCAGTTTCTTTTTTTGCTTTTTCAGTTACTTAACCAATATGAGAAATAACATTTCCACAGATAATAGGTATACCCAAGTTCTCAATGCTCGTACTACTAACAGTTTTTACGACTGGCATAACCACGCCATTGATCAGCCTTCTTTATGATCCAACAAGACCCTACATGGTGAACAAACGAAGAACAATCCAACACACACCCCCTGATGCTGAGCTTTGCGTAGTTGTTTGTGTCAATGGCAAAGACAGTGTTGCTGGCCTTATCAACCTCCTCGAATTCTCATATCCAACCGCAGAGAGACCCTTCTCTATCTATGCTCTCCGTTTGATTGAACTTATAGGTTGTGCAGCACCATGTTTTGTTGGTCATGACCTGGAGGCCGAAGAGCCCACCCGCCGGTTTCCGGATCACGAGGCCATCCGCCATGCCCTTAAGCTCTATCAAGAAGCACGACGGGAGTATGTAAAACTCCGTTTTTTCACCGCTGCAACTGCAAACCGAACCATGTATCAAGATGTCTGTGAGCTAGCACTGGAAACCAAATCTGCGCTCATCATTTTGCCCTTCAACAAATCGAAACTTGATGTCGTTGCTGGAACTGAAATTGTACGGCATGGTAATGCAGTACAGTCGCTAAATTCAAAAGTCGTAGCTCATGCTCCTTGCTCTGTTGGAATCCTCGTCGACAAGGGCCAAACTTCTAAACCCAATATTGTTGGCCAATCCTTTTGTAGAACAGAGCTTAAATTTGTGGTGCTTTTTCTTGGAGGAGCAGATGCTAGGGAGGCGCTAGCTTATGCTGATAGGATGATTTTGAACCCTGATGTTTCAATCATGGTTATTAGGTTCCTTGCATCTAACAATGAAGGAGATGACGAGCTAGAGAAAAAACTTGATGATGGGGTTGTGACATCTTTTTGGGTAAAGAATGAAGCAAATGAAAGAGTCTACTACAGAGAAGTGGTTGTGAACAACGGAGAAGAAACTCTAGCTGCAATTCATGCATTGAATGACAATACCAATGACCTATGGATTGTGGGAAGAAAACAAGGGATAAACCCTGTACTCCTTCAAGGATTATCCACTTGGAGCGAAAATCATGAATTAGGAATTATAGGTGATTATGTTGCTTCCTATGATTTTGGTGGCTCGGCCTCTGTGTTAGTAGTACATCAACAAATCATGAGAGCTCAAGGGAAGCCATCAATTGACTCTCTAGCAACTCCTAAATGCAGTACCTTACCTCCTTGGCTACAATGCTGTTAAGAGGGGATTGTGATTTGATCTGTCTTACATGCATGGTAGAGAAGGCTCTCTAGCTAACCCATTCAAAGGTTCAGAGTATAAGGTTTGATTAGTGCAGCAAAGCAGCTAAAGAAGTAGATGAAGGTAGCTTGAGTAGTGAACACCATTTACAGACTGTCACGTAACAAAATAGAGGTTTTGTACAGAGAAACTGGTTAGAGCAACTTGCATCGTATACTCTCGGTTGTAAATGTCAGATTTGGTACTATAGCAGATCAAAGTAACAGTATCTGCCATCAAAAAGCTACCTGACGCCTGTGCCTTTTCTTTTTGCAGATTATTTTTAATTTTAGAATTATACGTAATAATTATGTAATTAAAATAATTTAAAATCTAAGAAATTCTCGAATACCTTCATGTCCTTAGAGTGGGTTATCCGTCTCATTCCTCTTCCATGTCAGTAACTTTTCCCCTTATTTATTTTGCCCTTTTGTCACACTTCTTTGTTTACAAGAGACATAATCTTAGGACTCAGTCGCATCTCTGAACAAGGATGAGTTGAAGTCAAATTGACATACCTAATACGGATTTCGGAACTTGAAAAATAAATGAATGATTAATAAGAAGTAACTATGATTTGTGACTTAGTAACTAGAGCCAAGGGATTTAAACGAATTTCAGATTTAATTTCAAAATTAAAAATAAGAATTGGTGATTTCATTATATCTACTACTCCTAATTCCGCACATTTTTTTCCTTTTTATATGATCTTCGTGGCCCTGATTCAGAAAATTCCTGAGCCGAGTGCTTATAAACAAGATCTTAAGTGGGTCGTTGCCGTAGAACAATGACTTCTTGCCTCTGGAAAAGAATGATGTATAGGTTCTTACAAACCTTGTGGCATGAAAGAAATTAATTGATAGAAAATAGGTATATAAAGTCAAGTGTAACACCTACGACAGTGTTGAGCGCTATAAAGCGCATCGAATCAAATTGAGGAAGTTGATTTTAAGGATCACTTCTCTCCGGTGGCCAAGATTATGTTGGTTTTGAGTTATTTTTGCTCTATTAATAGAACGACAATGGCCTCTCCACCAATTTTAAATAAACGATGCATTTTTACACAGAAGAGCACGATCCAGAAAAACCATAGAGAGGGCTTAAACAGTGCATATTTACATAAACATTGCATGTTGCAAGTTATTTTAAGGTTTCAACTTGTACAAGCTCTTGTATCCTGTTCAAAACACGCTGCAGTCTCGTGCATTATGTGATGTAGATTTGGCTTCCTGTTTATTCTAGCGGAAATCTTTAACAGGTTACCGCATATTTCTTGGTGAGGCTCTGGTTTTCTGGAAGATCAAAAAGAAAATTATTATTTCAAGATCCACTGGGGAAGCCGAATAAGGAGCATGACATTCACTGTTTATGAGATTCAATGGGTCGCCTCTCTGCTAAAGGACTTGGGCGTTTCATTCCATTTGCCTATTACGTTGCACTGTGATAATCAAGTAATCCTCCATATCAAAGCCAACTCAATTTTTTTACGACCGTACAAAACACTTTGAAATCGGCTACTATCTTGGGCAACATTATCAATTCGAGTTTTTTTCCTTTGATCGTGTTTCTGTTAGTTTACACCCTTACAGTTAATCAATTGGATAGAAGTTAATGTATGACATTATTTTAATTAATGAAAAGATTTTATTTATTTTTATAGATTAATTTAATTAATATTTTATATTTTAATACTAAAGGTAAAATCCTTAAAATAATTACTATATAATTAAAATTATGATGAGATCATAATTATGAGATTCAATTTATATTTATGTATTACTCCTAATTGTAATTTCATCAAGACAGAATATTGTTGAAACGGTAAAAACTAGCACACATTATGTTTCTTTCTTATGAAGAAAGAATTAATCTCATAAATTAAAGTATAGAGATACTTAAACTAATGTGTGGGTGATTATTATAGAATAAGTCACTGAGCTGACCCTATTATAAGAATTCAGGATGGAATATTACTTATGTGTCTATAGATTATCTCATAATGATAGTTGGATAATTGATCCTCAGACTTGAGATTACCAAGGTATCTCGTGTGAGAATTACTATATTTTGATACTACTTATGAATCGTTCTAGGATAATTCAGTCGATAGTAATTGGATACAGTATGAATCATATAGAGATAGTTGAGTAAGTCAATATAAGATTCGTTAAAGTAATTATAGAGAATATTCTACTGTTCTTGATTAGTAATGATTTATAGAATTTTATAGCTAGAGTGAATTGACATTTGAAAAGGTGTTTTCAAATTTCAATTATAAATCAATTATTAATTACCAAGAACAACCATGATTGGATGATAAGAGTAAATATTATATCTATACTCTGTTCAATTAAAATATTGAATGATTAAATGATTAAATTATATATCATAGCCAAGTATAGATAAGTTAAGTCAATAACTTTAACATTCATGATATTTAGATAATTATGACATGTTGCTAGACGTCAATCATGATTTATAATTATGAATTGTTTAATTGGAGAATTAAAGATAAATTAAAAGTAATTTTAATTTATCTAATTCTTATTGAAAATTAGTCATTGTCAATTTTTTAGAAACCTAATGGGCACACATCAAAAAATAATTTGTGAAAGAAAAATTAATTTAATTAAGTTTGACTTAATTATAAAGTTTGAGAAACTTTGGGGATCAAATGTGAGATATTTGATTTTATTAAAATTAAATTAAATTAACTATAATTTGAATTTAATTTTAATTAAAGAAAATTATTTTTAATTAAAGACCTTTATGATTTTTCTATTTAAAAAGGAAATAACATTTTAGAAGGTATCACTTTGTCTTCTTCTTCTCAAAATTAGTCTTGAGAATTGCTCTGTAGATCCTATCAGAGGTTGGACATTTGAACAGCTCGTAATTGATCAATCAGAAAATTTTCAAAGGTTTTTTCAACAAGAAGATGAAAAAGGTACAATTTTTAATTCATTTTTTGTTTTATCAAAGTTTATTCAATTATCGAGATTCGCTCAGAATCTGTAAAACTTTTGTTTTCCACTACGTTTGTGATTTGATTACTGTTGGATTCCAACAGTTTCTTCCACTAACTATGTTACAGATGTTTTCACTAAACCCTTGTCTTTTTGTCAACATTCCACAATATTGAGCAACTTATGTTTGTTCTTGTTGGACCAAACGTCAATTTGAAGGGATTATAACGTTATTTTAGTGCTTGAATTAGTGTTTATAATACAACGATACCTTTGTATAGTATTTAATATTTATTGCTTTGTCATTTTCTTTTTTAAGAATAAGAAATGTATTAAACCTTGAAAGTCAACACAACTGTGCATTGAAATTATAATGCTATTTGTTACTACATTTTAGTGACCTTTATGGATTGCACAAAAGGATTGAGAAAGTAGAAAACTAGACATTGCAAAAGAAATGCAGATATTGCTTATGCTGAAACCTGTGTTTTTGTATGTTGATTTAAAGTATGATTTGTTATACAAGTTGTTTGTAGAATTGCTCCATTAGTAGACATTTATCATGGAATATTATGTAGTTTCTTTCGTCCCAGATTGTCATGATTATTGAAGATAAAATCACCCAGAAACATTTGTAGGCAGTGTTGTTCGAACAGATGGTATATAAGTACTAAGATTTGATGTTGTCCAGACTTTCTAACCTCACATTTATCAAGCACCTCCTAAGGAGTTCTATCTATATTCCCCTGATATAGTTACATTTAATGAATAGATGTTTAGCGCTTTCCTTAGCTTTTCGGCATAGTGAACACCACTTTGTAATATGCAAGTATCTAGCAATTTTATCAATTATTTTTAGCTTGCCTTTCATTGTAATCCAAAGGGTGGTGGCAGCTTGAGGGTTGAGATAACTGGACCAAATTGTTTTGGTCCAAGGTACTTTTGTAAGATCTTTGAAAATTAGCTTCTTGGAAGCTGATTTGGAGAATTTACCATCACTAGCATTCCTTCAAATATATTTCTTATCATTTGCATTAAAGTGAGTATTCCTTCAAATGTATTTGTCATCATCTATATTAAAGTGAGTCTGACAGATTTCATTTTTGAGAGATTTAGGTAATGCTGAGTACTGAAATACTTCCTTGTCAACTAAGGTTGTTGTAATAGAAGCATTTAGTGAAATTGATGTTCATTGGCATTGATCAGTTGCCCCACTGAAAGTTAATTATCATGCCAGAAGCTAATAGATTATCTATTCTTAGTTAATGTTATTGATAAACTAAGAGTGTTAAATTTTTCGCAAACTTTCTGCAAACTTCTTTGGCACCAACAAAATAAAAACAAGCAAAACCTAAATAATAAAAACACCAGAAATTTGGTAACGCAGTTCGATACACTCTGCCTACGTCTGTGGGGCCCTCACCTAAATTAATAACTTTCATAGGATTTTAATAGATTTACACAAGATCAACCTAGAGCAATATCACTCAATCTTTGTAACTATCTCACAACCTCACTGCCCGTGAAAGATTTTCACACCCGATAACACAACCAACTCGTGTTAACATCATCAGAAGATTTTTCTAACTTCTTTCACTCAAAACAATAATAAATAAAAATAGCTCAAGTATTTAATCAACTAAGAATTGAACAACAAAATACTTGAGACAAAAGAAAGACTTCCCTATAGTTTTGATCTTCTTGAAATAACCACCCAGCTGTAACTCTCCACTATAGCTCACTCTTTCTTCACAGAAAACAATTCATGGTGTTTCTTTAATTAATAGCCAATATCCACTTCACCAAAGATGATCTTCATTGTATCATAAATTCAAACATGTGTCATGCTCTGCTCATAAATCAACTTCACCATGGATCACCCAAAGGACACGTTAATCACTGTATTGATAAAATCACTGAGCCTCCACTAAATTGTCTCTCACACACACACACAATCCACCGTGAGTCTAACATCAGATATGCTATTTAACAAAATCATGTCATGTGCGTAGCCAGCAATATTTTTGTTTATAGACACGTGACTACCACTACCTCAGCAACACCCTTATATCTACAGTTACTCTACTAGGTTTCTTCAAGTTGCGTGTGTTTATAGACTTCTATTATTAATCAAAGAGTTGCCCAACTGTAGAGATTCACGACAACTACTCATGGACATCTACGACAATCCACGTTAACCACGCAATTGCAATATCCTAATATCAATTCTTTTAAGTTCATCAATCCATATGATAATTCCAATTTTCTTATGTGTCCAATTTAAAATGCCAAAACTGAATAAGGGATATATAAAATATATCCTAACAATCTCCCCCTTTTTGGCATTTTTGTTACAACTCCAGAACTTCACATAAATAATCATAATTAAACATATAAAGATGAAATTATCGATGCTCCCCCTCAATGTAATATTCAATTACATATTCCATAAACATAAGCCAATTCCAGTCAACAAAATACATCCATAATCATAAGCCAATGCCAGTCAACAAAATACAGAGAGAAGAAAAATACATCTTATCTGAGTTGTTCTCCCCTTTTGAGACAAGATATGCTAAAAAGTCAAAATTAAGAAGTGTTAGGGAAACAAAGAACTCGTTGCTTCAAATTATGAAGTGCATCAGTAGCTACTTGAATAACACCTTCAATCTTCTCAACTTCAGAGAATAGAGCTACATAAGGATTAACAGTAGATGTTCCCGTGGCATCCGAGGGACCCGAAGTGGCATATGGCAAATCCACCACCTATGGTTGTCGAAAAATCCAGGGAGAGATATTCATCAATACTACCGACTTAAGCATGCTCGATTCAATCCTGAGAACTTCACTAGCACACAAAAACTGTGAGATCAAGCATGGAAAATATAATAAAGAATGTGGCTTATTTTCAATAGCCAGCATTACCTCGATAATGAGACGACCAAGATTGAATTTCACACCCATACCAATCATACAAAGTAACTTGGCCTGCGCCAGATAGACAGTTACAACATGTGTACTTGGCATCCAATTTACGATAATCAATTTAAAAATCACAAAATATTTTTAAGTTAGCATCAACGATCGAATAACAGAACTGGATGGCTAGGCAGTCAGTTTACCACCAGTTAAAACCATAGTAATCAGATCAGTTGACATAGTCTACTCATCATCATATAACAGATCACCAATCAAGTTATCAAAACACAAAAACAAATTTAAACAAGTATTATCAAAACTTAGATACAAATTTAAACGAGTAGCGTCAAAATTAACTACCCGACCCCGCACATAGGCAACTCCATAAGACACAGCATCCACATTCAAAATATCACAAGTTAGGTTGGAGTAAAATTCCTCGACTAGAGTGGAGTCATAATGCTTCGGGAGAAGTGAAACTTTTAATAAAGTACGCTCCGATAGTAAGGTATGCAGTCCATGTTGTTGAAATTCATACAAGTTGATTAGGCGATCTAAAACAAAACCAATATCTG
>JANSVA010000008.1:26408894-26445738 GCA_025504915.1 Erythroxylum reticulatum | reverse complement strand
GAGGCCATAACATGCATGCTCGTGCCGAGATGAGTTTACACACTCATAACCCGTTCGAATTTACTATTTTACCCTTCGCATCGGTGATGGGATGTTACAGCTGATCCGTTGACTAAACCTATTTTCCAAAAGAGTTTTATGTCACATGTATACACCTATGGTATTAGATATCAAGGTGATTGGCTTTAGTACAAGTGGGTGTTTGTTAGAGAAGTGCTTTAAAGGCAATCACCTATAACATTTATTGTACAAATCATTTTATGATTAATAAAGGCATTTGTCATTATTTCGATGTTCATAAATTTATAGATTTAATGTTTATCTTAAATTGATTTAATGAAGTCCTTGATACAAAACATAACATGGAAGAAATCATGATGAGATCATGATAACAAGATTCCTATCATGTGTAGTTATGTTAGTATCTAAACTTTCCCTAGTCATACGATTAATGAGATAGGATATCATTAATCCGGATAGACTAGCACATGATATACTCCTTGATTGGATCAAGCAATAGATCTCATAAGCTGTAGACATTAGTTGTTTAGAATTAACTTATGGATGCTTATTAAGGGTAGTAAATACATTAGATTGACCTACTATGAGATAATTATATGGATATTCTATTCCAATGTCAATGTTATTTCTCATCATAGCAATGGTGTAAGTATCCTTTAACTTGAGGTACTCAAGGATATCTTGAATACTGATCATGTACTTTGACTCCATTCATCGGTGCCTTCCAGGGGTTATTTATAGGGTGATAATTGGGTATAGTTTGAAGTATTCGAAAGAGTAGCCAATAAAGGATTCACCACTCCTGATAGAAAGAGATAATACCTACAACCTCTTATTAGGGTCATTACTCGGGAGTCTCTGACTAGAGCAGATATGTGTCACGAAGAGAGTCTTCAATGATATATAGAATAATGAGATCCTCAGGACAAGATCTAATATCACTTAGGCTAGATGTGACGTAGTCAGTCTAGTAGGAGTTGACACTTTGACCATACTCTGAACCAAATGAGGTATAGATGGTGAAAGGACGAATTGCATGAAAACATTGCATATGGAAGGGTTCGTAGTCAAACCATTGACTTTTTGATCAATTGGAGGTCATGACGTGTTATTAGATACATCTCTTGACTTACTTGAATTAATTCAAGTAGCCAACATGACCGAGAATTTAATGGGTCACACACATAGGAGATCTAAATGATGAGTAAAATGGTCTTGAATAGTGATTTAAGATATGAGAGAGTGTTTTGGGATTGTATCGGGATGTGATCGTGGTAGAAAATGTTACATTGAATGGATTAGAAACAAGTATTATTGGTTGCCAATTTGGTCATTAACTTTCCAAAACTTCCATTAATCCATGTTATTCATGGTTATTAACTTCTCAAAACTTCCATTAATGCATGTTATTCATAACCATTAACTTTCATAACTTACATTGGTGATGGGGGTTATGGAAGGTCAAATGGTACAGAAAATAGAGATGATTTTCATGCAACTTGTGTAAGACACAAGTGAAAGAAAGGTTCTTTCTTATACATACACTCTTTTTCTCTTTAACTCTCACAAAAATTCTTGTCTTTGCTAGCACAAAGAAAGAATTATAGTCATCTCCTAGTGAGGTTTCATCCTTCTATCTTTGTGTGAACTTTCATTAGAGACAATTTATATTGATCGTTGTGGTTTACGATAACCCAACATGAAGAAGAACGAAGGAGATCGTTGGAAAGGTATGTAAACATCTTACATTTCATGTTTTTGTTTTTTATATCTATATGCATGAGTAGATCTAGTTTTTGAGGTTTCGTTTTATTTTCCATTATGTATATTTGATATATATTATGTATGAGATACATGACTGGAACTTTACAAGTTGGGCCTATCTCGACTCATTTTCATCCTTATATAAAATGTTTATGAGATGGAGTTGATTCCATCTAGAGCTTGTCTAAGGGTTATAATAGGATGGTAATTGTGGTTGTTGAGTATATATACATGTTAGAAATGGGGATGCTGAGTATATTTAAATAAATAAATATTTTATGAATTTCTAAAGATAAAAAACTCTAATTTTATTAATCCATAAATATAAAAAAAATATGAACATAATTCATATTTTATTATAAAATTTTATTTGCATATATCTCTCTAAATTCGGTTGATTACCACCATAGACCCATAAATGTTTGACGCCTAACATTACATAAATAGGTTAAGAAAAATATACGAGGTTGTATTGAGAGTACTAACTCATTTAAAATATACACTTATTTATAATAAGATCTAGACCATTTAATAATTTATTGCAATATATTTAAAATTTTAATTAGAATTATAATTAATTTTAAATAAATTAATTAAATATCAAATATTGGTCATCATTCATCAATTATGTTATATTTAACCTTAAGTTTCTTAAGCTTTACTATTAAGTCCGATTTAATTAAGTTATCTTTTCTCTCTTTAATTGTTCTTTGTCTTTGACACAATATGTTGGTAAATATATTGATAATAGATATAAATTATATTCCTAAAGTATATCAAATTAAATAAATACATTTAATTATCTAATTTAAACAATTCATATCTATATATTAATATTAATGTTTAGCAATAAATCATCATCACGCAAATATTAGAAATAACAAAGCAACTTAACTAACTTTTTCGTAAATAATGTTTCTATATAATTCAATCATTTCATTGTACAATATTTCAGTTAGACATAAAATATGAAATTAATGTGTCGGTCCAATTATATTATTTCTCTAGTATTAGGAGTTAACTATTTTAATAACACTTGAAAATATTTTAAAAGTGTCATTTTACCTTAACTAATGATTTTCAAATAAATTCTAGTAGAGAACAATTAAATTTTTTCAATATTATTTGTAGGTGATGAATCTAATATTAATCACTTAAATATCTTCATATAATTCATGTCATATTCACCATAGTTATTCTTGACTATGATAAGTCCTAAATAATATAAAAAAATATCAATCCTTGCATGAAATACTTTTGAGATCTCAATTCAAATAATAATTTATATAATTATTACAATAAATATTTCTATAAAGCACAAGTAAAGTTTTATATGCAATTTTTATGTCAAGCCAATTCCGTTCTAACAAGCTCTCTTATGTTTGTTTAAATAACTCAATATTTTAGTTTATAAAATTGACTACTTCTTTCGTAAGAAAAAAAAAGATAATATATATTAGTTTTTGTTTTATATTAATGTTTGCTCTTAACATAGCAATAATGCAAAAATAATACCTAAATATGATATTTATCTCATAGTTATGGTAGCATTAAGATCTTATTTAGAAATTATTTAACTAAATAAACGTATATAAAATAAAATATTTAAATTAATTGACTATAGTATATAAACTAATTGCATATTATATTACATTTGGGATATTAGTTCACTCTTTTGATTGGAAATTGGTGATTAAGGAGGCAGTCCTACTCTGGACCTTCACACCTACAATGTATTGGTCTTATATAATTTTTAAATTTATTTTTAATTACATTATTATTATTTTGTGATCTTTTTGGACATAATTGCTCATATTAATTGTATATAACAAAAATTAATGGTGAATAATTATAATAATTTGAAGATTAAAAATTTTATATTGATAACTCATAGGAGATTAGTAATTTTAAAATTATAAAAAAAGTTATTGTACCTTTACACAAACATTTTTATAGGTTGTTGTCATTTTTCTGAAAACTGCAACAAAAAACCATTCCTGGGAAGGTAGTCCCCTCTGTCTCACTCTACCTCTGACTGCTAGGCGGCTTTACTCGGTTGAAGACCTTATTTGTGAAGAAGAAGAACAAGCAATGATAAGATTCTATTCTCATATCCCATCAACAAACTCGCCAACTTTCTCTGCTCTTAGATGCTCTTCAATTCCCATCCTCTCCCTGTTATCATCATCATCATCCCCAATTTCACCTTCTCACCTCCGCAAACTATCTACTGTCGCACCATTCTTCAACTTTCTTCCCGACAGTTTCAGACCCTATTCATCTTCTCTTCCCTTTCTCGGGTCCCAATTATGGCAGGCAATCTCTGCGCCAAAGGTACAGCTGGGCAGTTTTGTGTTCTGATCTGTAAAGGGCGTTGGTTGGTAGTTTCAGTTTGGTGTTAGATTCTTGTAGACCTTCTGGTTTCTAGTCTTTTGTAATTCTTACATGGGTTGCTTTGTTCTGCTTAGTCGTTTGTTTCTTTAACTGTTTACGACTTGTTTGTTATTGGAATTTCGGCTCTTGTGCTTTTACAGCTTCATTTAGTTCTGAGAGTGGCTCCCCAGTTGGAAAAGAAATATTGGTTCAACACTTACTTGTTAAACAAGACGACCTTAAGCTTCTTTTAGAGCTGGAAAAGAGAATTTCGGAAGGTTAGTTTGACCATATACGTAACATAGTTAACACTATTTTGGGGACAAGTATCCTGTTTATATGTTAAGATTGGAAGTCTTGGTATGTGATATGATTGTAATCTCAAAATATCGTTTTATGCACATAGGAATAAGAAAGAAAAAAAGGTATCGGTTTTATAAGCTTGAAAATTTACTAATATTTCCTTCCTCAAATTCAATTGTCTTATTGAGATTTTGTATTGTCTTTTGTTCCTTGAAGGGGAGGACTTGAGTGATCTTGCTGTGGAATACTCACTGTGCCCATCCAAAGAAAAAGGGGGAATGCTTGGCTGGGTCAGAAAGGGTCAAATGGTGCGTTGATTATGATCATATTAGTCGATGTGTTTGTGGTTTCAAAACGCACTTGTCATATATTGCATAGAGTGTATCATTTTTGTTCTGTTCACTTGCATGACAGATAACAGTACAATTGGTGACATTAGAGAAATATTAGATTCTGCCCTGTTCTACTCATCATCGATCACGAATTTCTGCAAAATGATGCACCTGAGGTGTTCTTTTCTTTATTAATTCCAAATATACACCGAACAACACTGAAATTATTGGAAAATGGGCTCTTCACTTGCCAAACTTTTTAGTGATTGGTATTTCAAAATTCCAGGTGCAAGAATTTGAGGAAGCTACATTTAGTGCTCCTCTAAACCGAGTCATAAGGTGTAAGACTGAATTTGGCTGGCATTTGTTGCAAGTTCTTTCAGAAAGGTGTGAGCATGTATTCCTTTAAGAAAATCCCTCCTCAGAGGCATTGCATGCCAAAACCAACTTTTACATTGTTCAAATGTGAGCTCTTACATTCTGCAGCTTTCTCTTGCTTTTGCATTTGTAATCTTTTTGACAGGGATGAATCTTTGCTTCAAGATATTCAACCAGATACTCTTCATGGGAAAATGCGAGATCCCAAGTTTTTTGAAGAGGTTCAATTGATCGATGTTCGAGAACCTGATGAAGTGTATGATCTTTCACCGCTTTTGTGCTCAAGAAGCTAATAATTGTTGGTTTATTAATTCCAAGCTAGTAAATAAAGGTGTAAATGATGGATAGGGAAGTTAAATGGGACAATAGTCTGTGAAATTGAAATTTATGCTTCGGCATAATTTCAGTTGAATTAGGATGAAAAAACAGATTGATTTCTGTATCATGTTCCAACTGCTTTAATAATTTTCAATAATTGCAGGGCCCAAGCTTCTTTGCCAGGTTTTCAAGTTCTTCCCCTCCGTCAGTTTGGGAGCTGGGGACCAGAAATAGCTACGAAACTGGATCCACAGAAGGATACCATTGTCATGGTGGGTGTGATCATTTTCATTTATTGCAAAAGTTTCTTGCGTTGGTCATTGCATTGTTTAGACAAAATAAAGAGAACCCATTTATAGAAAAGCATCCATGATGGCCCCTTTTCCTTTTAAACTTTGCTGAAAAAGATGTGATGATATTTTGATCAGCGGGCTTCTTTAGAAGTTAGAATTCATTTGTTACCTTTTTTTTTTTTTTTTTTGAGACCTTTGTTGTCAAATGATTATAATCCAGTTTTGGTTGGATAACGTTTTGTTTGAACCAAGATACCTACATCTTTTATTTGCATGCGGAGCTTTCATGTGGTATGTTCTCTAGTATTGCTTAATGCCTTGCCACCTGTTTCTAGAACTGCTTTCATTTGCCACTTGACTATTTGACATTAGTTGAGGAGAAGAAATTCTTACCTTGCACTCAGGTCTAAGAAATCTTTCTATTTGCAGTGTCACCATGGTGTGCGATCATTACAGGTGGCGAAGTGGTTGCAAACTCAGGCAAACATCTTTATCCCATCTTCTTTTTCTGGAAGTAAATCGTTTCAGGGATCCTTGGACATCACAGCAGTGAATCATAACCTTTATTTTCATATTTTCTGTGAACTTATAATACTTCTTCATATATGTATACTTATTTGTGGGACATCACTTTTCGTCTATTTTGCTTTTTGAATGAGATTGTTCTTTATTGCATTGTTCACAAGTTCCTTGTTCCCATCTCTGTAAAATTTCACCAATAAAGGTATTTACTCAATGTTCTTTAGGATATTTTATTTTGGTATGTATGCACTTTCCGTATTCCCGCGGATGGTTTATCTTTCATATTAAGGATATGGTTCTTTTTCAAACTATTTGGTCATGTCTGTACTTTTAATAGCATTGATAACCTCTAGCTAAATGACAAGCACTTGAACATGTAACAGTATCCTATTCACTTTGGTGGGAAATGGCTTCGTCTTAAACTTTAGGTTTGGTTGCAAGTTTTTAACAGATTATTATTCCTCTCCAACGATATGTTAGTCTTTCTTTGTTTCTGGTTCTTTCAGGGTTTTAGGAGAGTATTCAACGTGGCTGGTGGAATACATGCATATGCTGTCAAGGCTGATCCTTCAATTCCTACCTACTAAACTGATTGATTTTTCATATCGAAGGTCAAGGCCTTATGAAATCATTTTTGCTTCTTGGCATGTACTTCAAGTGCGGAAATTAGTTTTGACATTTTTAATTTTGACTCCTCGATATCTTCATTGAAATTGCTCAAATCAAGTGAGGAAACTTGTGTTACGAATAATTTTGAGCTGTTCATAGGTAGTTGAAAGCAGTAGACATGTTTAAAAGCCTATTATTCCTGACTTGAAGAAAGCTTGAGTTAAAAAAGTGTCAGCAGCAATAATAGTGTTTTCAAGCCATCTTTAGGTTCTCCTTCAGCAGGATAAGAAGGTACAGAACAAAAACTATCTTCAGTAACAACCATAATCTATAATTATAAGTGTGGCTTAAAGACATGAGAGATGGTGTCCCGACAATATCTCTGACCTGTGTCCAAAAAAACACTTGTTTCCCACCCATTTCAACACACCAAAGACTCGTTCAACACAACCTACACACGCCTACCCTAAAATTCCTCACCATCGATCTTCTCATCCCATACAATCAGAATCCAACCTGTGTCTAACGTTTTCCACCATTATTCACCTTCACAATTTACTCTCTCTCTCTTCATACATGGCCTTCTCTCTCTTGCCATATCTTTTCTCACCCTCCATCAAAAAGTAAAAAGACCTTAGGCTACCACCACCATCATACAACACCACAACAAACACCACCATCAAACTTGAATCCTCTCTCCTTTTTCTCTCTTTTCTCCCTTCTTCAATGGGCGGTTGTTGCTCAAGAGCCACCGCAGGGGATGCATCAAGTGATGAAAAGGGAGAAACTGGATCCAAAAATGGTAATAGTGTAAGCAATGGTGGTGGTGGAGCCGCAGACAGCTCCTCCTCCAATCCCCCTAAGGCAGCTCCACCGTCACCTCCTACAGGCTCCACCAAGCCTGCAAAGCAAGGCCCCATTGGCCCGGTCTTAGGTCGACCCATGGAAGACGTAAAATCGGTGTATAGTATTGGAAAAGAACTTGGTAGGGGACAATTTGGCATCACGCATTTGTGCACGCTTAAGGCGACTGGCGAGCAATTTGCATGCAAAACAATCGCCAAAAGAAAGCTTGTGAATAAGGAGGATATAGAGGATGTTAAGAGAGAAGTTCAGATAATGCACCATTTGACAGGCCAGGCTAACATTGTGGAACTCAAAGGAGTTTATGAGGACAAACATTCAGTTCATTTGGTGATGGAGTTGTGCGCAGGAGGAGAGCTCTTTGATCGTATCATAGCAAAGGGTCACTACACAGAAAGAGCCGCAGCTTCTTTGCTTAGAACCATTGTTCAAATCGTGCATACATTCCATTCAATGGGAGTCATCCATAGAGATCTCAAGCCTGAAAATTTCCTTCTTCTCAACAAAGAAGAGAACTCGCCGCTCAAGGCCACAGATTTTGGCCTGTCCGTCTTCTACAAGCCAGGTTGTTATCTTATTCATCTTCGCTGTTGTCTATTTTCCATTTCCTGTCCAATACACCGCTTCAAAGCCAAGGACAATACTTCAAATTAAGTTCACAAGTTTGTTATAAAAAAAAATTCGTGAGATTGAATTGTCGTAACCAAAGGTTTCCATGTGCAGGAGAAGTGTTTAAGGATATTGTTGGTAGTGCCTATTACATTGCACCTGAAGTCCTGAAGCGCAAATATGGACCAGAAGCAGATATATGGAGTGTTGGTGTGATGTTGTATATTCTCCTAAGTGGTGTTCCACCTTTCTGGGCTGGTAAGTTGTTCTTCTCATTTTTCAATCTTGCTCATATCTTAAAGCCATTACAGCTTTCATAAACTAAAATAATCATTGACAGAATCGGAACATGGCATATTCAATGCAATTTTACGAGGTCACGTCGATTTTACAAGTGATCCTTGGCCTTCGATTTCGGCTCCTGCCAAGGATCTTGTCCGGAAGATGTTAAATTCTGACCCAAAACAGAGGCTTACTGCAGTCCAGGTTCTAAGTAAGTGCTCTTTGCTCTCAAAATTTCTCACTTTTAGGTAACAGAATCTAGCATTATACAAATTCCTGATCATTCACATCTGTTTTATTTATCAGATCATCCGTGGATTAAGGAAGATGGAGAGGCACCAGATACTCCTCTTGACAATGCAGTCTTGGCTAGGCTGAAACAATTTAAAGCAATGAACAAGTTCAAGAAAGTTGCTCTAAGGGTATGCATCTCCAATCCAAAACATTTTTTCCACAAGAACAACTTTCCTCCAACTTTTGCTCATATCTTCATGTCCAAAAATTGATAGGTAATTGCTGGGTGTCTATCTGAGGAAGAAATCATGGGGTTAAAAGAGATGTTCAGGGGAATGGACACTGACAATAGTGGCACGATAACCCTTGAAGAGCTGAAGCAAGGACTTGCTAAACAAGGGACAAAGCTATCCGAATATGAAGTGAAGCAATTGATGGAAGCTGTAAGCTATTCGAATGTGTAATGAAAATAAATACATGGCACAAATCAGGTTGTTCAAGCTTATAATAACTCATTTGTTTCCCATATTTCCCACCAGGCTGATGCAGATGGCAATGGAAACATAGATTACGACGAGTTCATCACCGCTACAATGCATTTGAACCGAATGGATAGAGAAGATCATCTTTATACCGCCTTCCAACACTTTGACAAAGACAACAGCGGGTAAAACGGCATTCAATAACCAACATCTGTTTCAAATCAACATGGCAATCGTTTTATAGTATACTTACTCGTTTCTTTCCTACCCTTCATCCAGTTACATCACCACTGAAGAGCTAGAGCAAGCTCTGAGAGAATTTGGCATGAACGATGGAAGGGACCTTAAGGAAGTCATTTCTGAAGTTGATATTGACAACGTAAGTGTCCAAAGGAAAACCAAATGATAAAATTATTTCAATAATCGGGTTAGAACCTACCTAACAGAATGACCTATATCTTGATGCGTCTTCTCCCTCAGGACGGAAGAATCAACTACGACGAGTTTGTGGCGATGATGAGAAAAGGAAATCCAGAGGCTAACCCAAAGAAACGACGTGACCATCTATTTGTATGATTCTTTGTTTGGGGCTTCCGGCATGGAAGGCCAAGAAGATCTTTTACTTTGTCACCATCTTGGGGTGAAGGAACTCTTAGAGAGTCGTACTGCAAACATATGTCCGCCAACCTGATAGTTCAAATGGGATGTTAAAGTAGAATGGCCATTATTGTAGAGGGGAGATATGGGGGAGAAGAGAGTGGAATCTAAAAAATATAAAGAACAACTTCTCTTCCTTTCTCGTACACACTTCTTAGTGCCCGTGAAAAGGGGCTGTTTATGAATCGTTGTATTCTTTGGCTGATTTAGGAATGCACATATAACTTCTACATTGTTGACTTGCTAACCTATACTTGTAAATGGTCTATTTGTTGGGATTGGTGTGTGTGTTAAATTAATACAAGTTCAAGTATTATTATACATAAATTAAAGTGTTAGTCTTGTGATTATAAATAATTTTACTATCCAATTACTATCTTAAGAAATACAACAACAAAGAAAAATTAAGTTTTTTAATGTCATAATAAATAATCATAATAATTAAAAAATAAGAATAAATGCAGAGTTGGGAAATAATTCATAAATATTGTATCAAATATATGGTGTACTTGATTATCATTGCCAAAAGAAAATAATATTGGTTATATTCTTTAAATTTGTTTATATGACACAATTTACTTTTTTAGGTTCAACCATGTTTTAACTTAGAATTTGCTAAGTCCTTAAAATTAAGTTAAGAAAAACTACTTTTGCATAACTTCTAAAGTGAAAGGAGACATTTACAGTTTTTTTTTTTTATTTTTACAAAGTAAACAATAACCTTGACACTTCATCCATTTACTAAGATGAAGAAGCAACCAAAAAGTTCAAGTGTATTTATAACATTTAGCTTAATTGATTACCATCAATGAAGCAACTATTACATTTAATAATGTTCTGTTCTGGCTCTTCAAGTAAAGAAATTCTAGGGTTAAATTCTTTTTAATTTTTCCTACCAATTCTTAAATAATAATTAACTTATTGATAAATCTTATGACTAAAAATTCAACCTATTTAACTTTTATCAACTTCAAATAACTATTAGTATTATACAATATTTGGTTGATTAACCATTATTTGGTTAACCAACCTTGAAATTTTAGACAACTTATCTCTTTGGAAGTCAATTCACATGGTTTTGTCCTCTTAAATTCATATTAAATATTCTCATATAAGATTGCATTCAATTTATCTCAATTGTTTTTATTTTTATTTTACTACATTAAATTGTGTCATATTTAATTTTTCCTAATTTTAGATTTAATTTCTTTTTAATATTTTTAACTTTTATACATTTTATTTCTTACTTAGTTTAAATTTAACTTAAAATTTTGGATATTTATTTATAAAAGAATTTAATTAGTGACTAATTTCTTTTAATTTCATTTTACATGCACTTTAGATTAATTTTGCTCAATTAGGCTTTATTAGGTTATTTTCATTAAATTTAAAAAAGGGTAAAAGCAAAGGAAAAATGACAATGCAATTAGGTAATTTTCAATGTTTAGGATATTTCCTACTTAAGAGGGAAAAAAGAAAGAAAGAAATTGTCTAATTATAAAATAAAAGGAGAATATTTTAATAGTACAACTTATGTTGCACCCAATATTTTAATAGATACTAGTGCCGGTGGATGTTAAATTAATCATAATCATTTGATCCTGGGGTCCAATCCAACACATATCACAGCATTTGATCCAGTTTCAACAAAATTACAAAAAAAACACATTAATTTATCATAAAAAAATCTTAAATAAGAGATGATATAAAAACTTTTATCAAATCTAAACTTTTTATGATATCGAAAATTAAAGTAATTCTAAGCAAAATTTCTTCCTGTAGGAGATTCTCTTCCTTCTTATTGATCAAAGGTATTTTCTTATCTTCTTTTTATTTCCTTACTTTTATCTCGTTGAATTTAATCAAAATCACTAAAACTAACCTCTTTCTTTTCCTTTTAAAGATTTGATGTCACTTGTACAAGCTAGACAGATGTTCTTCATATGCTCTCTGAGGTGGTAGAATCTCTTTTATGCTTTTGGACTCAGTTTAATTTCACCTCGCTCAATCATGCCAATATGCATTTTAACAAAATTTTCTACAACCAATGGAGTCTTCTTGGCTGAAGCTATCATTATTGAGGGAAATTTGCTTTGTCCAATGTATCTACAAGTTCTAGATTATAAATTGCTTTTAATTTGCTTCCCCAACAACTTAGAATAAAACATTTTAAAATAAAGTTGTGTATGATCTACTTGATTATAAATATGATAATAATAACTTAAGAAAATACAAATATACCTATAAATTTCACAATATCGCATAGTTAAAGTCTTTGTAAGGCAATATCATATTTTTCTATAGTAGTAATATCTTTTAAAATATTTCCCTCTCTATCAAACTTTAATCGAAATGCTTCGACTACTCCAGTTATTAAATTTCCTATATCACTGTCAGAATTAAATATATAATTTTTTGAAATTACATCTAGATTATTCCAAAATCGAAGTGAGTTATTTAATAAAGTTTTTTTCTAAAAATTGTTTCATTTTTTCATAATCCATTTTATTAATAGCAAGAGCTACTTGAAGAACAGATGTATGTATAGTCAATAACTAGATATATTCCAAAAGGGTTTACAGATTCTATTCTCATTTTATCTATAGAATTAAATCCATCTTTATCTTTAGTTACCATATAAGTTCTAACATATCCTTTATTAGATCTATAAAAAATTTGTGAAGGGTATCTAGGTGGATTTTGTCAAGTACTGGAAATATCACCGATATTAGGATTTAAATGAACTAGGATGTCACCAATATTAGGATTTAAATGAACTTCTCTTTTGAGTATCTTAGGTTTGATATGAGTTAACATTTATAGATTTAATGTTCCTATCTATCTATTTAATTCCTTAAATTTTGAATCGAAGCCCTGTATAAAATTTTCCATTTATCTGTAATTAGGGGGTATTTTCATTTGTAAAATAAGTCAAATATCTATTTCTCCATTGGGTTTCTGAGAGATTTATTTTCTACTTCTTTTTTATTTATCGTTTTTATCATATTATATAGATTTGTAATTTGTTCTTGAAGTTTTGTTATACCTAAAAGAATAGCGTTTCCATAATATTCGATAGTTTTTTGGATTTAAGCTATATTAGTTTCTATTTTTAATCCATCAAGTTTAATTTTAAAATACCTATCATCAACCCTGTTAAATAAGTTTATAATGTTTAGTTTGTTCTAGATGAATTTCTATATGTAATTTTTTTATACTGTCGATATTTTCTATTTGATTCTTTGATTTTTGTTTTAATGTTTTTTATAGCTTTTTTATGGCAATTCAAAAATAACAAATAGTTATATCTATTTGTATGATGATCTAGTTCAGCATAAAATTCTTGTACAAGAACATCAAATTTGTTTATTTCAAAAAGTAAATGATTACAATAAGAATATTTGCTCATATCCTTGTTCTAAATGTAATCTATAATGCTCAGAAAAGTGAAGATGTAATATCTTCTATTCCTTAGAGAGATAATAATTTTCATTCCCATAATCTCTAATAGAGTTATTGAAATATAAAAAGATATCTAAGTAAGAACATTAGCAAGTCTAATATGAGAATATATCTTTTTAAATTCTTGTATGCGATTATTATTCCATATTATCTTATTTCTTTTATGATGAATTTGTTGATGAATATCTTCATATACAACAAGCCAAACTGTCATGGCTCTGATACCATTTGGGGAGTGAAGAAATCTCAGAAAACTCTGGATCAATTAAATTAATAGCATTTATGGAGTTGAAGTCATACTATTCTCGAATAGCTTAAGGACAATCTCATTGCAAAAATTTTAATCTAGGGCATATCCCAAAAAAGTCAATATAACAATCATCATTATATTGTGAAGAATATAAGTCTCTCATTATCTCAAAGTGAGCTTGAACAATAGGATGACTTCTAGGAAGGTTTTCAACCATGATACTTTTCGGTATCTAAGTTTTGCAAGTAGTATCAGGTCATAAAGAAATAGTATCAAGAGTAATAACCTGTGGCTGAATTTGTTGATGTATAGGGGAAGATCCTGTAGATTCGAAATCTTCATTTATCTTGATTTTGTTGAGCAACTTATAAATTTTTTGCTCAATATTATTTAAATGATTTATCTTTGCTTGCCATACATGACAAAAAGAGAGAAGTAATTCAATTATTTCTTTTGATATGAAGGGAAGATTTACAATATTTAGCAAATCTTTTATCTGCACTTGATAGTTATTTATATCTTCAAACATTTGATCTAGTAACTCAAATATCTCTTCGTTAGGGCTGACCATCTCTAGTTAAGAAATCTGCAAGACTATTATTATTAGAAATAATGATTTCAATATCAAAAGTACAGCCAGCTGACAGAGTTTGCCATTTTATATACCTCTTATACTCATGTTTAGAAGGCAAATTATTCAAATAAACTCTTTTATATTATCAGTTCTTAACAAAATCTTTTTAGTAATGAAAATCAATAAAAATTTTGATAGCTTTTTACTATTGCCAATAATTCTTTTTCATTTGTATGATGTCGTTACTGAGTATCTGTAAAATTTCCTAAGGTATACCCACAAAGAGACTCATTCACCTTAACATTGGCATCATCATAATCTATCTTTTTTATTAGCATCACTCATCAATCTCTCTTGTAATATCTTCTCTCTTCATGCTTTCTAATATGAAATTAAAAAATGCTTTAGCAAACACAATTCTATATTCTCCATCTTAGAACCCTTATTCTCCTCATATTCTCTTTAACTTATGCCTTAAGTCAGGAAACAAAATAAGGTTATGCTGGGCTTTTTTGAAGGATTCGTTAAGGGTAGTACCTCTTAAGGTTCGAGTTGGGATGCTCAATAAAAGACTTTATGATTACCTGATGAAGCTATGGTCAAAACATAAAAGAAACAGGTATAGAAGCGTATCGGCCCTTTAAGTTGGAGAGTATAATTCTGTTCTTCATATTTATAATGGACTCATTTCTTTTTTAAAAAATATGGATTATCTTAATTAGATCTAGATTTGATAAGTTTCATAAACTAAATAATTAGTTCTCTATTCAAAGAAGTGACTGATATTATAAATAATAATGATAATTTAGAAGAAGAAGAAGATTTGTTTAGAATTAATTTAATTTTTGATATCATAAAAATTTTAGAACGGATAAATGTTTTTATCTCATCTCTTATTTAAGATTGTTTTTATGTTAAATTAATATATGTTTTATTTGTAATTTTATTGAAATTGGATCAAATGTTGTGATATGTGCTATGACATGTGTTGGACTAGGACACGAGGACCAAATGGTGTTAGAGGTGGAAAAATCTTTTTTGTTCTTTTGGACTTGATTTAATTTTACCTTGTTTGATCATGCCAATCTTCATTTTAACAGAACTTTCTGCAACCAATGGAGTCTTCTTGTTTGGAGCTATCATTAGTGAGGAAAATTTACTTTTTCTGGCATAAGTCCGAAATTCTTTTTTAAATGTTGCTTATATGCTAGAAACAATAATTTTTCTATGATTTTCTACTATTTCAAATTTTGTTTATCATAAAATAAATACTCATAATCGAAGGCAAATGAACCTATTGTTGAGAAGCAACATAGAAATGAATATCGTGTCGATCTAGCGAGGAAGTTAGAATGGTCCAGTAAGCTCTTTTCTTCTACTAGTTCAATAATATGGATAGGTTAATTAGTAATGAAGTTGATTATTATTCAATATGAAAAAATAGTTATAACATTTTTTAAATGCACTTTTGTTCTGTGATTTTCTACTATTTAAAATTTTGTTTATTATAAAATATATACTCATAATCTAAGGCAAGCGAACCTATTGTGCAGAAATAAATAGTCGATTTAGTGAGGAAGCTAGAATGATTTACTAAACCCTTTTTCTTCTAACTAGTTCAATAATATGAATAGGTTAATTACTAAAGAAGTTGGATAACAATGACATATAAATAAAAGGATAAACCACTAAGAACAAAACAAAGCAAATAATAGAAAATTTGGATAAGAATAATGTTTCAATAAGGACTCTCTTGTCATCTTTGCAATCATGATTCGACAAACCTAAAAGGTTTTTATCATTTAGATTGACAAAAATTCATAGGTTTTTAAATTTTTCTCTCTCTCAAGTTAAAATTATCCATTCTTCAGTTGATTAAATGATATCTTTAATCAATTAAAAACGTTCACAATGTATTAATTTATATGAATTTGTATGGAAGGTTTCGCTATAACACCAAAAGATTTATGTAAGCAATCTCTATCACCCAATGTAACCCATAATATCTAAATTGTTGTCCACTTACATGTCGGTTTTTTCTAATCGTCTAAGTGATAATTAATAATAGATCTAAGCCAAGTATAATTAAATCTATTTTAATAATATTCAAAGATATTTTATAGAAATAAATCCCACGTTATGATTAAAATTGAACTAATACTTAATAAATACAATATTATGGCCTTCTTTATCTAAAGATAAAAAGAAATTAGCCACAAATCTTCTTTACACTAAAGACAATAGTGGCAGGGGGAAGAAGAAAATAAGGAGAGAAAATCAAAGGGAGAAGAAAAAGGGGGTAATCTCCGATTGTTTTCTTCCTTCTACTACTTTGTTTTCATGACACTTTGTGAGAGGCTCAGAGCCGAATTGATTGACAGTCCTCTTTGGAACTGTTGAAAGAAAAGGGGAGTTCGTATATCCAAGTTGGAGATTGGAGGGATTAGCTTATCCTTCTTACTGTAGAAATTGATAGTGTATCTTGCATGATGATACTTTTCAATTTTATTCAGCTGATTTGTTTGCTTTTCAGTTCCATGGAAGCTTAATTTTTTTGGTCGTCCTAAAATCTAGACGTATCTGTTAATTCCCACTGATTTCTTACCCTTGGAGAATGATTCTGGTCTGGTTAATCTAATGCTTTAATTTTACGTACATGTGAATGAAGTCGTCAATATCTGCAACGAGTACAGGTGTAATATGAACTGATGAGAATTAAAGTGCTGTTGAATTAAAGCATTAGACTTGAGCAATTGTTGTCAAGAAATAGAAACACGTCAAGTTTTACATGCTCGAACTTGATGCGTTTGCGATAGATGTAGATGTATAGCTAACATGAATATTTTAACTCTGTGTGTTATTTCCATTCCCTTACTTTAACTTGCTCTTATTTGTGATTTATTCTTGATCATACTCGTTGATTTCAATTGTCTTTTTTTTTATAAAAAAATGTTAATCCATTTGAGTTGCGTACTTACTAGCTTATCAAGTGGGGCTAATACAAGGTGTCCATGCGTAGACAAGCAGGCCCAAAATCAGAATGATCGCTCCTGTGACGAACCCAGTTGGCAGGGAAGACCCAACTCCAAGGTACGGCAGAGGTAGCGTGAACACGTACACAGATACTGGCACTGCCAAGTGAAAAGCTCACGAACAACACTCTAGTCAGTTGCATTAATTTCAGTACACAATAGCTATAGTAAAAAAATTTGAAACACACCCCTACACTAAGGTATAACGACATAAACAAGAACGTTTGTGAACAACAATTTTTATTATGCATATTCCAGACAGCAAAATGGAACGATGCATTACTTTTTCCTCCTTTGGCGAAAATATTAAAAAATGAAAGACGTACCTGAAAGAGTTGATGCAAGTGAAGATACAACCGCACAAGAGATCTTCAAGAGATGCAGCGACGATATGTTAAATGCCATGTTGATGATTATGAATAGCAGTGGTAGGACAGGTGCGCCATCACTTCCTGTGACAACCAAATGAAATTGCAGCTGAAAATATTTTCTTTCAAACTGGTCGACAAGCTTATCGTTGAAGCATTTAGGTTAGGTTGCATTTCGTAGCAATAGACAACTTTGTCAACTTCCTCATGTCGATACTTCAAATGTGGAAAGACAACTTAGGATGTGTCTCACGCTTGTAATGTGAATGGATATTCCATAAACAAACACACTCTTGCAAATATATCATTTCTCTAATGGCCTTTCAAATACTAAATCAACGTCCCAACAAACTCAGCAAAGAGAAAGAAGTATAGATAGTTCACAACTTACCACTTGATACACTACCAATATTGAGAAAGCAAATTGCCCCTTCTCTAAGATAATTTGGAAGTTGATTAAATGGTATGCCCCAAAACCTGGACACAAAAGGTAGGAGAAGGAATACAAACAGGGCCTAGAAAGAAAAGAAAAAAAAGAAATCTAGCATTACATACATTCCACAAGGTTGAATAGTTAAGATTCAAAAAATATGTTTACAGCGAAGTATACCCACTTGAAAAGCAGATCCATAGGAGTTTACAACGAACAGATCAACCGAACCACCCTGAAATATTTGGAATATTACAATTTAAATACTCTTCTCGAAACAAATTGCAGACAAGAAAAAGGATGCAGATCAAAGTTGTTGCACTACACCTTAACCGACAGGCAAAAGAAAAATGCAGCTCTAGGTTATGTCTTTTCTGTTTAAACAGTCTTTTTTTTGTTCTCTTTTGTGGGATCACTATACCAACTTAAAGAATAAATCTAAAAATATAAACAATTCCTACAACAGCAAGAACAGTTAAAAGTCATTTTTATGCTGCTATGGAAAAAATCTTTGATCCCGTATGATAAGTCAACATAGATCCACAATTGTACACCTTTAACTGTTGGCTGGCATCCAAGAATATAACTTCCTGAAAGCAACAATATTGTCTGTCAACGTCGAACCTAAACAGATAGCTCAATAAATCTTGTGAAAAAGCTATACAGATTACAAACCTTAAGCACTGTACCAGCAGCTTGCAAGAAAAAAGAGAATATCATCAAAAGACTCCAAAATATGCCAGCTTCCTTCAATGTATGACCAGAATTAGATCCACTGCAGATAAACACACTTTTTGTGAGACGCGTCCAAAATGTTATAGCAGGAAAGGCAATTAGCTGATTAATAAATTTCACGAAAATACAGTAAAAAAATTATTTATTCTATCAAATTATATTTTCTTGAGTTATATTAATTTCGATGTGGTTGAATGTGTTGTTAGTTTTACCTTGCTACAGTTACTACTACACCTACAGCAACAAGTAAGCATCCAAGCAACCGATTGCGACTGTATCTCCTCCCAAGAAAAATAATGGACAGGAGAAGTTGCCATACGAGAAAGGTCTGCAAACAAGAAGTAAACAAAAACCAGAACGTCTGATTGCCATTTGAAGAAAAGGTTTCTAATGTATATACATATTTTCTAGCCAATGCGTGGACAAGGCATGTTACCTCAGTACACCATGTGTTCGCATGATACTGCTTATAAGTTACATGCTTTGCATGAAACGCTAAGCTTTCTCAACGATTATGTAAAAATTCTTCAAACGTCCACTTTTAGCATGTTCTTAAATCCTTGACTAGAAACAAGAAAAGATACACACTCAATGCTCTCAAGTTTTTTTATTTTCTTTTTCTAAATTATTATAAGATATGTATGCTGTGCCAAAAATCTAGACAAGTCTCTGGAAATAGTTATTGTCGTTCAATTTCTCAGTCTCGGTTGCTAGCAGATAATCTTCTCAGTTTAGTGCATCATTTCCGGAATAAGCAAGCTATGTAGTAGTCCCAGGTCTAAGCTTGAAAAAGCAACCAATCAGAATGTCCCTTACCTGAGATAGAATTGGAATAGATGGCCCAGAAAGAATAGCTGATTCAGGGCAGAAAGGTCAAATAAAATGTGTTAGATTTTGGCAAGCTTCTCGTGAATGAAAAATTTATAGATGTAATATAGTTATCATGTCAAAAGTTGAAGGTACAGTAGTTGTGAGCTAGATAAAAAATAACACTAAAAAGACAAGAGTTCTCATTCTTGTATTACTCGTACAGAAGGAAGCCCAAGGATATTCCCCAACACATGGTGGAATAATTTAACCTGTGAATTACTTCCAGACCAAAGCAATCGCCTAGCTGGAGCAGTATTCTAGTAAATAAGAAAGTTTTTGATACCATATTTCTTTAGCCTTTGGATGGGTTTATATTAATAGAGTTTTTATTAGTAGAGTGTTTTTCTATAGATCTTAAGAAGTCCATTGATTGTTTAACTGTCATTTAAAAAGGAGTTTTTTTTTTGGAAAAGCTTCGTACATACAATAAACTGTTTGAAAACATAAAAATAAAAAGAACTTTTAATTTTAACTATATTTTATTTTGACATAAAAATTATTTATGTATATAAAAATTATTTAAAGTATATTAAACAATATGCAAAGCACAATATATTAATTATTATATTTAAACCATATGAAACATAAATGAAAATATATCTAACGAAATCTTTTATATAGATTATAACAAAAGTAAAACTAATATCAAAATTAAATATTTAAACATGTAAAAAAAGTTAAATAATGAGTTTGCAAGATAAACATGAAGATGAGTTTGTAAAAATTAGATATAAAACATAAGGGTAAAAGAGATTAAAAAAATAGACTCATTAATTGATCTGAAAAACCTACCCAAAAAAGCTTTGAGAAGCTTCAAATTTGAGTTTCTTAAAAAACTATATTTTAGCTGCAAAAAAAACATATATATTAAAGGAGTGTTTTTTTATTTTAAAGCTAAACATTCATTTTTTTAAAAAAAAGACTTTTGTGGTGAAAAAAATTCCTTATTAACTTCTCAAAAGCCCATCCAAACAGTCACTTAGTTTCTACTCTATTAAAACAAAAGATTTTATTATTCAAATATATTAAGAGAGAGTTTAAGTAAGATAAATGCATGTTTGAGAAGGAAATGGAAGTGAAAAAGGCATAGGGCATGAATGAGATAACATGTATCACCTGCAGCTGCCATTCCAGTGGCTGCAGAAAGAGCCTCCGAGAGTCCTACAAGAAGAAATGGAGCCTTTGGCATGGAAAGCATCTCATCCGTAACAATGCCAGCACGGTAGCGCAAGTGTAAAACGGTGAAATATACAACAACATATCTGGAGATAGAAAACCAAGGCATGGAAATTAATTTCTAGACTTGCTAAATTCGTGTTACAAAATTTTCGTTTTCTTTAAACACAGATCTCTCTAAATATTTCTTACTCCATACTTGCTATTAACTTTTAAATTATGCTCAACACTATTCTTATTCACATAATTCCAAATAGCTTAAAAGGCCAATACTAGCGATAAATCGGGGCGAGTGGACAGTTTGGTGACGGTGTCAAATGTGATAAAAAGCTGTTTTGGGAACCGCAAATCCAAAAGGCACGATAGAAGATGAATATATCTAAAGTTTTATGTGGCGAAGGGCGAGGCGAGGCTTATTAGTGGTAGGCTCAACTTCTAAGGCCATCGTTCAATTTGGGGCCACCATTATTCCCTCTACAAAGTACAAGCCCATTATCACTTTCTTTTCTCTGTCTTTCCAACTAAGTATTCTCCTTTTTACAAAAAGGTGAATTCGTGTCTCCGAAAAGATTCTTCATATTTGGTCCAGAAGATGTAGAAAACGTTACGTGGGTCCTACAAATAATTTAATAGACCATCCCTTCGCATTCCATATTTATTGCCATAAAAGCAAAGATTGAAACACTCATATGATTGATAATTCACGATGGACCAGATCCAAAAACACAAGTATATTACTTCCCGTACGGTGCACCAAAATCATATATTTTAACACGCAACTTGCTGTAGAGCAACAAAAAAGAAAAATACTGTAAAATTATAATAATTTATTTTTTGACTGACGAAGATGAAGGATTGCAGGATTGACTCTCTAAGAAAGGAAATTTTCAATTTGTAGATTGCCTTGACACAGAATCATACCACCAAACCTGAATAAAGCGAACTTGGGACGGTTCTTGCCCCTCTTGGTAAATAAGGACAACTAGAAGTAGAAATGTTTAACATGCATTGTAGCAGCAGAAAACAGCTTAATGTGGGCCAACTGGCCGGATTATACACTAAATTCACTTCGAGAGACATTCACCACAACCTGCCTCCTGTCCCTCTTCAAACCTTAACTAGGTTGTCGTAAAAAAGATAAAATGTGTACGAATTTTACTAAAAATTTTATAATTTCATGTTTTAATTAGTTCTTATACTTATTTCTGTAATTTTCATCAAAGGTCAAGTTGATATAATTATTTATATATAATGTTAAATATATCACATATAATTTTTGTCAAAAAAATATTATAAGAATCTTAAAGACAAATTCCAAAAATTCCGTACTATTATGTAGTCGGTTGATTCTCAGTATATAATTAGCAAGAATTAATATAAAACAGTTTTAGAACTATCAACGCCCAAACTACGACTTCATCGTAAGTTTCCAGTTCTACGCAGTCCAATGTGGAAGCAGTACTAAAAACAGATCTGCCAATAGGCAAATAAGTAAATGCACGTAAATCAAGGATATCAAGTAAAGAAGCAATTATACAGTAATGCGCAGAAGTTTTGTTAATACCCGAGAGTGGCGAGCTGTGCCAGAAAGAAAGGGTGGTGTTTGAGAGGAACTAAAGCCAGCTTATACAGCACCCTATTCCCTACACCCAACACCACTGTAACCGCCGCCGCAACCGCAACCTCCAATCTCTGATCTCCTCTCGCTCTTCTCCCCACTATCTGATGACTCCCTATCGAATACGAGCAGGGTCCCACCTTCGCGGTTTCTTTCTCCCCGCCGTCAGACTGCTCCCATCCTCTGCTCGTCCCAACCGCCGGTTCCACTGGAGACGATCTTGCATGCCTTGAAGATCGAACCCGAATTCCTGGTTGTAGTGTCGCCGAGTTTGGATTGAAAGGAAGGGTCAAGACTTCTGTTGGTCGTCCTGGAGATTGAATTGAAACTCTCGGCGTCGCCAGTTCGGTGACTAACCGGCGGTAACATGAGATCATACTAACAACTATTGCTTTTAAAATATTGAAGAGCGAGAGAGTGAAATTCTTGGACAATAGAAATAGCGGTTGTGACGAAGAGATGTATAGTATTGTATTTTATATAGTTGCCGAGGGAGACTTCAAACTAGAGGAACTTAACAAAACAATTTGTGGACGTTTTCTTTTCCTGTCTCTCTATTTAGACTATCCAATAAGGGTGGCCCCACCCAATAACATTGTGACAAAACAAAATGATTTTTGTTTCCATACGTCTTTTTGCAGCATTTGGGTGCATTTTCGAAACGTTGGGAATTTGTTCTTTTCTTTTTGTATTTGAAAATATTAAAATCGTGAGTTATTAGAAATGTATACGTGCTTGGGTGTTTCATAATATATGTAAATATATTCTTAATAAAGATATTATTTTAAGTTTTTGAGTATCTCTGTTATTCTGTATTTGTGTTGATATCTACATTGTCATTTTAGAGTCACTTTTTCTATCAATAATAATAGTGTCGCTATTGAAACCTAAGTGATTTTAATTTTAAGAAGTAAAAGAAGGATGCAAAGTTTACATAGGAGATGATGGATATCAACATGGCCATGCTAATGAGTAAACCATCTCTACTCATGTCCATCAACTCGAAAGCTGATAAAGTAGCTTTTGTAGCCTGGGAGTGATCAAATAGGATGTGTTATTTGACCATTAAGAGGTCAATCCTGAATCATCTATTGGGTGAACTACAGGACACTAATATAAAGAAGGAGTTTTTGGATAATATTTCCCAAAGATACAAAGTCATGTCTAATGTTGAGCTGAGTACTTTCATCAAAGAGTTTTTTTCCATGAGGTACACTAGAGAAGGTCGAGTGCAAGACTACATAATAAAAATGGTCCACTTCTAGAGCAAGTTGAAAGATATTATGATTCATGATGCATTGATAATGCACCAAGCTCTAAATACACACTTGCTAGAGTTTGGTATGTTAGTTACTACTTATATTTCACAAGATGAGGCTTGGGATATCAATGACTTGATTTCCCGATATGTTGCAAAAAAGGAGAAACTGAAGAACACTTCTACTACAACTTTGTTACCAGTTAAAGGAAAGGGAAGGGTTAAGCTTTAAAAGTTCAAAGGTAAGAAATATAGATCCTCTCTGCATTGATAAACTGGTTAGTCTAGTATTACAAAAGGTCTACAAGATTTCAATAATATAAGTTGCTTCTTCTTTAAGAAGAAAGGACATAAAAAAATCGACTGCTAGAAATATAAAATCTAGAAAGTCAAGCAAGAACTGTCAGGTAACTCCTTGACTTATATGATTGACGAATTCAATCATGTTATAACCACATCAAGTTCTTGGTGGCTAGATAGTGGAGCATCTAATTATGTTGCTTCCACGATGTAGGAGTTCAGATCTAGGAGAAAGTCAACCAAAGGGGAGGAGAAACTAATGATCGGCAACAATGAAGAAGTTAGTGTTTTGTATGTAGGGGATGTATGTTTAAACCTTGATAAGGGGTTTATACTTGTATTACGTGAAACATTTTATACACCGCCTTTTAGACATAATCTAATTTCTTTATCAGTATTAGACAAAGAGGGATATCGTTTTGCTATTGATACTTCAGTTGTACACTTATCCTTCAATGCAAAACATATTCGAACTGTCTTCTTGTCATAAGGATTATATTGAATGTGTGTTACCCCTCATGAAATGTATGCCTCTTCATATATTGCTGAACATGTTACTTGAAAGAGACCATTGATAAGGGAAATGTCATACATGTTGTGGAATAAATGCATAGACCATATTTTCAAAGATAGAGTTGAGAGATTGATAAAGGAAAACATTTTCTCAACCATAGATTATGATGATTTGGAAACATGTGTTGACTGCTACAGAAGTAAGTTAACCAAAATAAAGAAAAATGGGTCAACTCGAGCATCTGGCTTGTTAGATCTCATACACATGGATATTAGTGGACCTTATACAGCTACGTTATATAATTCTAATTTTTTTTACGTTTATTGATGATTATTCCTGTTACAATTATATGTTCTTGCTTAAAGAAAAACTCTAAAGTTTTTGATAAATTCAAGATCTTTAAGGCTATGTTTAGTTTGACTTAAGGTTTTTAATGGAATAGAATAATTTATAATGGAATGAAATGTAAATGGATATAATAGGGAGGAATGGAAGGGTTCATAATGTAGTATAGTGAAATGTTATTTAGATGAAGGGTTTATAATGTAATATAATGTAAAGTTTTTTATCATTTTATATTCTATCCTAAACCTTCCAAATCAGAGGTTTTTTCATTTTTACTGTTTAGGATGAAATAAAATATAATATGAAACCCTCCTTTTTCATCTCATCTCATTCCATTCTATTATAAACCCTCATCCCAAACAATAAAATAATATTACATTCCATTTCATTTCATTAATAAACCCCCAACCAAACATAGCCTAAGACTGAAATTGAGAACTAATTAAGAAATCCATCAAGATTGTCATATCTGACTATAGAGGATTATGACAAAGGTGGTATTTCAGGACAAAAAAAGGGATTGTTTGCCAGATATGTGGAATTGCTTAGAATATGACTCAGTTCACTATACCGGGTAGTCCTGAGTAAAATAGTGTGGCCGAAAGGCGTAACCGCAGCCTAAAGGACATGATGAGGTTAATGCAAAGTAGGACTAACCTACCTGATTATCTTTAGGGTGAAGCCATCAAGACAACATTATATATACTTAACAGAGTCCCAAGCAAGTTAATGCTAAAGACGCCTTTTGAGATCTAGAAAGGGTGAAAGCCTAGTCTTTCACACATTCATGTATAGGGCTGCTCTACTGAGGTGCATTTGTATAATCTTATGAAAGCAAATTACATGCTCGTTCTACTTTTTGCTATAGTTTGATATCTAGAACATTCTAAAGGCTACAGATTTTACTATAGAGAAAGGGAGGTTATAATAGTTAAATCACAAACAACTAAGTTTCTGAAATACAAGGTGTATGATGAGGGTGGGCCCTCTTACCCTTTAGATGATAGCAGGACATATACTACAATCATTTCATATCTGCCACTCATACAGTCAGGTTCAGTGGATCTAGGTTTAAGTATCATGTATGTACAAGAACAGGAACTCATACTTGTAAAAACAGAGGTTCTTGGGGTATAAAAACCAATGCAGTTGCTAATATCCACTAGAGTGAGACGACCTGATATTCTATCTAATTAAACACTCTATTTGGGTGAACAAGACTATGATATTAGATATGTTGTGGATCTAGGTACTTTTACAGAAGCTATTTCCGGACCCCATGCAAATTTGTGCGATGCAATGAAGGACGAGATGCAATCCATGAAGCATAACAAGGTATAAGAGCTAGTTAATTTGCCTCAACATTGTAAACTCGTCAATTGTACATGGTTGTTTAAGACCAAGAACGACTCTCAGGGTAAAGTTAAGAGGTTTAAGGCTTAATTGGTTGCAAGAGGGTTCACTCAATGAAAAGGGGCTGATTCTAATGTTACCTTCTCTTCGATATCCTCTAAGGTTGCATTTAAAGTGATTGTGACAATAGTAGCTCATTATTATATGGACGTACATCAGATGGATGTCAATATCGTTTTCCTTAATTGGGAACCTTCATGAAGAGATCTGTATAGATCAACTTAAAATATTTTAGGATCAAGAAGAGACTAATAAGGTATGCAAATTGAGAAAATTGATATGCTATTTGAAACAAGCTTTCACATAGTGGTACCTTAAGTTTGATGGGATTTTGACCTCTTTTAGCTTCATGGAAAACAAAGTTGAAAGATATTTGGATTACAAGGTCAGAGGGAGTAGAGTTATCTTTCAATTGTTGTATGTGGATGATATATTGCTTGCATAAAAGGATTGTACTATGTTGCATGAGGATAAGCAACTTTTGGCTAAGAATTTTGATATGAATGACCTTGATGAAGCATCTTTTATCCTAGGTATATAGATTCACGGGGATAGATCTCAACATTCATTGGACCTCTTGCGAAGTGCATACATTGAACATATGCTACAAAGGTTTAATATAGTTGATTGTAAACCTATTGTAGCACCTATCTCCTATAGTGAGAGATTATCTTAGACATAATGTCCAAAGAATGAAGTAGAAAGAGAGGCTATGAGAAATGTTCCATATTATAGTGCAGTTAGTAGCCTGATGTATGTCCAGATGTGCACTAGGCCAAACATTGACATTTTTTTGTTGGAATGCTCTAAAAGCTTTTCACTTATACACCTTTAGCGAAGTGCTTTTAGCTTGCTGTTGTCATTTATAGTAGATAACCTTCTTAAAGATTATGATCATAAAGTTAGCTTCCTTTTAGCTCTTCGTCAATTTAGCCACCTAATTTTTTTATGTTTCGATTTGTTTTTATAAATGCTTGGTTCTTTTTATTTCTAAGGCTTAAATCAAGATAAGTAAAAGGCAATTTACTCTTAACACATGAAATTTAGTATGATAAGTGCTTTCACTCAAGACACTCACACTTTTAAGTTCTTGCTTCCCACTATTGGATACCAATAATGACTTTTTAATTCTAATTATTATGTAAACTTTCTTATTATTGTGTAAACTTTCTTAAGACATCAATCCTTACCAAAGTTACAAAATTAGTTGAGCTTTATCCATGCAACCCATCCTTATCAAATCCCTTATATTTAAGGTTTTTCATATAAAAGATTAAGGAAATAGTGTGTTTGCTTTAGAAATAAGAACAGGCAAAAGAAAAACAAAGAAAGAAAGAAAGCACACAATGTACTTAAAATTTTCAACTTTTATTAAATCTTGTTCGCTAGTTTTATGTCACAACTATACAAGTCATATATTGTAGTATAACTAATATTATTTCCACGAGGATTGAATATAGTCATCTAATAATTTGAATTACATTTTGCCTAAGGTAAAAAAAGATTGATTAACTGAAAATTAAAGTAAACTAACAAAATTTGATGATTGAACAAGTAAAAGATAACAATGAAATTGAAGTCACTCAATGGTGGAAACTTAGGGATTATTTTATCCTTGTTTTGTCTTCCCTTCACCTTTTGAATCCAACTTTACTTGATTTAGATATCCAAAGGTTTTGATTACCCTCTTTTGAGATCTAATAATGCAATCCTAATTAAAATAGATAAAATTTGAGTTATATTGTCTCAATTTCTAAAAACTACTCCTAACTTCTTGATTGAATTGTAAGCAATATTAAGGATAATTAACTCATAATTAAGATCTCTCTTCAATTGCTTATAAACCTGATATTTTGAGGTCTATTAAGGTACCAACACTCCTTACACAACTTATCATAAATATCTTGATTCAATCTCTTGATTTAAGTCAAGCATGAGCACATCAAATATTACAAAGCAATAATATATTGAATTCAACAAGGTAAAAGTTATACAAAACAATTCAAGAATAAAACCCTAATATAGATTTAACAATCCATAATTATGTTAAAAACATAACTATTCATACTTGGAATACAAGGAAATGAAATGGAAGAAGAGAAGAGAAAAAAATTAACTTGAAGCCTAGATCTAGAAAATCAAGAAAGTTGGAGTTGATCTTGATGTTTTTACTTTTGATCTTTTTTTGTGATATGCAGCCTCTTTCTATTTTTTTTCTTCTTTTATTTGGTGTTTATGTTGACTATGAAATCTTTCTCCTCTTTTATAGCCTTTATAATATCCTTTTATATCAAAAACTAGGTTTTCTACAATATAAATGATCACTTACACGATCGTGCAGATGACCATTTATGTCAAAATCTGTTTTGAATCGTGACTTCACACAATTACAAAAGCTTACATGGGCACATACAAGATCGTGTATGTTAACATACACTGGCATGTATCTTCACATGGGCATCAATAAAATCTTTGAAGCTCCATATTTTTACAGTGACTTACACGATCCCTATACATGACCATTTATCTCCAAAGTTTTCTTCCATTTTATGCCTTGATTTTACCTAAATTCTTCTCCATTTAGTCTATGAAGGTAATTTTTACCTAAAAACACACTTGAAGCAAAATAAGTACTAAAGATACTATAAATCTCTCAAATAATAAACAAAACACACTAACTATGAGTATATAAATATAATCAATTAATTGTTTATTAACTCTCACAATAACTACAAAGGAATGATGGATTCAACCCTCGTATGATTGAAACACTAGGTGGTTGGAACCTTCAATCATATAAGCCATTTTTTCATAGGTGGTTGACATACTAAACCATTATTTATATGAATATAACATATTTCAAAAGATGTTTTCCATATGTATCTTTCTTCTTTATTTTAAGCCACTACTTGACCATGTCATCAAATATCTTTATTTAAAGATGATGGTGTATCTTTTATCATTTTTCATGTTTCATTATAATTATGCATATGCACAATCTAATATATCCATTATTGAGTTGATCAACGCATTGATCCATCATTACAAATCAAAACTTGAACTCGCTTGATCTTACTTAGTGTTATTGCATTATTTACTAAAACATACATTCCTTATGCAAACATCAAACTGATGCGTGGTAAGGCTCACTACTGATTATAAAATTATATATATATATATATCCTTTTTATGATTATTACTTTTTATGTATATATATATATATATATCATTTTACTACATTGCTTAAGTGAAAAACATAAACTAATTTATTTCTATATAAAAAAATGCTTTTTTTTATTATTATTACTTTTTATAAGTTTAAAGTATGATTTTCATAGTAATTCATGACAACAACCTCTATGCATGTAAAAACATTTGAACTTAAAATTTGAATGACAAATAACAATTTTATACAATTTTTTAAAAGGAAATAACAAATCAAATTATAAGACATGTCCTTTTGAAATTAAAGGTGGGGGACCCTCGAATGCCTCCAACTTTTAAATGATCAAGGGTGAGTCCTACTTTTTTTTTAAGAAAAAGGTAATAAATTAAATCATCAAAGGCATAAGCAAAATGTACACATGCTTCGAAGAGCACTACATGAGTCTGCAATTGGAATATGATCTAAAACACAATCCCCGTTATAACCTCATACAACCTATAACCACACTTGGTTTATACATTCCATATTTTATTGCAGTAACCTAGATCTTGGCATTTAATAGTGTGTAAGCTGATGAAGTTTCTAATATGCTAAAGAGATTTACTGTTGAACTATTGTGAAGATTGAGCTTTATCCTAGAAAATACGAGAATTGCTTTCTTCCCAAATAGCTTTGACTAGAAAGACCATAAACAACCTGAAACACTGCTTGATAGTGCTATTGGGATGAACAATAGTAGTAAATCACCTTCTAATGGAATTCCAATTAGTTGGAGCCTATTGAATGTAACATTTTGTAGCAACAATTTCCATATATTTGAGACAAACTGAGACTGAAAAATAAGTGATTAATGCTTTATTCATCACTCGTGCAAAAGGAGCATTTAGTTAGGATATTAAGAAACCTCAACTTATCCAAAGTTTGTAATTTATCTTTTATAGCTAGCCATAATATGAAGAATGCTTGAGGATGACACTGTTTGTGCCATACCAGCAGAGTCTAAGATAGGTAATTGGATTGTCTATAAAAAAACTTCCTACAAGACTTGTTTGTGAAAATCCCATTACTGGTGTGTTTCCAAATGACTATGTACTCTTCATTATTTAAGTGAGTTCCAATAATTTCGGTGATGATAGATTTTGTAATATAGTAGAGACTGAATTTTTTTTTTTGTTAACTAAAGCCTCTTTAACAATTGAATTCAACTCGATGACTGGCTTGACAATTTTCATCTCCTGTAAGAAATGTAGAGGACCACATGATAAGCAATTATTAGATCAAAATTTATATAAATTTCCCTCTCCAATCAAGTGAATAAACTCCTTCCTTGGTGAGCTTCTAGTTTAAAATACTTTTTTAAAAGAAGAAGCTACAGATGTGTTGATTTCAAAGTCCTAAATGCCACTATTTTTTATATGAACTTCATGAAACCATTTATACCATAAAGCCTGCTTGTTTTTCATAAGTCTCCATAATCTCTTTACTAACACAATAATGTTCATTAGTCTGAGAGACATTATATCAAGCCCTCCATTGTTCATAGGCATACACACCTCTTACCATTGCATCTTGGTCCTTCTAAAGTCCAAATTATTTACACTCTAGAGAAATTTGCTACAAGTCATCTCAATCATCCTAATGATCTTCTTTGGAAAGGAGACATAAGCATCCAAGAACAAATTAAGCCCTCCCAACTATAGAAAAATTTTGGCACTCTAAGATGAAAGTATGTTGTTGATTTTATCCATAAAAATGCTGAAATATCTGGTGGATACGTTGGAAATGGAAATGGGAGTACCTAAGTATAGAATGGGAAGTGATTGCATTCTAAATTTAGTAATTGAGCTAACTACATGTTTATTTGCACTAGCAAACTTCGATAAGAACAAACTACTTTTTGAACAATTAGTCTAAAATGAAATTCTAATCCACACTATCATATAAATTTTTTTAATTCTGCTTTTAGCAGGCAATTCTTGTTACTCCTCTTTCTAGAATAAGTTTTAACCTATTCTTAAAGTAACAATATGTTATCCCACATGATCCTACCTAGAATGTATGCCCCTTGTGACATAATAATATATTTATAGAGAACCAATTTCAGTCATTGAGCTAAGATCTTCATAATAATATTGTACACAGTGTTGCAACAAGAGATAGGTCGATAATTAGAGAAATAAGACAACTCACTAGTATTAGGAATGAGAGTTATGAAGGTACTGTTAATCTTTGACAGAAGCCTCACTTTGTTAAAGAATTCAAGAAAAACATTGTTAACTAGATGTTTAGTGAGATTCAGGACTTATGGAAGAAGTAAAGGTTAAAGTTATCAAGTCCAAGAGCTTTGTGGGGATTCAGAGATCTCAAAGAAGTCTCAATGTCTTGTATGGTGATAGGTTTGCAAAAAGAATCAACTTCTTATGGAGTAATGTACTCTCTCATGATTTCTTTTAATAGTGTGCAAAAGGAATTAGCATATGTCAAATTCTAATTGCCTTTTAAGCATTTCAAGACCTAATTTTTCCTATTCTTTATCATCCCCCTCTCTTAAGTTGCAAAACTTAAAATTTTAAATTAACATAGATCAAATACAGGACCATATTGGCTCTCGTATTGCTTAACTCATCTCTTAAGTTATTTTGTGTAGTAATTACTCTCAACACATTTCAAGAATGAAGTAAATCACTTGTTAATATAGAAATCACGTATAATATATAAAATACATAGGAAGGGGGGGTTGAATTGTGTAATATCTTCAAAGATATTAATCTTTAGAAATTTCTTTACAAATTCAGATGATCACAAAAACAATTTACTTAAGTCGTCGAGTAATGCAATCGCAACAATTATTATCTACTCTTTTAACAACAAGAAAATTAAAAAGATAAGGATTAGAAAATAGACGCCACGATTTTATACTAGTTTACCCTTAACCTTAGGCTATGTCTAGTCCTCAGAGTTTGTTTGAGATTTCACTATGCTCTTCAACTTTACAAGTATTTTTTCTATAATTGCAGAGCCTCTTCAGGTCTCTCTCACAAAGTATTCTTTATCTACTTTCTTAGCCTCTCCAGGCTCTAGCCTTTCTTTCTTTTGGCAAGATATTGTATTAAACCTCACGTTACAGATGTATTCGCTCTCTTTATTTCGTACTTGAGTACAGAGTTTCTCTAAGTATTGTATATTGGTTGTAAAAATTTTATTTAGTTTATGACTATAACTAGTATTTATAGCCTACGTCTTCAACTGTCTTCTTGAGAAAACTGCTTCTTGAATCTTCTAGAAACTGTTATTAGTTGAGTCCTGTAACTAACTCCAACTAACTAACTAACTGACGTTCTAGAATAGTTTTCATTTGTGTCGTCTGGTACTATGTTTCTTCTGGTGTTGCTTTATCTGGTATCGCGCTTTAGTCTTGTGTCATGCTTATATCTTCTTATATTGACCTTCTGTATCTTCTTATGTTGACCTTCCATCTTTTATGTTGACCTTCTATCTTCTATGTTGACCTTCTGTAGTTTGACCGTCTTAAGTTGTCTGTCTTGAATTTAAAGTGTCTTCTTGGTTTAACTATACATGTCACTTACATTTTTCTACGCACTTAACAAACTTATCAAAACAATTCATACACTTCTAAGATTATTATTATGTGATTGTCATCAAAATTAATAGAAGTGAAGTCTTCTTGACTTAACAATCTCCCCATTTTTTATGATAAAAAATAATCATAATATTAGAAGATAAAATAATATTCAGATGAATAATAATCAAAGCAAAAACATAAGAAATGCATAAGATATCAATGCTTTCTAATATTTTCACTTTTTTCTTGTCTCCTCTTCTCCCCCTATTTGTTATTAATAGAAAAGATAGCTCATATTAGACGCTTCAAAATTTTAGAATACATATGTTGAATATCAGTGCAGATCGTCTTGAGGCCTGGTTCAATAGAAACACGTAGAAATGCTATTTCCTCATGAAGATCAACCGCTGAATCACCCAGTTCATCAACCTTAGTATGAGTTTCCTCAATATTTTTTTCTAAGGCATCCTGAGCTTCCTTTTGCTTATGACTAGCTTCAGTCTAATTGATTAAATTCTTCAAGAACTCCAAATTAACCATAGGATCTTGTTGTATTTCACTAAGTGGATGAAGGTGTTCAACAACAGACGGTTCTCTAGGTGAAACGTCTAACTCTATGATTTTGATTAAGGGTAGTTTGAAGGTTTATTTTCCTTCTAGGAGATCAAGATCATTAGGTCTGGGTAGTTTATAAATTGGTTGCCCAAGAAGGTGTAACCCATTTTTGACTGAAGGTATAAAACTTAAGGGTCTGAAATGCTGATTAAATGCACAAAGGTTTCTAAGTTGAAATTGATAACTTCAACCGTGATACTTTTATACCTTCCTTATATCATAGTGCCAACTACCTTGAAAATTTCATCTTTGGTAGAAACTCCAAATTGACTCCCTGATGCCCTTGATATGTGATGAGATACACAGACATCTATAGGTTGAGCTTCATTACATGCATCGTCTATATTCTTCACAGCCACTTGAATCTGTTCTTCTGTAAGATCATCTTCATGCCCTTCAGGAAACATTTTTTTCTTCCCTTTTTCTTTGTTTATCACAGGGGTTGGATGTCTTGGTTGTATATATGGAACAATCTTTATTTTTGTTCTGCTTGTAATCAGATATAGTTTGTATAACTATCCTTTGAAATCTTCATTAGATATGGTTCTGACTTTTCATCTCGTAGAATACTATATAGTCTTCGTTCTTCGGGACTGAGAATATTTATTGTCTGATCATTTATTGGTCTAGGCTCGACTTGTACCTTGACTGTCTTCTTAGAAGGTTCTCTAATAATAATTGAACTTCTGTTTCGAACAGGTACTGATTCTTCTATGACCTTCATTTCCAAATCCTTTTTCTTGATTGTTTGAGAAGGATTGTAAGGTACTAGCTAGTGTTCAACTGTTTGTGCCTTCTGTTGAACATCAGATGAAGAAACCTTTTTCTGACTAAGCTTCATCTTTTTTTGTTCTTCTACTGGTTTGGAAAAGAGTTATTGTTGAGTCTTCTTCTTCTCAAATACTAACTTCCTTTTTATCTCTATCTCTCCAGATGATTTTGCTAATTAACTTTACAGAATAGAGACAATTGATTTGGTAGGCTACTATCATTGCTCTTGCTTCTCATAATTTCCACCAAGAATCAGACCTTTTTGCTTCTTCTGTTCTTGTTGTCATAAGGTCAATAATATTGGTGACCTTCTTGACTGTTTGGGCTTTTATGATTGGAGCGTCTCAGCCTTCCTCTTTAAAGACATTTGTTGTGATGTTTGTTGAACCCTGCTTTCCTCCCTTTGTAGAATTGTCTTAACTTGTATTGGCACATCAGATGATTGTTCGGCCTTTTCTTCTGCAAATATTCTTCCTGTTGATCGAGGTTTTGCTTGTATGTCTGACGGAACATGTTCACTCCTGCTTTGTCTTACTATAAGTTTCCCCTCAGACTTTGGTTTCGGTTTAAAACCTATATCCGCTTTAGCTTCAATCTTTATTCCCATTATGAGAATAGTAGTGGCATTAATAACACTCTTCACATCCATCTTTACCTTGTTACCTCTATCAAGTAGGATTCTAGATTCTCTAAAGAATCTTGTCAACAGCATACCGTAAGGTAAAGAGCTATAATAATCTCCCTTAGACTTTATCATGTTCTTCAAAATCAAGACCAGAAGATTAATAGGTTGGTGAGTAAGTAAATGAAATAAATAATGTTCATCATTCATTGTCACCGTGTCCTTTGAGCCTGTCCTTAGTAGAATATAGTTGATAAGCAATGAATGAAGAACCCTAGCCTTCGGAACGATGATTGAAGCCTTCTTGACTCCTGGATCACTACATCCATATAGTTGTCGATTGATGTGAGCTTTATCTACATGACCTTGAGTGATCCATTTTGTATTATTAAACAGTTTTGCTTTAATACTTGGACACCCAATAACCTTCTTGATAGAATCTTGTGTGACTATAACCGACAACCCATCTACTATCGATATTAAGGTGTTGTCCACCACCTTTACATTCTTCCAGAACTCATATATTTCATTCAAATAGACCTTCTCGCGAATGTTGAAGAAATTTTTCTAGCCAACTGCTTCAATTTCTGGTTCAATGTTCGTCTGATTTTTCTTCAAGGAAAGTGAAATCAACGTGTCTCCCATAGATAAAAGATTTCACCATTTTTGATCTGTAATAAATAAACACTAAACACACAAATGTATTTCGTTTAACATAGCGAGGTTAGTATCTAAAGATAAGGATATGAAATGAAAAGAACTTGAAGTTTAGAACAGAGTATTGAATCATCTTGGTGAGAGCACTAAACAACTCGGTTTCAAAGTTTTTCAAGAAAATTCTAGAGTATAAGGTATTTTAGAATCTTGAGAAGATTTCCTTCTTATACATACTCTTAAAAAGTTACCGTTCATAAATTACCGTTACTATTTACTTGAAAACTTATGACTTTCCATCTTCTTCTTGTACGAATGATCTAGGTCATGACGTGTCAGATGAATGGTCATTTAATATTACTATATTCAAGTTTCGTCTGATTTTCTTGAATCTATCTTCACTTAATGGTTTAGTGAAGATATCCGCCCATTGTTGATTCGTCTCAACAAATTGTAGACTGATGATTCCTCTCTGTACATAGTCTCGTATAAAATAATGTCTAACTTCAATATGCTTTGCCCTTGAGTGTTGTATTAGATTCATTGATAACTTAATAGCACTTGTATTGTCACAAAAGATTGGAATCTGATCTTCTTGGATAGAATAATCTTCTAACTGATACTTAATCCATAACGTCTGTGAACAACCTCTTGCAGCTGACATCTATTTAGCTTCTACAATAGATAGAGCAATTGAACTTTGCCTCTTGTTGACCAAGAAATTAAATTATGAACAAGAAAGTGACAACCTCCACTTGTATTATTTCTATCAATCCTATCTCCAGCATAATCAGCATCACAGTAGCTAATTAACCAATTTTGCCGATTCCAACTATTTTGCCCTGCTAGTTGTTTACAAAAGTTACTGATCCTCCTTACTTATGTTGGATGTCTAGGAACATAAACCTTCTTCCCGTCATATGTCGTGAGCAGCCACTGTCCAAATACCATTGGTATTGGTAGCTTTTTTCAAGAAAGGAGATATGTAGTATATATTATATCCTTCTTAGGTACCCATATTTTCTTGGGTCCTTTGGGGTTAGCCTT
>JANSVA010000008.1:26388870-26408794 GCA_025504915.1 Erythroxylum reticulatum | reverse complement strand
GGGAAAGTAATATAAAGTTGGTTTTATACCGTATCTCTGTGCGTTCTTGTTGCCTTTGTTCTTATTGCTTTTATAAGTATTGTTTCTTAGAGAGTGTCGAGAGGAAAACACTTCGGGGAGTTTGGGAAAGGCTGAGTCTTTGCTTTAACGGATCTAAGCAAGACTACCGTTCAAAGGGTGTGAGCAAGAAACTTCAGTGAAAGTTTGAGTTCCAAGAATTCCTTTGTAACAGTAGCTATCTGCTGCATTCCCCACTCGGTGTGGTTATTGTTTCTCTTGTAGGCTAAGGGTATGTGCTTTAGGCGATATTTAATTAGAATTAAAGGTTTTTAATGAAATGGAATAAAATAGAATAGAATGAAATGATTTATAATGTAATGAAATATAAATAGATGTAACATTAAAAAATTATTGTTTGGGAGCGATGAAAAAGTTCATAATATAATATAGTAAAATGTTATTTAAATGAAAAGTTTATAATGAAATATAGTATAAAGTTGTTTATCATTTTACATTCTATTATAAACCACTATAATCGAAAGTTTTCTATATTTACTGTTTAGGATGGAATGGGATGTAATATGAAATCCTTCTCTTCCATTTTATTTCATTCCATTATAAACCTTCTTCCCAAACGATAAAATGATATTATATTCCATTCTATTCTATTAATGAACTTCCAACCAAACATAGCCTTAATCACGTCGGAGAACATGGGGACACTTGTATGTTTCGCGTGATTGCAACATCGGCAAGTAAATTAATCAAAGACGTTGCGTTCTTTGAATAGGAGCAACGAACTATTAATATTAATTTGCTAAGATAAAAAAGTTTTAAGGTTTCTTTTTTGGCTCACTTTTGACATCAGTTTTATATCAATAAAATTTTTTAACTTTAACATTCCATAATGAACAATTGTAGCTTTAACATTAAAAAAAATGTTAAATTTTGACCTCACTCTAACAGAAAATCTAAATCTGTCTGTCAAGTGTCAGGTCAGTGCTGACTTGACATTTTAAAAATACTTTTTACTGATTTTTGTGGGCCCCTTATGCTGACTTGACATTTTTAAAATATTTTTTATTGATTTTTGTGGGCCCCCTGACTGATGTGGCAAGGTGGAACCCATTTTTTAAAACATATATTAAAACTTAATTTATTTATAAGTGTGAGACCTACTTTATTTACCTAATTTATTTATAAGTCTTCCTCTCCTACCCCTTCTTCTTCTTCGTCTTCTCTGGCAGCTGCTCATCGTAATATTCTTCGTCAAAGATGTCATCATATAAGCTGAAAAAGGGTCTCCTCCTGGAGGTTTCCTCCATGGTTATCAATGATCAAGACTAAAAGTTAATTCCTTGTTGTGTGTGTGTGTGAGAGGGAGCGCCTGTTTACGTTGGATAGGTTGTCTGTGGAGAGTTTCAAAGGAGGAGACATAACTTCTTTTTAACACCCCAAACTCTGCTTCTTCTTGACTCATCAGATCCGAACACTTATCTAGTCATCTATTTACCTCTTTCCTCTCTTTATGCTTTTGCACTTTGCTTAGTCTTTTCTCTTCTTAAATTATATCTTCTTGCTTTTTTAACTGATTGCTCCTTATGATTTGTTCATCCCTTGTGATAATTTATAGGTAATATAATTCAAGTGATTTTGTTTTGTTTTGTTTGATGCCCTACGTGTGCAAGTGGGGTTTAAAATCATTTGGTGATGTCGTTCACAACGAACTATGTGAAAGTTGATTATGATAAAATGGTTTGCTATGGGGCTATGACCTCATTATTTCTAGGTTTTTAAAAATAGTTTTTCTATATCTTTGTGTAATATATCATTTCCTTACATTTTGCTTTTTACATTCACTAGTTGTTTTACGTTTGTTCTGTGATAAGATTTATCTATATCAACAACTTTTTTTATTTTTTTTCTTATGTTACCTTTTGATTTTTAATATTGATCTTAAGATGTGAAATGTATTGAATAACTGCCAATGACAGTTTCTCATATCCATCTTCTTGTTGGTTTTTTTTTTGATTTCTAATAGTATTACTTGTTTATCATATGCAATGTAGTTTTTTTCCCCTTTATCTCTTCTTTATTATTAGACTGGTTAGTCTGTAATTATTCATACAAGATGAGCATACTTGCATAGGTCATCTTCTTGTTGGGCTTTTTTCTTCTTCTAATTTCTAGTAGTCTTCCCTGTTTATCATATCCAACATAGTTATTTTCTTTTTCTCTTCTTTATTATTAGGCTAGTTATTCTGTAATTATTCATACAAGATGAGCATACTTGCATAGGCATGTAAAGCCCTTTTATCTATGTGTTGATTAACTTCTACTTATGTTTGTCACTAATTTTTCTCGATCATAATTTTTTATTATCACATTAAATGGACAAGCTTTCTTTTTTTCTATTGCTTTGTGTTACGATACCTATACACATTCATATATGTATATGTTACCGCATGAAAGACTTGTAAAGTTATTGTGAGTGTTCTCTATAGATTCAAGTTAAAGATTCAATATTATGGTACTTGAGGCTTGCAATCTAGTCGATCAAAATGTACCATATTGCTTGAATAATTGCCAATGATATGCAAAAACTAACAACTACACTATTGGAATCATTACTCACAATGGATGAAAAGGCATATGACTTGAACAATGGTCTCTGCCTCTTAAGTTATTCGTACAAGAAATATTTGGCTCAATTTGATGGAACAACTTTGATTCCCTAAACTTGTTAAAAAGCATGTACATAGTTGCAGCATGCTTAGTGTGCAAATTCATAACTCATTTGGAATACAAAAGGTGGCTTAATTCTCAAACGAAATAGTTTGACAACATTTTTCATTGAGTTGTTTAAAGGGCTATAAGCTATTATTCTGTAGTATTGGTGCTAATATATGGGTATTATAGTGGTTGTTTTATCAACCCCCCCAAAACAATTGTGTTTGAGATGCGGGTAGAACCTACACCATGATACCTTTATATGGCAATTGAAGCTAACAATTCTTAAGATCACATTTCTATTATGACTTAGCTAAAAATGCTAGTAAAATCTCATGTTAGTGCCTACTATGATCTATTCTTCTTCAAATATGAAACCAAGATTCGCTCCATGTGATTCTCTATTGTCAAAAATGCCTATTTTAAATGAGCAACAAACCTGTAAACCGAATAAATAAAGGAACTTCAGTTTCGTGTATGTATGAGAAAGAGAAAGAAGAAGAAGAAGAAGAAGAAGAAGAAGAAGAAGAAGAAGAAGGGGGTAGGAGAGGGAGACTTATAAATAAATTAAATAAAAAAGTGGATCTTACACTTATAAATAAATTAAGATTTTAATATACTTTTTAAAAAAGTGGTTCATAAGTAATGACATAGCAAGGGGCTCACAAAATAAAAAATATTTTAAACTTAATACAAGGGTTTAAATTTTCCAATAGGATGGGATCAAAATTTAACATTTTTAAATGTTAGAGTTATAATTCTTCACCCTGGAATGCTAGGATTAAAATTGTCAATTGGTGTAAAATTTATGATTAAAAGTGAACCTTTTGCCTTTCCTTACCACTGTAGAAACATATTAATCCATGACAACTTGTAACTGTTTATTATCCATCCATAATTGGCCCTTATTCACCAATATTTTAGAAAATTGATTTCAACATATGTAAACTCACATTTCTTTTCCTTTAATAATAGTTTGTGTTGCTTTGATCACTCAAATACTTATCCTGAATGTTGTGAATGCTCTGTCACATTAATGTTATAATAATATTATCATCCAAATAGACTATGTTAAATTTATCAAAAAAATTGTAAAGCACATCATTCGTGAGATTTTAGAAAGAAGTAGAGGCAAGGAAATACTAATAATTCATATGGTCATAACAAAAATTTTCATATTGTCCTTTAATTATTCCTTTTGGAAAAATATGCTTGCTAATATCTACTATATAAATCCAGTTTAGTGAACATCACAATATTATTTTTTATGGTTACTTTATTTAAATCCTGATAGTTAGTACACATCTACAAACCTTTATCTTACTTATTTTGGAAAAGGACAAGAGCATCATAAAGAGGTTTGAATGGTTAAATGAATCATGCTTCTAACAATTTTCCAAGTTCATTTTATAATTTCTCCAGCTTGAGGGGAGATATATAGTAGCATTAGCACTATCAATAGTACTTGAAATAAGATTAATTTTTTAATTAATTTATCGATAAAGGAAAATGAGTCTTCAAAACTATTTTGGCACTACATCTTTAATTTTAATTAGAACCTTCTTAATGAATCTTGAACTTTCACCATATTATTTTCAGCAATCTCCCACGTAGCCTCAAGTAAGTTCTATAGCCTTTCTTAATTACCTTCTCAATACAAATTAAAACACATGCATTACCTTGGTTGACTTATATGTTTTATCATTGGACCTACAATAATTAACAAAATAAGATTTTTGTTGTATATTATTGTCATACCTCTTTAATGTAGATATAACACCACCTTTTCGCTTTTAGAAAAATGATCCCAAGAATTATATTAAAGTTATTTAAAAGTATCACCATTAGTTGAACTTTCCATACCAATCTTTAACTCCAAGAAGAGCATTATTGGTAACCTAATTGTACTTTTGTCCTATGAGTAGTCATCTTCATTATAATTTTTCTCAACTTCAACCCTATTGTCTACACCAGTTGATTAACCATGAAACAGTAAGTGGCACCCATATCCAAAATAATTGTAACTCCCTTTTCCATTAACATATAATCTCACATACATTAACCAATCATATACATTAACCAATCAAATGAATAAGGTAAGGAAATATGGTAAATACCTTCTTCTAAAGAATAATTTTCCTTATCCATCTGCTATCAAATCTTTTATCCTCTCCTTTTAAAGAAAACTTAGGGTAAAATGAGGCCATTGAACATGAGGCACCTTTGGTTCTTTTTCAAAACTTTCTCACCTTCTACAGGGCATTCTAATTGCTTGGACTCATATTTGGATCATACTCTTTTTAACCAAATCCATATTCCTTCTATTTATACAACACTCACATACTAGCCAAGATAATATAGTGAATTTCATTTCCTAAAGGATAATTTTTTCTTGTCCAACTTCTGTAAGGTTCTGATCATGCATCTCATACATAATATATATCAAATATATGTAGTGGAAAATAAAACAAAACCTTAAAAAAATAGATCTACATATATATAGATATAGAAAACAAAAGAATGAAATGTAATATGTTCATATACCTTTCTGACGGTCTCCTTCGTTCTTTAATCTTCATCTTGTTGGGTTGTTGTAAACCACAACTATCAATGTAGCTCGTCTCTAATGAAAGTCCACGTAAAGATAGAAGGATGAAACCTCATTAGGAGATGGTTAGAATTCTTTCTTTGTACTAGCAAAGACAAGAACTCTTGTGAGAGTTAGAGAGAAAAGAGTGTGTGTATGTAAGACAGAATATTTCTTTCACTTATATCTTACATAAGATGCATGAAAATCATCTATATTTTTTACACCATTTGGCCTTCCATAACCCCCTTCACTAATGAAGAGTTATAAGAAGTTAATGGTCATGAATAGCATGCATTAATGGAAGTTATGGGAAGTTAATGACAATGAATAACATATATTAGTTGAAGTTTGGAAAGTTAATGGCCAAATCGGCAGCTAACAATACTTGTTTCTAATCTATTCCTCGCAATGTTTTCTACCACAATCACATCACAGTATAACCTCGAAACACTCTCTCATATCTTGAATCACCATTTAATACCATTTTACTCATCCTTTGGATGTCCTATATGTGTGACCCATTAGGTTCCCGGTTATGTTGGCCACTTGAATTAACACTTAATTCAAGTAAGTCAAGAATGATATCTAGTAATACGTCATGACCTCCAATTGACCGAAAAGTCAGTGACTTGACTACGAACCTTTCCATATGCAATGTTGCTATACAATTCGTCCTTTCACTATCTATACCCTGCTTGGTTCAGTGTATGGGCAAAGTGTCAACTCCCACTAGACTAACTACATCACATCTAGTTTAAGTGATATTAGATCTTGTTATGAGGATCTCATTACTTTATGTATCATTGAAGACTCTCTTTAGGACACATATCTACTTTGGAAATAGACTCCCGAGTAATGACCCCGATAAAAGGTCGTGGGTATCATCTCTTTCTATCGGGAGCGGTGAATCCTTTATTGGCTACTCAATTACCTTTGAATACCTCAAGCTGTACTAAATCACCACCCGATGAGTAACCCCTAAAAGGCACCGATGAATAGAGTTAAAGCACATGATTAGTATCTAAGATATCTTTGAGCACCTTAAGTCAAAGGATATTTGCAACATTGCTATAATGAGATTATCATTGACACTAGAATAGAAAATCTATATGCTTGTCTCATAGTAGGTCAATCCAATGTACTTACTACCCTTAGTAAGCATCTATGTATTAACTCTAAGCAACTCACGTCTATAGCTTATGAGATCTAGTACTTAATCCAGTCAAAGAGTATAACATGTGCTAGTCTATCTGGATTAATGATATCCCATCTCATTATTCTTATGACTAGGAAAAGTTTAGATAATAACATAATTACACATGGTAGGAATCTCATTATCATGATCTCATCATGATTTCCTCTATGTTATGTTTTGTATCAATGCCTTCATTAAATTAATTTAAGATCAACATCAAATCCAAAAATGTATGAACATCAAAATAATGAAAAATGCCTTTATTAATCATAAAATGATTTGTACAATAAGTGTTAAAGTGATTGCCTTTAGAGCACTTCTTTAACAACTTCCTCTTTTTCTTAAGAGAACTTTAATAAAATGAGGCCATTGAACGTGAAGCACCTTTAGTTCTTTTTCAAAGCTTTCTCACCTTATATTGGCTATTCTTGTTGCTTGGACTCTCCTTTGTGATCGTACTCCTTCCAATTAGTTCCATATTCCTTCTTTTTCTTCTTCTCTCCATTATTTTGATAATTTCATAATTTAGATTTTTTAGGAAAGGATGATGAGGATTTGGTTTCCTTATGCATATAAACATATACCAAAGCGCCAGTAGCATCAGTAGCTTCCATGACATCTTTCACATTTTTTCATAATAACTTTATTTGTGCCATCTTTTGTAAATTAAATATGAAGTTTGATAGTTTGTCATCACTGAACATATTTTTTATTATCATTGTAAATAGACTAAAATCTTTGGTACATTTTCTCATTAAAAGATCTTGCTTCAACTACTTTAAGTCATCTTTAACATGTTAAAAAGCACTGTTTATAAGGAATTGACCTTTTAACTCCCTTTTCATTTTCTCATATGTATTGAAGGGAGAAAAACCAACACTAATCTTAATAGAATTGCTACTTTTTGCATCAAAATATGGCATCACCATCAAGGTACAATATAATGAACTTTGTTTTTGCTTCCAAAACTTTAGAATAATAAAGTGTTATTCTATATCCCGTAAGAAGTTCTCAAACTCCTTAACATTATGAATGCTCTGAAACCTTTTAGCTTATACATATTTAGCGAAGTGCTTTTAGATTTCTATTATCGTTTATAGTAGATAACCTTATTAAAGACTATAATCTCAAAATCAGCTTCCTTTTAGTTCTTCATTAAATCTACCATCTAATTTTTTAATATTTGGATATGTTTTTATAACTTCTTAGTTCTTTTTTTTTCTTAAGCCTAAATCAAGATGGCTAAAAGGCAACTTACTCTTGACACATGAAATTTAGTATGATGTTTGATACACTCACACATTTAAGTTCTTGCTCCCTGCTATTGGATACTGATAATGACTTTAATTCTAATTATTGTGTCAACTTTTTTAAGATTTCAGTCCATACGAAAGTTACCAAAAATTCCTTATAAGATAGTTGAGTTTTACATATGGAACTCATCCTTATCAAATCCATTGTATTTAAAGTTTTTTAAACAAAAGATTAAGGAAATAGTGTGTTTGCTTTAGCAATAAGACCAGGCAACTGAAAACAAAGAGCACACAATATATATAAAAATTTTAACTTTTATTAACTCTTATTTACTAGTTTTACACTATACTATAAGTATATGAGTCATATATTATAGTACAACTGATATCATTCCCACAAGGATTAAATATAGTCACCTAATAATTTGAATTACACTTTGTCAAAGGCAATAAAAGATTGACTAATTGAAATTTTAAGTAAACTAACAAAATTTGATGATTGAACAAGTAAAAGATAACAATGAAACTAAAGTTACTCAATGATGGAAACTTATGGATTATTTTATCCTTGTTTTTTCTTCCCTTCACCTTGTGAATTCAGCTATGTTCGATCTTAGATATGCAATGGTTTTGATTATCCTATCTTGAGATCTAATCATGTAATCCTAATTGAAATAGATAAAAGTTGAGTAAAAATATTTCGATTTCTCAAAACTACACCTAGTTACTTAATTGAAGTTGAACCTGTCCTAAGGATAATTCACTTAAAATTAAGATCTCTCTTCAACTGCTTATGTACGTGATATTTGTAAGTCTATTAAGGTACTAACTCTCCTTATGCAACTTATCATAAATATCATGATTCAATCTCTTGATTTAAATCAAGTATGAGCACAAAAAATTTCACAAAGTAGTAATAAATTGCGTTCAAAAAGGTAAAAGTTACACAACATAATTCAAGAATAAAACCCTAATATAGATTTAACACTTCATAATCATTTTCAAAACAAACTATTAATATTTGGAATACAAGGAAAAGAAGTAACAGAAGAGAAAAGAATGAAATTAGCTTAAAGCCTCAATCTAGAAAGTCTATAAAGTTGGAGTTGATCTTGAAGTTTTTACTTTTGATCTTCTTTTTGTGATGTGTAACCTCTTTTTTGGTGTTTTTCTCCCTTTTTTGTTACCTATGCCAACTCTTAAATCGGTCTCCTCTTTTATAGCCTTTATAATATCCTTTTATAGCCAAAAAAAGGCTTTATATAATATATACAATCACTTTCACAATCGTGTAGGTGATGATGTATGTCAAAATCTCCTTTGAACCACGACTTGACATAGTTATAGAAGCTTACATGAACATGTACACGATCGTGTGTATGTCAACATACACAAGCATAAACAACATCTTTAAAGCTTTGCACATTTACAGTGACTTATGCAGTCCCTATACAAGATTGTGTATCTCCAAAATTGCTTTAAATTTTCCATTTTATGCCTTAATTTTAAATTTCACCTAAAAACACACTTGAATCAAAATAAGTATTAAAAATACCATAAAACTCTCAAATAATAAATAAAAAACTATAAATATGGTTATATAAATATAGTCAATTAATCGTTTATTGACTGCCACAATAGTTATAAAGGAATAATGGATTCAACCCTCTAATGATTAAAACATCTTTCTCAAATAAGTTATTTAAAGGTAATACAAGACTTTAGACTATAACATTCACAACTTAATAAACAAAGAAGTAGTAAGTCTACTAACTCAGTAGGTGGTTGGAAACTTCAAGAATATAAGCCATTTCTTTCATAAGTGGTTGACATACTAAACCATTATTTATATGAATAAAACATATTTCAAAGACGTTTTTCACATATATCTTTCTTCTTTATTTTAAGCTACTACCTGACCATGTTATCAGGTATCTTTATTTAAAGATGATGGTGCATCTTTGATCATTTTTGTTATTTCATTCTAAGCATGCATATGGATAATCTAATATATCCATCATTGAGTTGATCAACACCTTGATCCATCATTATGAATCAAAACTTGAACTCGCTTGATCTCACTTAGTTTTATTGCCTTATTTACTTAGACATACTTTCTTTACACAAATATCACACAAATGTATGGTAAGGCTTATTATTGATTATATATATATGCATTAAGGATTAATAGTGACTTTCATGTTACTACATTACTTAAGTGAAAAGTATAAACTAATTTATTTCTATAGAAAATATTCCTCTTTCATGATTGTTACTTTTTGTAAGATATGATTTTCATATTAATTCATGAAAACAACCTTTATGCATAAAAAAACATTTAACCAAAATTTGAATAACAAATAACAAGTTTATACAAAATTTTTTAAAAACAATAATAAAGAAAATTGTAAGACATGTCTTTTTGAAATGGGCAAATTAAAGGTGGGGGACCTTTAAATGCCTCATAGGTTTAGATGATTGAGGGTGCCTTCCATTATTTTTTTTAGAGAAGGGTAATAAATTAAATCATTAAAGGCAGAATCAAAATATACATATTATACACAGAGCACTTCATGAGTCTATAATGAATATGATCTAAAACAAAATTCCCATTACAACCTTATACAACTTAGAACCATGCTTGGCTATACATTCCATATTCTTTTGTAGTAATCTAGATCTTGGAATTTGACGATGTGTAGGCTGATGAAGTTTTGAATATGATGAAGAGTTCTATTGTTGAACTGATGTGAAGATTGAGCTTTATCTTGGAAAATATGAGAATACATTTCTTCCTAGAGAGCTTTGACTAGAAAGGCAATAGACAAGTTGAAACACCAATTGATAGTGTTGTTAGGATGAAAAATAGTAGTACAACACCTTATAATGGAATTCCAATCAGTTGGAGCCTATTGAATGTAACATTTTTGTAGATTTGATTTCCATGTATAAAAGGAAAATTGATAAGGAAAAATAGATGATTGTTGCTTTCTTCATCACTTATACATAAAGAGCATTTGTTTAGGATATTAAAAAACCTCAACTTATCCAGAGATTTAATTTGCCTTTTATAGCTAGACATAACATGAATAACGCTTGAGGATGACACTATTTGTGTCATACCATCTAAGTTTAGGGTATGTAATTGGATTTTCGCTTAAAAAAATTCCTATAAGACCTGTTTGTGGAAATCCTATTGTTGGTGTATTTCCAAATGATTATATCCTCTTCATCATTCAAATGAGTTCCAATATTTTTGATGATGATAGTGTTTAGAATAAAGGAGAGACTAAAAAGCTTTTATCAACTTAAGCCTTTTAAATAGTTGAATTCAACCTGATGACTAGTTTGAAAATTTCCATCTCCTATAAGCGATGTAGAGGACCATATGATAACCAATTGTCAAACCATAATTTAGATGAATTGCCATCTCCAATCAGGTAAATAGAATCCTTTTTTGAGCTTCTATTTTTTAGTATTGCTTTCAGAGAAGAAGCTACAGTTGTGTTGATTTCAAAATCTCATATGCCACTATTTTTTATATGATCTTTATACACCCATTTATACTATAAAGCTTGCTCGTTTGTCATGAGTCTCTATATTTTTTTCATGAACATAATAGTGTTCATTAGTGTAAGAGATATTATTCCAATCCCTCTATTTTTCTTAGGCATACACACTTTTAACCACTGCATCTTGGCCCTTTTAAACTCCAAATTATTTCCACTATAGAGAAATTTGCTACAAGTCATTTTAATCATCTTAATGATCTTCCTAGGAAAGGGAACATGGGTCCTTATGGGACATGGGTCTTTAGGCATATTAATATATACCAAAGAATCAGTAGCACTAGTAGGTTTAATGACATCTTTCACATTTTGTCATAATAATTGTATTTGCGCCAACATTTATAAATTAAATATGAAGGTTGATAGTTTGTCATCACTGAACATATTTTTTATCATCATTGTTAATAGGCCAACATGTTTGGAATATTGTCTCACTAAATGATCTTGCTTCAACTGTTTATGTCATCTTTAACAAGTCATAAAGTGTTGTTTATAAGGAATTGGCCCTTTAACTATCTTTTCAATTGCTCATATATGTTGGTAAGAGAAGAATCAACATTGATTTCAATGGAATTACTCCTTTTTCATCAAAATTTGGCATCACCATTAAGGTAAAACGTAATAAAAAAATTCTTCCAAAAATTTGGAATAATAAAGTATTGTTCCATATCTCATAAGGAGTTGTCAAACTCCTTGGCATTATGAATGCTCTAAAAGCTTTTTGCTTATACACCTTTAATGAAGTTCTTTTAGCTGGTTATTATTATTTATAATAAATAACCTTCTTAAAAATTATGACCTCAAAGTTAGCTTCCTCTTAGATCTTCATCAAATCCGTTACCTAATTTTTTGATGGTTATATTTGTTTTATAAATTCTTGGATCTATTTTTTTTCCTTAAAAGCTCAAACCATGAAGGGTAAAAGGTAACTTACTCTTATCAAATGAAATTTGGTATGATAAGTTCTTTCACTCAAGACATTTACACTCACAAGTTTTTGGTTCCCACTATTGGATACCAATAAGGACTTTAATTCTAACTATTGTGTAAACTTTCTTCAAACATTGATCCGTACCAAAGTTACTAAAAATTACTTATAAGACAATTGAGTTTTATGCATATAACTCATCTTTATAAAATCCCTCATATTTAAAGTGTTTCATACAAAAGATTAAGGAAATAGTTTGTTTGCTTTAGCAATAAGAATAGGAAACAAAAAACAAAGAAAGCCCATAATATACATGAAAATTTCAAAATTTATTAACTCTTATTTACTAGTTTTATGCTATACCATAAATATACGAGTCTTATATTGTAGTATAACTGATATCGTTCCCATAAGGATTGAATATAGTCACCTAATAATTAAATTAAACTTTGTCTAAGGTAACAAAAGATTGATTAACTGAAAATTAAAGTAAACTAACAAAATTTGATGATTGAACAAGCAAAAGATAACAATGAAACTGAAGTACTTAATGCCAGAAACTAAGGAATTATTTTTATCCTTGTTTTGTCTTCCCTTCACCTTGTGAATTCAAATATGCTTGATCCTGGATATCTAAAGATTTTGATTACCCTATCTAATCATGTAATCCTAATTGAAATAGACAGAAGATAAATTACAATATCTCAATTTCTAAAAACTACTTATAACTACTTAATTGAATTTGAAGCAATCTTAAGGATAATTAACTCACAATTAAGATATCTCTTCAATTTCTTATTAACCTGATATTTGTAACTCTATTAAGTTGTCAACTCTTCTTATGCAACTTATCATAAATATCTTGATTCAATCTCTCAATTCAAATGAAGTATGAGCATAACAAATATCATAAAGCAGTAATATATTTAATTTAACAAGGTAAAAGTTATACAAAACAATTCAAGAATAAAAACCCCAATATAGATTTAGCAATCCACCATTATGTTCAAAACATAACTATTCAGGTTTTTCATATAAGGCAATGAAATAGAAGAAGAGAAGAGAATGAAATCTGCTTAAAGCCTTGCCCTAGAAAATCTAGAAAGCTAGAGCTAATATTGATGTTTCTACTTTAGATCTTCTTTTTTTTTGTGATATGTAACATCTTTTTAGTGTTTCTATCCTTATTTTAGTGTCTATATTGACTCTAAAAATCTGTCTCCTCTTTTATACCCTTCATAATATCCTTTTATAGAAAAAACCTAGGTTTTTAAAAATATACACGATCATATAAGTGACCGTGTATATCAAAATCTCCTTTGAATCGTAACTTCACAAAGTTATAGAAGCTTACATGGACATATACATGATCGTGTATGGCAACGGAGAATAAACAACAATTTCAAAGGTCCTTACATTTACATTGACTTACAAGATCCCTATACATAATCGTGTATCCCCAAAGTTGCTTCAATTATTCCATTTTATGCCTCGAATTTTCCAGAATTCTACTCCTCTTAATCTACGAAGGTAATTTTCTTCTAAAAGCACATTTGAATCAAAATAAGTACTATAAATACTATAAAACAATTAAATAATGAATAAAACACACGAAATATGGGTATATAAATATAATCAATTATTCATTTGTTAACTATCATAACAATTATAAAAGAATAATGTAACACCCCAATCCCGCCAGACATATGTATGTAGGCCATACAGTCACACATGCACATGCCCGACAGAATTGGAGTGTTAACTATTTCACCTTCACTATATAGCGTGACATCATAAATAAAATCACAAATAACACTTTTTCTAAAATCCAAAATTTTCCTCATTTTATTTCATAAACCATCATTTACAATGTAACATTATCCATCATCCCCATTTATATAACATTATCCTATGAGCATTTACAGCTTAGTCTACAAAGTATACCACATATATGAGGAATTAACAACAGTTAAAAACAAAGACTAGTTCCTCATTTCTAGCTGACTGATCTTTGAGCCATGCCTTTACTTCAAAAGTTATACAAAAAAGCTTCTAATGTAGTCTAAAATGCTAAGTAGCTCTCTCGAACCTGAAATTATCAATGCTGCAATTTTAGTGAGTTTTGCGAACTCAGTAGAGTAAACATCCTCAAAGGTTCACTCTTGTCAAACCACTTAACAATTGATAATCATGTTACCACATAATTCACATCAACTTGACTATCATCAAGCAATATCATAAAACACTTTGTACACAATGGTCACATTTCAATCAAATAATCCATTCAATTCATCCTTTCATTACAATTTTTTTGAAAACACTCATCCATAAATTCTTACATCAACATGCAAGAAAAAGTCTCAAAATATTTCAATCATTTACTTAATTCATATCATGTGTGAATGTAATGTTTATAAGACTCACATTTTTTTTTACATTGTTGTGACTGAGTGCGCCTTTCACTACCTCACATCCGTTGTGGATACCAGGCTCTTTAATACTGTCCCTTATCTGTTTGGGATGTAGGGCTCTTTGTACAAATTGAGCCTTAGGATCTTTCCATAGATGTATGAGCTTTAAGCTCTTTTTCACTGGCAACATTAGTCACAACTGCCTTTATATTTCGTGGGTTGGAGTGACATGCATTCCTCAAATTCAAGTATCACATTCAGTTTATTACATTCACATTCACTTTTTCAGTCACAGCAATCATCGGACTAGGTCCAGCATTCAACATTGAAGTTAAGAATTAATTAATCGAACTCATTCACATTCAAGTAGCACTTCCAATGGTTTTTACATGTATCAAAACGCTTTGGACAAGTATAGTCTAGAATTTAGTACACATTTATCATATATAAAATTCAATTCAGTAATAAAAAAATCAAATTAAAGTGAGACCATCTTAGGTTACTCAAAATTGTTCTCTTTTGCTTATTATCTTGAAGCCCTGGTAATATCTGGAAATTGTTGCTCTATGTGTACTTCTATATGCATTCATACGCATTTCATATTACTACAATGCTCATTTAATTGAATAAATACATCTAAAAATTTATCATGTATTATGCATGTTCAATGACAAAGTCCCAGGTATATTTCCGTAATAATCTGATGCAAACATCCATTTTACTCCAAATGTTCTAGAATTCACACATTCATTAACCATTCCAGCTTTTTCCTCAAATAAGACTTTCAGATCTACTTTGCATGATCATAGAGATGAAGAAAATGGAGAATTCATATAATTCTTTCTTCTAAACAATTGTTCCCCTATGTCTTAAGCGTCTAATAACACCAAGATCATACAATTTGATTAAGTATATTGAAAGTTATTCTCAAAACATTTTAGACTATTCTTAAACTGAAACAGAACTCTTAACTCAACTTTAGATTAGATTTTGAAAATTCTTAGAGACATAATTACAATTCAATTTCTTTAAGAAGTTTATATTCATATGTCTATAGTTTAATTTGAATTAAGAATCAACTCATTTGGAGACCTACAAATCAAGATATAATAAAAATACCGAAGCATGTTTAGTGAAAGTTCTCCAGTTCATAACATTCCATCACATTTCCTCATTTTCATCCTAAATCCATTAACCCAATGTTCCCAGAATGAATTCAGATGGCTCTAAATTTTCATGGAGAGGAAGAAATATATATTAGGAATCTATTGGTTCAAGTTTCAAGTCATTTGTAGGTTCAATGAAAAAGTTATAGCCAAAAGACTTAAAGTTGTTCCAGTTTCAATAAACCTTCGGGTGCACAATTATGCACTCCATTATTTTCCAGATTTTATAGCACTTCTTCCCTTCTTCTTCCCTTTTCTATTACTTAATCCACAATCTCTCCACACCTTTTCTAACTTATATTCTCTGCATTTCTACTCCCATTCCAAGTCAACTTACTCTAAAAACAACTTAAAATTCAAAATTCAACATAAACATCAAAAACAAAACTTATCTACAGACTGCTCACCATTTTCTGCACTTGTTTCATTTTCTGCACTTTTCATTTTTTACTGCCCTCTTTCATCATTAATTTCATTCCAAAAACACAAAACCTAATTCTAGTTTCTGTATTTGTGCACTTCTCACATTCACATTAAACTTAGATTCTCACACTTTAATGCACACTTTTTGCACATTTCAATGTTACTAAATTCTTAGTTAACTCACTCTTAACATCACCGAAGCTATCCTTCTTACACACCTCATGCATGAATTCATTTTCAATCATTCAAATAACATGATAATCATTTACATTATCTATAAAAACTTAAAACACAACTTATTTGTTTCAAAAAAATTCCCAGCAGTGAGAGTGAGGAGTGGGGTTTCGGTGGATGGGGAAAGAAAACAATAAGAATAGGTAGAAACAAACACCATCTAGATTGAAATATTTGCATGCAAAGGATAACAATGATGTAAGAGTCAGAACCAATATTTCAATGATGAGGGTTTAGTGGCTTTCGATGAAGAACAAGCAATTTAAAAAACGAACAATGAGCTACAGTAATTTGCCTTCCAAGACATACTTATGTGTGTTAATATCACATTGTCAAATGGCTCCAATGCATGTGGGCGATTTTTCATCCATATAAGTCTAATACATGTCACAATGTCATTCATCTATTTTTTCTAGTCCAAAATACCCCAAAGTTTCAGAAATTTTCTAAAATTTACCAAAAATTTCAAAATAATAAGTATTAACACCAAATCAATTTTTATCACATTTAAACCACAATTCTCAATATATTCACATTTATAAATCAATTATACTCAAAATTTTCAATAAATGCATGTACAATTATTTTAATATATCAAAAATAAATTTTCACGTGTATGTGAATACTTAGTTATGCATAAGCATGCAATGCACTTCTAATTTCTTAATGTCCTTCTAGCCCTTAACATGAGATGTTACAATTCTTCCCTCCTTAAGAAGTTTCGTTCCTGAAATTCTTACCTGATTGATGAAAAAGGTGGGGATATTGCTTTTTCATATGCTCCTTAGTTTCCCATGTTGCATCTTTACTCGAGTGATTTTGCCACAAGACTTTAACCATTGGAATTTTTCGATGCTATTCTTCTTACACAACTCATGCATGAATTCATTTTCAATCATTCAATCATCATCACACTCATTTACATTATCCATAAAAACTTAAAAAACAACTTACTTGTTTAAGAAAAATTCCTAGTAGATAGAGTGAAAAGCAGGGTTTTGGTGGATGGGGAAAGAAAACAACAAGAATAGGCAAAAACAAACACTAGCTAGGTTGACATGTTTGCATGCAAAGGATAACACTAATGTAAGAGTCAAAACTAGTATTTTGGTGATAAGGGTTTAGTGGCTTTTGGTGAAGACCAAGAAATTTGAAAAATAAACAATGAGATACAATAATTTGCCTTCCAACACACGTACTTACATGGATTAATATCATATTGACACATGGCTTCAATGCATGTAGGCCATTTGTCATCCATATAAGGCTGCTACATGTCACAATGTCATTCATTTATTTTGCATGTGGGCCATTTGCCATCCATGTAAGGCTGCTACATGTCATAATGTCATTCATTTATTTTTTTAGTCCAAAATAACCTAAAGTTTCGAAAATTTCCTAAAATTCACTGAAAAATTCAAAATAATAATGATTAACACCAAATCAGTTTTTAACACATTTAAACCACAATTCTCAACATAATCACATTTATAAATCAATTATACCTGAAAAATGTCAATGAATGCATGTAAACTATTTTAACATATCAAAAATAAATTTTCACATATATGTGAATACTCAATTATGCATAAGCATGAAATGCACTTATAATATCTCAATGTCCTCTCATATTCACTATTTTGGGGTTCTATCCCCTAACATAGGATGTTACAAATAATGGATTCAACACTCTCATGATTGAAACTTCTTGCTTAAATAAGTTATTTATAGGTAATACAAGACTTTGGATTCTAAGTACATAACTTAATAAAAAAGGAAGTGCTAAGTCTACGAACTCAATAGGTGGCTAGAACCTTCAATCATTTAAGTCATTTCTTTCATAGGTGGTTGACATACTAAACGTAACATCCCATTACTCATGTTAAGGCTAGAATTGTGATTTATGAGAAAGTGCTGAGTGATTAGGAAATGTACATCATGCTTTAGTTAAATATGACATGCACATTTTTACACATGAATATGACTGTACATGCATTCATTGACATTTTCTGGGTATAATTAATTTATAAATGTGATTAAAATGTGAATTGTGAGTTATTTGCGTTAAAAATTTATTTAGAGACCATTAGTATTATTTCAGAATATTTGGTAAATTTTAGGTGCATTTGGACTAGGACAAATGCCAAGTGGTAGGATAAATTGATATATGAAAAATTTGGATGATTAAGCCTAAGTTTGAGTGACATTTGTCATAGTTAAATTGGTGACAAATGGACTAGTAATTAAATGACAATTGAACCAATCTTGGAGTGACATGTGGACTGATTATAGGGCAACAAATGGCAGCATAATGAGTGGATTAGTGGCAGCTTAATTGTTGAACAAATGGCTAGCATGCTTTAAGAAATATGTCTTTGTAAGTTATTGACACCTAGCATGTTGATGTGGCAAATTCCATCACCCAAGCTTCTGCTTTCTTTATTGCTTCCTTCACTGAAATTTGCTCCAACTTTCTCCTCTTTAATTTGCCTGAACCCTATCCAAATTGCTGCACCAAAACCAACTTTTTACCTTGCACAAAATAACCAATAAAACTAGTTGAAAGTTACCTTCATCTTGCTGTCTAAAATCAACCTGTTTTCATCATAAGTTTGTGATGAATTTTGCTTGCATGGAGAATTTATTTAATCTGAAGTTTGAGCTAAATTGAAAGCCTAACAAGTAAGTGAGAATCTGATCTTTATTATATATTTAGTAGTATGAGAATTATGCCTGAATTGAAATGACATATTGGTAAAGATGTATGCTGAAATGTTACGAATTGGAGAATTTTTATTGAATATAATTCGGTATTCTGATTATAAATTGAGATTTAGATTTCTAAATGAGTTGATTCTTGATTTAGATTAAACTATATATAACTTTACTGAAGAAGTCAAATGTTAATTCTATTTCAAAGCATTTCAAAATCTGGCTAGAAGTAGAGTTAGGAGTTCTGTTACAGTTTAAAAATAGTCTGAACTCTTTTGGATATAACTTTCAGTTTACTGAATCAAATTGTATGATTCTAGTGTTATTGGAAACTAGAAACATATTGTAACAATTATCTAGAAGAAAGTATTACTGAAATATACCATTTTACTTATCATAATGATCATACAAAGTTATCCCGAAAGGGGGTGTTAGGATAAAAATGCTGAGTTGTGCTGGAATTTGATAACTAGAATGTTTTTACTAAATATGCTTCGATATTTTGGCTATATTTTGATTTGTGGATTTAAAAAATGAAATGATTCTTGTTTTAAATTGAACAAGAGACATTTTTATACAAATGATAAGAAGAAATTTAATTTTAATTCTGTCCTTAAGGGTCTTGAAATTTAGCTTGAAAGTAAGTCTTGGCTTAGGCAGTAGCACCACTAGGGGCATAAATTAGGTCCTATTGTTATTGAATAAGCTGTATT
>JANSVA010000008.1:26369197-26383160 GCA_025504915.1 Erythroxylum reticulatum | reverse complement strand
GCATATTTTACTAAGATAAATTCTGAATACTCAAACTCTTCCAAAAGTCCCAACCTTCGGGTCAATTTTCCATGATCTCTATGATCAGGTAAATGAAGAAATTTGATGATACTTTCTTCTAAAGAAATTTCCCACATTATCTTAAGTTTCTAATGACACCAAAATCATTGAATTTGGCACATTAATCTGAAAGTTATACTCCAAACATGTTGGGACTATCCTTATACCAAAACAATATTCTATACTTAACTTCCATCCAAAAATTGAGGTTCTTAGAGACCGAATTAAAACTTGATTTCTTCAGAAAACTTGTATAACTAGGTCTATAGTTTACTCCAAATCAAAAATCACTCCATTTAGATAACTAAAAAAAAGTTATGCTCAAAATAACGAAGTATATTTTGTGCTGGAAAGTTCGCTGAGGTGAAGGAAAAACTCGCGTGAAAGCTTACAAGTTTGCCGCGGTGAACTTCATCCTTCAAGTTGGCTGCGACAAACCAAGGAAAGTTGGCTGCGGTGAATTTTGACAGAAGAATGCGTAGGACATGTTTCATTTCCAGATTTTAACTTCCCACCTTTCACATATAATCCATCTTAAACCTAAACCATCTCTTCTACTTCATTTTCAACTTCATTTTTTCCCAAAATCATTCACAAATACATCATGATCTATCTTTGATCATTGACCCTAAAAGATTAAAACATTTTCATATACCATTCATCAACAACTTCCTACACACATTCAACTTCATTTTCACTTCTAACTATCATTAAACATGGTTCAGCCAATAATCAAGAAGGGTTAATGCTTATACTTACTTGTTTCGATTCAAATTCTTCAAACTCTTCAAGAATCTCCAAACCCTAGCTTTTCTCTTCTTTTTCTCCTTTCTCTTCTTCTCTTCGTTCACTCTCTCATCTTTTCTCTCATTCACATGTTTGCTTCTTCAAATGCAAGACTACAATTTTTCCTTTCCCCTTTCTACCCTTCCTTTAATGCCTTATAACCTTTGGACTTAAGTGATCTTCCAAGAATTCCCCTCATGCATTCTTACTTCTTCAATTTAACTTACACCATACTATACTCTAACTTAATCTTAATTTCTCCATTTAATACTTCTGATTCCATGAATCCAAGCAATAAATGATCCTAACATTGATATGCTAATTAAACTCCAAATAAAATGATTTATCTAACAAGACCAAATAATTTATTCAAATCATGATTAATAAAATAAAATAAAATAAATTCGGGGCCTAACATTTCTCCTCCTTTTAAAAGAATTTCGTCCTCAAAATTATTACCTGAGTCATCGAAGAGGTGTGGATACTTCTCCCTCATGGCTTCCAAGGGCTCCCACGTGGCCTCTTCTACAGAACAATTTCTCCATAGGACTTTAACTAACTGAGCTATCTTGTTCTTGAGGACCTTCTCCTTAATGTCCAAAATCTCAATTGGAGTCTCCTAGTAACTCAGATCATCTCTCAATTGAACCTCATTGGTCTGAATGATGTGAGAAGTATATGATCTATACCTCCTGAACATGGAAACTTGAAAAACATCATATATCTGGGACAATTCTGGGGGCAACGCCAACCTATAGGCTAGTAGTCCAATCCTCTTAAGAATTTCATAGAGACTCACATATCTCGGGCTTAACTTGCCTTTCTTGCCAAACCTCATGACTCTTTTCTAAGGAGATGTCTTAAGGAAGACTTTCTCACTGACTTCATATTCCATTTCCTTTCGGTGTGCATCAGTATAGCTCTTCATTCTATCCTGAGCTGCCTTAGGCCATTGCTTAACTAAGTTAACCTTGTCCACTGTCATCTGAAGTAACTCTAGCCCTACCAGTTTCCTTTCTCCTTCCTCATCCTAGCACATTAGAGTTCTACATCTTCTTCCATACAGTACTTCATAAGGAACCATCTGAATGCTCGAATGGTACGAATTATTGTAAGCAAATTTGATCAATGGCAAATGCTCATCTTATGCTCCTTTGAAATCTATCACAAATGCCCTGAACATTCCCTCAAGAGTTCAAATGATCCTCTCAGATTGACCATCTGTCTGGGGGTGAAAAGCAGTACTAAAATTCAACTTGGTTCCTAAAGCTTCTTACAAGCTTCCCCAGAATCTTGAAGTGAATCGAGGATCCCTGTCAGAAACTATAAAATCTGTAATCCATGGTAATCTTACTATCTCATCAATATACTTATTTGCTAGCACATGCAGAGAATTAATCTGTTTGATTTCTAGAAAATGGACTAACTTTGTCAACTGATCAATAATAACCCATATGGCATCATGCTTCCTACTAGTCTTAGGGAAACCCATCAGAAAGTATATAGTCACTCTTTACCACTTCCACTTAGGAATGGATAATGGTCTTAAGTTGCCTGAAGGTGCCTAGTGTGCAGCCTTGACTTGCTGACATATTAGACATTTACTTACATATTCTGTTACATCCTTTTTCATACCTTTCCACTAGAAATGCTCTCTTAAATCTCTGTCATCTTGGTGCTACCTGGGTGCATAGCATAAGGAGCATTGTGTGCCTTATCCAGTATCTCATCCTTCACCTCCTTGACATTCGGGATACAAAGCCTATTTCTAACAATCATGAGTCCATCATCTCTTTCTACCACTTCAGACTTCTTGCCATTCTGAATTTCTTCTCGGAGCTTGTTCAATTATATATCTTGTGCTTGTAACTCCTTAACCATCTCCCTGAGTATCGGTCTCGCTCTGAATTGGCAACGATACAATCCGGTTCCACCTGTTTCAAGCTTATCCTAAGCTTAGCCATCTCTTCCAATAAAGGCAGAAAAACTATCTTAACATAAGTTATTGATGATTTCCTACTCAAGGCATCCACCACGACATTTGCCTTACCTGTATGGTACTCAATCAACAAATCATAATCCTTAAGTAACTTAATCCACCTTTTTTGTCTCAAATTCAACTCTTTTTGGCTCAGTAAGTACTTGAGACTTTTATGGTCAGTAAAGATCCTCGTCTAAACCCCATACAAATAATGTCTCCAAATCTTCAAGGCAAAAATCACTACTGCCAATTCCAAATCATGGGTCGGATAATTTAACTCATTAGGCTTCAATTGCCGCAAAGCATAAGCCATCACCCTGTCTCCCTGCATCAACACATAACCTAAACCCTTTCTTGAAGCATCACTATATACTGTATAACCCTCATCTCCAGTAGGAAAAATCAAAACTGGAGCACTTGTCAACCTGTGCTTAAGTTTCTCAAAGCTTTTTTGACATTCATCACTCCAGATAAACTTTTGATTCTTCCTTAATAACCGTGTCAGTGGAGCAACTATTATAGAGAATCCTTCCACAAACCTCCTATAATAACCTGCCAGACCCAGAAAACTACTCACTTCTATCACTGTCTTTGGTGTACGCCAATTCACCACTGCTTCAACCTTCCTCGGATCAACATGTACCCTATCTTTCGTAATTACATGTCCAAGGAATACTACTTCATGAAGCCAAAACTCACACTTGATGAACTTAGCATAGAGCTCTTTCTCCCTCAATATCTGCAATACTATCCTGAGATGTTCCTCATGTTTCCCTTCACTCTTGGAATACACCATAATGCCATCTATAAACACTATGACAAACTGATCCAGATACTCCTTGAAGACCCTATTCATAAGATCCATGAATGCAGCTGGAGCATTGGTCAAACCAAAAGGCATAACTAAGAACTCGTAATGCCCATACCGTGTCCTGAAGATTGTCTTATTTACATCAGATTCCCTAATTCTGAGTTGATGGTAACCTAACATGAGATCAATCTTGGAAAATACCTTTTCTCCTTATAGTTGGTCAAATAGATCATCGATTTGTGGCAGAGGATTCTTGTTTTTAATGGTCACCTTGTTGAGTCTCCGATAATCAATACACATTCGTCTTGTTCCATCCTTCTTCTTAACAAACAAAACTGGCACTTCCCAAGGTGACGAACTGGGTCTTATATACCCCTTCTCCAACAGTTCTTCCAACTATTCCTTGAGCTCCTTTAGCTTAGCTGGAGCCATTCTACATGGTGGTATAGAAATAGGCACAGTACTGGGAATCAAGTCAATAACAAACTCGATTTCCCTCACTGGTGGCAAACTAGGTAAATCCTCTGGGAACACATCTGGAAACTTCCTCACAACCGAAAAATCCTCTAACCTCCCTTCATCCACATCAGCGTCAACAACATGCACTAAGAAGGCTTTACACCCTTTCTTCATCCTCCTGTCAACTAGTAAAGCATAAATAATTCTTGGTGATGGGGCTTTCTTATCCCCTCTGAAAATCACCTTCTCACCGTTACCCAGATCAAATTCCACCTCCTTAAGGCCACAATCCAAATTTGCATGATATTTTTCCATAACATCCATTCCAAGTATAACATCTAAGCCTTTTAGGTTTAGAAGTAGTAGATCCACTACCAGTCTAGCACCATCAATGAAAAGCTTATAGCTTTTATATACTTGACTGATTACCACATTCCTCCCTAGAGGTGTACTAACAAGCAAAGGACTATTCAAAGGCACTGAATTCACACCATGCAAAATCATACTTGTAGAAACAAAAGAATGTGTGGAACCAAAATTACTTAGTAAATATACTACTAAATCAAATAACTAGGCCATACCCGTGACAACCTCTAGTACGGCTACTGCTTCCTCCCTTATCATGGAAAACACTCTTGCTTGTGCCTGACCACTTATCCTTCCTGACGGAATAGCCTTCTTTGTAGCTCTAGAACTGCCCACTTTAATGGTTGGCCGGGTTTCCACTATTTCAACTTTCCTTGGGGCTTATAACCGCGACCCCTTCTACCTTATCACTTGGGGATAGTCCCTGATCATATGTCACTTCTCTCCATATCGAAATCATGCTCTCAATAACTTGAAGAACTCTCCCCTATGCAGCTTCCCACAATGCTCAATAGGAATTCTAATTTGAGAACCTTATATTACATATTTTACTAAGATAAATTCTGAATACTCAAACTCTTCCAAAGTCCTAACCTTCAAATCAATTTTCCATGATCTTTATGATAAGGTAAATGAAGAAATTTGATGATACTTTCTTCTAAAGAAATTTCCCCCATTATCTTAAGTTTCTAATGACACCAAAATTATTCAATTTAGACCATTAATTTGAAAGTTATACTCCAAACATGTTGGGACTCTCCTTATACTGAAACAATATTCTATACTTAACTTCCATCCAAAAATTGAGGTTCTTACAGACCTAATTAAAACTTGATTTCTTCAAAAAAAAAACTTGTATCACTAGGTCTCTAGTTTACTCCAAATCAAAAATTACTCAATTTGGATAACTACAAAAATAGTTATGCTTAAAATACCGAATCATTCAAAAAAAACTTGTATCACTAGGTCAATAGTTTACTCCAAATCAAAAATTACTCCATTTGGATAACTACAAAAATAGTTATGCTTAAAATACCGAATCATTGTTCTGTGCTAGAAAGTTCGTCGTGGCGACTTAGAAAAGTTCACTGCAGAAAGGAAAAATTCGCGTGAAAACTTATAAGTTCGCCACTGTGAACCCCTAAGTTGGCCATGGCAAACTTCATCCTTCAAGTTGGCCACAGTGAACCAAGGAAAATTGGTCGCGGCAAACTTTGACAGAAGAATACGCAGGACATGTTTCATTTCCAAATTTTAATTTCCCACCTTTCACATATAATCCATCTTAAACCTAAACCATCTCTTCTACTTCATTTTCAACTTCATTTCTACCCAAAATCATTCACAAATACATCATGATCTATCTTTGATCATTAACCTTAAAAGATTAAAACATTTTCATATACCATTCATCAACAACTTCCTACACACATTCAACTTCATTTTCACTTCTAACTATCATTAAACATGGTTCAGCCAACAGTCAAGAAGGGTTAATTTTTATACTTACTTGTTTAGCTTCAAATTATTGAAACTCTTCAAGAATCTCCAAACCCTAGCTTTTCTCTTCTTTTTCTCCTTTCTCTTCTTCTCTTCATTCACTCTCTCTTCTTTTCTCGCATTCACATGTTTACTTCTTTAAATGCAAGACTATAATTTTTCCTTTCCCGTTTCTAACCTACCTTTAATGCCTTATAACCTTTAGACTGAAGTGATCTTCTAAGAATGCCCCTTATGCATTCTTACTTCTTCTATTTAACTTACACCATACTATACTCTAACTTAATCTTAATTTCTTCATTTAATACTTCTAATTCCATGAATCCAAGTAATAAATCCTCCTAACATTAACATGCTAATTAAACTCTAAATAAAATGATTTATCTAACAAGACCACATAATTTATTCAAATCATACTTAATAAAATAAAATAAAAAAATTTGGGCCCATCATATACATATGTGTACGATTGAATGTTTATGTGGTTATGTAATTAGCAATGTGTATGCAAAATGTGTATTGCATGATGTGGATACACAAGATAGAACGTTAGCAACCATACGTTTTCAGATCTTGGAAGCAAATGCTAATCTGGAGCGTACTTGAGTCGACCTTGATCGTCTCCTCTTAATTAATTGTTTTTTTAAGCATCTATACTGAATTATTATTGATGTGAATATGAATGTGTTAATTCCAGACATTAATAGTTTGAGGATTTTGATAAATGTGAACATATTGGAAGTGCTTCATTGAATGTGAATGAGCAAGGAGTAAGTGATTCTCAACATAACTGTTGAATGTTGGACTTAGATTCGATGACATGTGAAAATTAATGTGTAAAGTGAAATAAAGTGATTGATTGATCTTATGTGATTTAATGCATTTCATTACATGAATGCATGAATAGATAATGGCAGTTGTAACTGGAATAGCCACCGGAAAAGAGCTTAAAGCTTATAGTGTGATTAAGAGCCAAAGGCTCACTATGTCTAATGAGCCCAGTATCCCCAACAGATACGGGACAGTTGTTAATGAGCCTAGTATCTAAAATAGACATGGGACAATTATAGGCACTCGATCACAACAACGTAATAATCGAAAGTGAGTCTTATGAGCATTGCATATACAATTGATATGTATGTTTAAATGACTAAATTGTACTGTTTGAATTGTTCTGAATATGATATATGAAACAAGTTAATATAGTGTATTTGATGCCACATGATGAATTAATTAAGTCATTTGCTATATGTGTTGATATTTATCTGTATTGATATTTATCTGTAAATTGAATATGAACTGTGAAATATTTGTGTTATGTGATATAAGTGAGCCATCGAGGATGGTCCACTTACTGAGTTCCCAAAACTCACCCAAAATTTGCAACGTTGTCTTTCAGGTTCAGAGGATACCCAATTAGACTAACTGGAGTCTAACCACTACATTCAGATAAGAGTTAAAGGTCGGGATCAGTTGGTGTTTGCATATGTTTTTTATTATTTTTAGTATTAAACATTGTATTCTGAAGCATTATTTATCTTGTAAATGAATTTTACTTATAATAACAGTTTGACGAAGCACATTTTATATTTGTATTGGGCCCAGTTGATCACTGGAATTTATGATGCATTTATGGGTTTTGACATTTATAACCGAGATTGTTATGAATAAAATGGGTCGAAAGTTAAATTATTGATTTTTTAGATATGCGTCTAATATACCTAAAATTTTGAATTAAGTACAATCGACTGACTACCTTAGCAGGCCACCTTGTATAGTACATTCTTGAATACCGATGGTTTATTCAGGAATATGCCCTGTGAGAGTGGGGTGCTACATAAAGTACTTGTTAGGAGTCAAAGTTACAAGGAATAAGAAAGTTATCTTCTTATCTCAAAGAAAATATATAATTTACATATTGTCCAAGATTAGAAATTAGGCGCTAAAGAATGTAGTAGTCATATGCCACCTAATTTAAAACTCACAAATAATAGAGATTTGTTTAAAGATCCTGAGAATTTAAGAAGATTGGTTAGGAAAATAAATTATCTTCCTAAAACTCATTCTGATATTGTTTACCCTATTAATAATATGAGTTAACTTATGGCTTCTCCAACAATTCATTACTGGGCTGCTTTAGAGCATATCCTGTGTTACTTGAAGGGATCTCCTAGATAAGGTATATACTTTATAAAAATCATAGGCACACTTATATAAAATGCTTCTCAGATGCAAATTAGGCAAGATCTAAGACTAATTGGAAATCAACAACATACTATTGTGTTTTCATTAGAGAAATTTGGTCTCTTAAAAAGTGAGAAATAAAATATTGTATCTCACTCGAGTGAAGAATCATAATACAAAGCTATAGCATAGTCTGTGTGTGAAATAATGTGGATATATTAGTTTTTAACAAAAATTGGTCTCATAAAGTCCCAATGCTAGTAAATTTATGACATAATAACTAATCTACTCTTTATATAACTTTTAATCATGTGTTTTAAAACAAATTAAGCATATTATAATTCATTGTAAATTTTTTCATGAAAAAGTATTAACAAAATATAATTTTCTACAAGATATGTAAAGACTGGGGAACAATTAGGATTTTTATTACAAAGGCTTTAAATGAGACTTTGGTTGAATATCTTTGTAACAAGTTAGGCATCATTAACATCTATACCCCAATTTAAGAGGGAGTGTTATAGATTACAGAGATCTTAGATAAAAATTATAGACTTAATCTTAAAGATTAAGATACTTTGACTATAGGGATTATAATACCTAATTAGTAATGATATGGATGTACATATGTGACTCAACTTTGTACATAATGAATCGAGAAAGTTAATTCCTTCTTTGCTTAAGTTTACAAATATTGTGCTTTTGTTAGAGGAAATATGGTTTCACAAAAGAGTAAGAAGCAAAATGTTGTCTCAAGTTCAAGTGTAGAGTCAGAATATTGAGTTATAGTTCAATTTATTTGTGTGATAGTGTAGATCTATTAGTTTTTGACTTAACTTAATCTTAAGCCTTTAATACTAGCAAAATTACGGTGTGATAACCAAGCTGTTGTCTTATTAGGTCTAATCCCATATTGTTAAGTCAAGAAGACTTCACTTCTTCTATTAATTTTAATGACAATCAAATAATAATAATCATAGAATTGTGTGAATTGTTTTGATGAGTTTGTTAAGTGCACAATTAAATGTAAGTGACACAAATCGTTAACTCAAGATGATACATAAGACTCAAGGTCAACTCAAGACGATATTTAAGTAAAATCTGAATAAGACAAAGCGTCTTAAAGAAACCAGACGAAAGTGCGAAGTGCTTAGTCTAAGACACCAGACGAAGCATAACACCAGACGAAGCATAATACCAGACAATGCAATTGAAAAATATTCTAGAATGTCAGTTAGTTAGTTAGTTAGTTAGTTGGAGTTAGTTACAGGAGTCAACTAATAATGATTTCTAAAAGATTCAAGAAGCAGATTTCTCAAGAAGACAGTTGAAGATTTAGGTTATAAATACTAGTTATAGTCATAAACTAAAAGCAACAACAATAACAATACAAGAGAGAAAATCTGATTGTACAAAACTTACTTAGAGAAACTCTATACTCAAGCGTAAAAGAAAGAAAGCAAATACATCTATAATGTGAAGCTTAAATAATATCTTTCCAAGTGAAAGAAAGGCTAGAGTCTGAAGAGGCTAAGGAAGCAAATAAAGAATACTTTGTGAGAGAGACCTGAAGAGGGTCTACATATGTAGAAATAACACTTGTAACGTTGAAGAGTATAGTGAAATCTCATACAAACTCTGAGGACTGGACGTAACCCAAGGTTAAGGGTGAACCGGTATAAATCGCTGTGTCATATTCTCTAACCCTTATCTCTTTAATTTTCTTGTTATTAGAAGAATAGATAATAATTTTCGTTGTTGCATTACTTATCAAATTAAGTGAATTGTTTTACAATCGTCTGAATTTGTAAAGAAAATCAAGAAGATTCTAAAGATTAATATCTTAGACGATTTAACACAATTCAACCCCCCCTTTTTGTGTATTCTACATATTATACGTGATTTTTATATTAACAAGTGATTTACTTCACATATTTCATGAAAGAATCAAACATATAGAAATTAATTATCATTTTTTTCGAGAAAAACTACAACATTGTTTAATTTACATAGAGTATTGAAAACTAGAGAACAATTAGGTGATATTTTCATGAAAGCTCTAAATAGGATTTAGGTTTATTATATTTGTAACAAGTTGGACATGAATAATATCTGTGTACCAGCTTGAAGGATAGTGTTATAGAATATGTAAATATATTAATAAGGTTGTGATTTAAGAATTCATTTTACAAAAATAGGAAACTACATTATAAGGATTGATTAGAATCAAAATTTTCCTATAGAGGATGACTAAATTATATGTGTGTGAGTGTGTGTGTGTGTGTGTGTGTATGTGTAGCTTACATCAGTGAAATAGTGTACAAAAAACACTTATTGTATTTGTCTATGTTTTTCAGTATCTATTAGGGGGAGTGTTGGAAAGAATCTTCAGTTATTAATTAGAATTTAATATGAGGCATTAGGTGTAATTAGCTATAAATGTTGTTAACTAATTGTAGATCCCTGATTGTTAGCTTTTGTAGGTTAGGAGTAATTCCCTAAAACATTCTTTTTATAACTCCTAAAATTATGCTAACTTCAATGTATATATTATGTGATCAAATTTTAAAAATTACCAAGAATACATTGTTAAAACCTCTTTGTTCAAAGATTAATTTCAACTAAGAGATGATATATCTATCTTACACATTGTTTACGTCATAGCTCTATATTCAAATTTTGCACTATATTTGAAAACTACATTTTGGCTCCTCTTATTTATCTTTGAGACTAAATTTCCTACAAAAAAGACACAATAGTTAGTGGTGGTCTTTCAGTTAATCTTAAAACATATCGAATCTATATCTAAGAAACACTCAATGTGAGCATGTCCATGATTTTTATATAGTATCCCTTGTCCAAGAGCTCCTTTTAAGTGACATAGGATTTATTATAGAGCAATCCAATAATAAACTATTGGGGAAGACATGAATTGACTTAAAAATACTAACAAAATATGCAATATCATAACGAGTTACTATATCCCAGAATCTTTAAATAAGTCTTCATATTTGGTGACTTGTAAATTAGGAAGCATTGAACCACTGTATAACTTAGCCCCCAATTTTTTGGCCTAAGTTAATAGGTCAATTACATATTTCTTTTGAGATAAAAAAAAAGTGTTTTTCTTACTTCTTACCATATTTATTGTAAAAAAATACTTCAATATCCCTAAATCTTTTTTGGTGAAACTAACTATAAAGAAAAGGAATTTAGAGACGAAATGCCCTTATTATCATTTTTAGTAATGATAATACTTTGACATACACAAAGAAAAATGATGTTAAATGGAGAATTTTTATAGAAAATTGAGTGGTTAGACTTACTTTTATTCATTCTAAACGTTTTCACTACCTACCTATAATTTTCAAACCAAATATAGATTATATTAAGGACTTTCTTATACTTCCCCTAAGCAACAAACCCAAATGGTTGCTCCATATAAACTAACTTTTTCACTCCCAAAATAAGGTAAATAAGTATTAATTAAATGTGACAAGGAGGTTATATGATTAGAGGCCCCTGAATCAATGATCCAAGCGGAGAAATTTTAACTATAGGATGGAGCATCATATTTGCTACTTGCTTGAGCAAGAGAACCACTAGGAATACCAGATGTGGAATTGGACTTGAGCAATTTTAGAAGATGATCAATTTTCTCTTTGTTAAAAGAACTTGTCTTAGCTTCATTTATAGGGGAAATGCATTATTGGGTTTATCATTTGATCTTTTACTCTTCCAAATTGTAGGCTTCTCATGATTTTCCCAGTAGGTTTCTTGAGTATAGCATGGTTTTTTACAATAATCACACCACATTTGAGGTTTTTTTCCCCGTTGTCCCTACAAGTATTTAAGATAGAAAAAACTAGGATGTCCTAATCTATCATGCCAAAGTATAATTTGTTAACAAATAGAATTTAAACAAAAACTACTTAAGCCTTGAGTTGTTCTATTAATGAAATTTTCTCATTAAAATAATAAAGGCCATCGATCATCCTAAAATTGTCAATCATACTCCCCGAGGTCTAGTCCCAAACCTCACAATGAGAATCAAAGAAACACAATAGTTAGAATTCTTAGTTAGTTTACTAACTGATAATAAATTGTAAGGAAATTTGGGAATATGTAGAATAGATTCAAGATCTATATTTTTAAAAAAATTCTTTTAACCTTTCCTCCAATTGGTGAAAATTTACCATCTACAATGCTAAATTTTTCACTCCCCAAACAAGGTAAATAAGTATTAAACAAATGTGACGAGGAGGTCATGTGATTAGATGCTCCTGAATCAAGGATTCAAGGGGAAAATTTTGACTACAAGATAGAGCATAAGAGTTGCTACTTGTTTGAACAAGAGAACCACTAGGAATACCATATGAGGAATCAAACTTTAGCAAATTTAGAAGATGATTGATTTTCTTTTTATTAAAAGGACTCATATCATCTTCATTTGTAAAGGAAAATGCATTATTAGGTCTATCGCTTGATATTTTGCTCTTCCAATTCGCCAACTTCCCATGGATTTTACAGTGTTAGCAATCTTCTGGAGACTTTTATTCATAATCATTAAACAAATCCAAACCTTGTCATAATCTTTTCAATGAATTGAAATACTTGGTGATATTGTCCTTTTCTTGACAAGTTTATCCAAGTTGTATAGTCAATTCTTATATATGGGATTGATTTTCTAAATCAGAATACATCTGGTTACATTATCCTAGAGTTCTTTCATTGTAGAATTACAAATATAGTTGGAACTAATATCTTCCTTATGAATATGGAGTTTTCAGCATCCTAAATTGCATATAAGAGGTTCTCTTTGGCAGGTGCCTCCTTATCTCTTATCAAGTATCTAATCTTTCCTCATCTCCAAACGTACATTTGGATAGATTGAGACAAGTCAAGAAGTTATCACCATTCAATTTGATACTGGTGATACGTATAGAGTGTGAATCATAGTTGGAAATGTGATTTTCAAGGGATTTTGGTTAAGCAGTAAAGGAAGTGGAGTCTGACAAAACTTCTGACATAGTTAGGGTTTTTACGGGTTTAGCCTAAAAATCTTCACTAAGCCTAGTGTTTAATTTCATACACCAAGTTCGTTCCAAGAGAGTTCTATCCATGCATTCCACAACCTCATTTTGTTGTGGCGTGTTTCGAAAAGTGTGGTGTCTCACTATTCCTTGGTTTTTGCAGAACTTATTAAATTCACCTGAGCAACACTCCAAACCATTATCTGTTCAGGGCCGCTTGATCTTTTTCCTTGTTTAGTTTTTAATCAAAGCCTTAAATTGCTTGAAGGTGACAAACACTTGATCTTCGCTTTTCAAAAAATGCATTCAAACTTTCCTTAAGAAATCATCAATAAAAGTTAACAAATATCTAAATCCATCCTTAGACATAACCGAAGAAGGACCCCAAAGATCAAAGTGAAAATAATCAACAATACCTTTGGTTCGATGAATCCCAGAGCTGAACTTAACCCGAGTTTGCTTGCCAAGAACACATTGCTCACCAAAGTCAACAACGTTGCGAATACTGTACTAGAGTTGGTACCGGATTGAGTTCTGGTACGGTGCTATATCGGTATCAGTTAATATCGGATACCGTTTCGGATAAGTTTTTAAATTTATGAAATAATTCCTGAATTTTTTTGAAATTACAAAATAGTCCATTGTTATATTGTACTGTTGTACTGTATATTTTTAACCATGTCTTCAAAAATCATAATAATAAGTAATAACCATAATTTAAATTTAATTTATAAATTAATTTAATAATTATTAATAAATATAATTAAATTTAAAATATATTTT
>JANSVA010000008.1:26355294-26369097 GCA_025504915.1 Erythroxylum reticulatum | reverse complement strand
TATCCAATTTTTATTTTGTATTCAATATAGTGCATTTGCAACCAAAAGGATGGAAGTAAGAAATATTTGGCTTTCTTCCTTTCCAGAACTCATATGAAGTTTTATTTAAAATAGGTCGCAGAAATACTCTATTTTGAATATAACAAGCTGTTTACAGCTTCTGCCCAGAAATACTTAGGAAGATTCATTTCATATAGCATAGTCCTTGCCATTTCCTAAATCATCCTGTTCTTTCTTTCTACAACTCCATTCTATTGTGGAGTTCTAGGAGCAGAGAAATTATGGAAAATTCCATTCTCTTCACAAAGCATTCTGAATTTTTCATTTTCAAATTCTCCACCATGATCACTCTAATTCCAGCAATAGAAATTCCTTTTTCATTTTGTAACTTTTTTTATAGAACTTAAAGCACTTAAGAGATTCACATAAAGAATTTCCAAAAAAATCTAGTGAAGTCATCAACAATTACGAGACCATGCTTCTTTCCACCAAGACTTAATTTTCTGGTTGGACCAAACAAATCTATATTTAACAACTTTAGAGGTCTAGATGAAGTTACAACATTTTTTGAAGAAAAAGATGTTTTAACTTGTTTTCCTTTCTGACAACTCTCACAAACGAAACCTTTGTTAAAACTTGTTTTTGGTAAGCCTTTTACCAAATCATGTCTAACCATCTTGGAAATATGTTTAAAACTAACATGACCTAGCTTTTTATGCCAAATCAGTTTTCTTCATCTGTTGATATAAAACATGAAATATTTTGACTTTTCAAATCATCTAAATTAATCTTATAGAGATTGTTTCGTCTCTTAGCAGAAAAGAATACGAAACTGTCCTTATTTTTTACTACATAAGAATTTTGATTAAAGGATACTTCAAAACCAAAATCACATAATTGACTTACACTAATTATATTATGCTTTAATCCTTCGACTAGCAGAACATTATCAATAGAAGCAAATGAATCTTTACCTATTTTGTCGATTCAACTATTTTGCCCTACTGGTTGTCTCCAAAAGTTACTGATCCTCCTTGCTTATTTCGAAGGTCTAGGAACATAAACCTTCTTCCCGTCATGTGTCGTGAGCATCCACTGTCTAAGTACCATTGGTGCTGGTTGCTTCTTCCAAGAAGGGAGATCTACAATATATATTATGTCTCTCTTAGGTACCTATATTTTCTTTGGTCCTTTAGGGTTAGACTTACAATAATTCCTCGAATAATAAGAATATTGCTTCTTTTTCTTACTACTAGGAACAAAACTCTTATTATGACAAACATTACTATTAGTAAACCCTAAACCACTCTTATCCTTTAGATATCTATATTTTCCAATCATATCATTCACCCTTTTAGTACTTTTAGTAAGTGTTGATAAATATACTGAAAGACTATTAATCCTTGGTTTCAGTTGATTAATTTCCTCATATCTATCTACTGTTACTTTCTTTTTCATATCATCTACTTATTTCTTAAGGTAGACGTTTTCTTTCTCTAACACTTCCGTGTTCTTCAATCTTTCAACAAATTTCTTTTTTAGAATCCTATATTGCTTTAATATAGCATGCAAATCTTCTAACAATTCTAAATATGCCTCTTGAAGATTATTAAAGTTAGAAGTTACCTCATCGTCACATTCTTTTTAAGCTATCAAGCATATATTTGCTTGTTCTAATGCTTCTGAATCAGAGTCAGAGTCGGAGTCAAATGAGTTCAAATCTTCTCACGTTGCCATCATGCTCGTTTTGTTTTCTTTACTTTTCTTTTGTTTTCTTTTGAGCAATGCATATTCAGACTTGTAATGTCCTGGTTTGTTGCACTCGTAGCAGATGGTAGATGTTTTCTCATTCTTGGCCTCATATTTGCTATTCTTCTTAAAAGAAAAGTCTTTATTTCCTTTCGCTTTCTTTTTCCACATCCTCCTAATCTTTCTTGAAATGAAGGATAATTCATCATCATATTCACTTGAATCTTAATCAGATTCACTGGCATCATCATTCTTGATTTCTTCAATTGTTAATGCTTTTGAAGATGTGCTTATATTTTTCTAGTTCTTTTGATTCCTCTAACTAGCCTTTAATGCCATAGACTTATCTCTTCTAGGTTTATCTTCTGCATCAAGCTCTACATTATGTATCTTCAGTGAATCAAGCAATTCATCTAGCTTTAACTTGCTTAAGTCCTTAGCCTCTTGTATTGCTGTAACCTTGGGTCTCCATATTTTAGGTAGACTTCTAAAAATCTTTCTGACATGATCTTGATTATCGTAGATTCTCCCAAGAGCTTTAAGTCCATTAATGATTGTTTGAAATCATCCAAACATCTGATCAATAGTCTCCTCATCTTTCATTTTAAACAGCTCACACTAATGAATAAGAATACTGATCTTGGACTCTTTCACTTGATTTGTTCCTTTGTATGCAATGGCTAATGTGTCCCACATCTCTGTTGTAGATACGCATCCATGAACCTTATCATATTCACTTTTACTTAGGGCAAAACTTAGAAAGAACTTAGCCTTTGAGTTCAACTGAAATCAAGCTTTCTAATTGGCTGAACATTTGTCACGAGAGATGATATTGCCTTCATCATCTGTTGGCGTATATGGATCATTCTCAATGATATCCCAAAGATCAATATGTGTGGATTCTATGAAGAGCCGCATCATGTCATTCCAATAATAATAATCCTCACTATTGAATGCAGGAGGTCTTGTGACCGAGGCACCTTTAGCTATAAACACATACGATTCATCCATGGATCTTCGTCCTCACTTTGTGACAGTGTTTCTTGGAAACCTCGCTCTAATACCAATTGAAGTAAATCACTTGTTAATATAAAAATCTGATATAATATGTAAACTACACAAGAAGGGGGTTGAATTGTGTAATCTTTTCGAAAATATTAATCTTTTGAGACTTCTTGAATTTCTTTACAAAAATTCAAATAATTACTAAAATACTTTGCTAAAGTTGATAAGCAATGCAATCATATGTAATATTATCTACTCATCTAATAACAAGAAAATTAAAAGATAAGGGCTAGAGAATAGACGTTGCGATTTTATACTAGTTCATCCTAAACCTTGGGCTACATCCAGTCCTCAGAGTTTATCTGAGATTTCACTATACTCTTCAACTTTACAAGTATTATTTCTACTTGTAGAGCCTCTTCAGGTCTCTCTAACAAAGTATTCTTTATCTGCTGTATTAGCCTCTCCAGGCTCTAGCCTTCCTTTCTCTCTCTAAGAAAAGTATTTTTGAGCTTTCACGTTACAGATGTATTCGCTCACTTCTTTCACACTTTGAATACATAATTTTTTCTAATGTAAAAACGTTCAATGTTATCTTAGTCTTCAACTAGAACTAATATTTATAGCCTAAGTCTCCAACTGTCTTCTTGAAAACTACTTCTTGAATCTTCTAGAAATGGTTATTAGTTGAGTCCTGTAACTAACTCTAACTAACTAACTGACTAACGTTCTAGAATATCTTCCTTTTGTATTGTCTGGAATAATGCTTCTTCTATTACTACGTTTTGTCTGTTATTCCACTTTGTCTGTTGTCACACTTCGTGCACTTCGTCTGGTGTTGGGCTTCGTCTATTGTTACGCTTTGTCTGTTGTCACGCTTCGTCTAGTGTTACTCTTCGTCTGGTGTTGCGCTTCGTTTGTTGTTGCATTTCATCTGGTGTCGCGCTTCGTCTGGTGTTGCACTTCGTCTGGTGTCGCGCTTCGTCTAGTGTTGACTGTGCACTTTTTGAGTTGACTAAGTGTTACTTACATTTTTCTAAACGCTTAACAAACTCATCAAAATAGTTTATACATTTCTAAGATTATTATTATTTGATTGTCATCAAAATTAATAGAAGTGAAGTCCTCTTGACTTAACAAAAGAGATGCAATTCCAACAAGACACAAATTTTAAAATCCAAAAATTAGCAAGCCAGATGAGTCAGCTGGCATAATCTCTTGACCGCCTAGCCTTACAAGGCAAAGAAATGCAACCATATCAAACTGAGGTGTACCCAAGGGACGTCAACGTAGAGGTCTTATAGAGTGATGAGGAGCTTGAGAATTTTGAGAGCAATACTCAAGGAATTGCTTGTGAAGAAGAAGTTGAGAAGGAGTTTGAAGTAAAAAAAGGTACATCTTTTAGCTTGAAGGTAAATACTAAGTTCTTGATTATTGTTAAGACTGACTCTTTACCTTTACCTAGTAGGTTAGAGGAATTAAATGAGGAAGAAAAAAGCGAAGAGACATTTGAGATATTTCTAGAGTGCAGGAACTCAGTGGAGATGAAGAGTTGGAAGATAGGGAAGATGCTGAATGGGAATAATTATAAACTAAAGCCCTATCCTAAACTACCACATGTGGAAGTCGCTCAAACTGTGATATCAGAAGATCATAATTTTGTTACATGAGGAGAGTATGGATTTGAGCCAGCAATCCTAAACAAAGGCACTTCTTGGGAGGCAATATGAAGGAAGTCAATTTCTTTTCTTTAAATTTTCACATTTATATATATTATTCATGTATATTTTAAGTTGATTAGTTTCTTACTTGTTTTTAAGTTTTCAACAAAATGAGAGAAATAATAAAACAAACAAACAAACAAACATTTGCTCATTTTCTATTGCTTCTAGGACTATATAGTATGAGTAAAGAATGAATTGACTAGAGAATTTCATGGCATGAGCGTGTACTTTTACTCTTGTGATTGGTCAATATGCACATTAAGAGAATAGTGACTAGTGATAGACAAAGCCAGTGAGATTTTGAGCCTTTATAGATTGACACATTCATATCAGTCTCATTGTCTTTGTTTATTTGTGACCTTCATGACATGTACATACTAACTTTGTCTTGATTTTCTATTCGAGACCACATTTTTATCACATGCATTGACATGGAGATGATTAATTACGCATTCTTTGCTTTTCTAAACTACATTGGTCAAATAGCCTACCTATTATATAATTTTTCTTTTGATAAGCCTCCTTGAGCTTTGTCCACCTTTTCTTTATGTATTAGCCACATTACATGCTTAAAACCTAACCAAATGTCCTTCCTAAGCCTTAAAGCTAGTGGAACATTTGTTGATTGTTGAGTTTGTGGATATATAAAAAAATAAGTGTGAAGGTGTATATATGTTTGGGTTGGTTATAATGTTGGGATATTATTTTATGACTTATCATTTAAATTCCCTCGTTGATATAGTTTCTTTCCTCCTAAAGTTATATTGAATGGGTTACTTCAATATGTTGAATATGAGGTGGATGTTACTTTCAATGGTCACTCCCTATAGTTACCAAATCTTGTTTATGATCAATTTTTGTGAATGATATATGCTTTATGTGGTTTGTGTGTGAGAGCTTGAGTTTGAGCTGTGAAACATCATTTTTGCATTTATCATAGTTAATGCACACAATTGTGAGGGAATGTTGGTTTTTACACTTGATGCCACATTGAGAGTTGCTTTGTTTCACTAACTTTAATGGCTTTCATGCTACTTGATGCAAATACATCTCAGCTTACCTTTGCCCATATTATAACCTTGAAAAGTCCTTTGATCTATGATTTTGCATGTGAATATTAGTGGTGGAGAAATGAAATGATATGCAAAGTTGTGGAATATCTTGATTGTAAATGATATTTGAGTGCACCAATGAATATTTAGATTGCTCAGTTTCTGAAGATGATGAACGTTAATTGATCATGAGTAAAAGCAACGAATGTTGAATTCTTGCTATGATTTTTGAAAGTCATTCATCTTAGAACATATGGGAAACGAGTCAATGTTTTTAGGCCTATGATCTTAATTTTGATGTTTTGCCTGAGGACGGTCAAAAGCTAAGAGCAGGGGAAATTGACATATGCTTAATTGATGATGAATTTATTCAATAACACTTAGTAAATATTGCTAGGAAAGTGCTTAAGATACTCACTTTGACTCATATATGATTTTAGGAAAAATTCGGAAGAGAAAGAACTAAAGTGAGTCGAAAGCACTACATTTGAGTCATTTTCCAAACATTCATAATCCTCTGTCTTCTTGGACTAAGAAGAAGAAGATTAAAAGCAAAATAATACAATTAAATGCCAAGAAAGATGAGACATATGCTAGAAATACAAGAAGAAGAAGATTAGAGCAAAAGAATGGGATAAAGAATAAAAGAAAGGAGGGTGAAACATACTCATGACCTACTAGAATTACTGCACAGTTGTGAGTATGCATGAATTTCCACTGCCAAGCGTTTAAGGTATAAAGAAAAGGTGTGTTAGGTGGATAGTTGCACTTGAAGTAAATAAAGCATGAGAATGTGAATTTAATGGGGTTGCACTTGGAAGAACAAAGAGTGGACAACTGGAATGAAAATGTGGAAAGGTTGAAGCATCACACTCACGGTACAGTGTAAGATGTGAATTTGATTAATAAACATCATCATAAAATTATAGATAACAAAGGTGGATGGATAGTAAATAACCAAGGGTGTGCATGGGCCCATGCAAGTGCTCTCACGCCCATGAGTGATAACTCAGTGGCATGAGGCCTTAAGATGCCACCTTACCCAATTTTTTAACCTAGCATTTTAATATATACCGAGGGTGCGACAATGCAAAGATTTTATGAAAGATTGTAGGGTTTTCAGCGAGGAGAAAAATAGAGAGTGAGATTCAAGAGAGATGAGATAAAGGGGCACACCCTTCAACTATGAGAGATCCATAGAAGGGTAGCTTCCCGACATCAGTTTAATGGAGATATCAATGTTGACGACCCAGTTAAACACTCTTTCCTTGCATTTGTTGTTTTCTTTCTCTCTTTAGAAATTAATTATGTTATCTTATGTGCATGGATTTGGGTATTATGAAAAGATGATTTAAATGTTCTCATTGGATCATTTTATTACAAATCCATTGCTAGAATATTCAATGTAATTCATAATTGTTATGTTGAATTTCATTTGTAGTGACTAATGGTTCGTAATCATTAGGGATAACTAACCTAGGTTAAATAATCTGAGCTTATGTTATTATTGTTTATATTGGTCTATTTTCTTTCATAAGGCAACTATTTGATTAAACTTAGAGAGCATCTCCTATGTTATCCAATAGCTAGGGTTAATTAACAAGCTCTTCTTAATTAACTTTGACCTAAAGAAAAACTGGGATTAACAAAACTTATTGTTAATCTACGACTAATAATTCAAAGAGAGGTGTGAAGACAACAATTCAATGAAATATGTTTAATAGGGTGTAGGTCGAGATTGAGCCAAAGAATCAGACTGCTAACGTATTCACCACTTTCATCATTTTTGCATGTTTTCTTTAATTTGCTTTTGTTAATTCAACTTCATTTTATTTTCTTGTTTGATAAACTAACCAACCCCTTATAACCTAAAAATCGTTTAACTTCATTTCAAAAGCTTTACACACACTCTCTGTGGGCTGGATCTAGACTTACCATTACTATAGTAGTATTTCTAGTTTCTTTTGTGAGTGTTACGACGTGCTACCAAGCAACATTAAGGGTACAATTCCCAAAATTGAAATTGCTAAGGAATATCTTAAAAGTTTTAAGATATTTCACAATCTAGCTTTATTGATAAGTGACTTATTGAGACTTTAATGGGTATGCTAACCACCATAATGTTTGATGGTTCTCATACTATGCATAAGCATGTCACTGAAATGATAAATACAATAATGAGATTAAGATTTATAGGAATGAAAGTGAGTGAGTTTCCTTATGTAGTTTAGTTAACTCCTTAGCTTCTAAATATGGTCCATTTCAAGAGAGTAACATTGTTATAAAAGACAGTTAGAATATGAATAAATTGCAAAGTATGTTTATTTAGGAGGAACAAAGGCTTAAGAAATAAATAATTCACTTGAATAATTTTGTGAGCCATCAAAGAGCAAGAAAGAAATTCAAAAAGAATAAAGGAAAAGAAAATTATGTACCACATAAGGTTAATGTATCAACAACTTCAATTGGTAAGAAGGAACTAAAGAACAATAAATGTTATTTCTATAAGAGAATTAGACAATAGCAAAAAGATTTCCTAAAATGTAAGACACGGTTCAAAAAGAAAGTTAAGTGTAATTCTATAGTATATTTTGAATCAAAATTAGCATAAGTTGTTTATGATACTTGGTGGATCGTTTTTTTAATGTACCACTTGTGTTACTAATATGTTGTAGGTATTCTTAACAACTCAAACGATAAATATAAATGAAAAGTTTGTCCCCATTAGAAACTAAATCAAAGCTCTAGTTGAAGCTATTGGAACATATCTTTTGATTTTAGACATTAGAAGACCTTTTCCAAACTTTTTATGTTCTTACTATTTCTCGAACCTAGTTTCCTTCTCATAACTCGATTTTAATAGATACTCTTAAATTTGGTAAAATATATTTCCGTTTGTTCAAATAGAATTGCCTTATTGGTTATGGCGTTCATAATGGATTGTATGAATTAAAACTCGATAATCATTTTATTAAAACTCCATTGACCTTATATTATAATATTGCTACTAAATAACGTTTAATAGATGAAACTTTGGGTTACCAGTGGCATAATTATAAAACTTTTTGTTTAGTGATGCTACCAACTACCTATTATAGATACCCTGATGGAAAATTGTGACACGAATCAGATTCCAATTGTAGCGGAATAATTACAAAATTTATTCATATTTTGATTTCACAAAAATCAAGATCACTTTAATTCTATATGATTAACGCATAAATCACAATAAAGCATGAATCTTAATTTATATCTTATTTTAAAGCTTGATCATATTTTTGTTGTATCCCTCGAATCGCTTATAAAAATGATCCAACTTAACCACTGTAGTCGTATAAATGTCTGACCTCAAATAGTATCTACAGAACAAGTTAAGAGAACTTTGTAACTCTTATAGAGAGGGTTAAGCACGAAGTGTTAACTCCATTAGAGCTTAAGCCTATTTATAATAAGTTTTGAACATTTTAGTAATTTAATTAAAATAAATTCTAATTTCAATTAAACTTTAATTAAAATTAAAAATAATTATAATTAAATATCAATGATGTCCAAATAAGATCTAATATCTTATATTGATCCTTATTTATTAAATATCTTATATTTAATCATAAAATTTCTCAAAATTTACAATCAATTCCATCTTGAATAAAATATCTTTACTCTCTTCAACCTTTTCTTTATGTGAGACTTATTAGATTCCCAAATATGTATCCATGATTATAAATTATAATTATAATTTATAATTAGAATTAGATAAATTAACTCATTTTAATTTATCTTTAATTCTCCAATAAAACAATTTATAATCGTAGATTAAGATTGACATTTAGCAACACATCATGACCACCTAAATATTTAGGAATGTCAAAGTAATTTTGATTAACCTTTTTGTGCATGATTTTTCATATAATTCAATCATATTATTATACAATGTTCCGATTAAATATTAAGCACCAAATTAATGTCTACTATATTTGAGTCCAATCATATTAATTCTTTGCTATTAGCTATTGATTCGATTAATAACATTTGTAAAATATTTATAAAACGTCATTCCACCATGACTAAGAATTTTCTAAACCAATACTAACCGAGAAGAACAGAACATTCTCCCTAGTTACTTTAAGGTGATAAATGATATCTTGATCACTCAACTACCTCTATATAATTCATGTTATATCGAATGATTACTGACTGAACGACTTATGATTAGATTGTAAGTAGCATCAAAACAATGCAATCTCTATATAAGATAATTTTGGAGACATCAAATCAAATGATCACTTATACAATTATCACAATGATAATTTCTATAGATATACAAATAATGTTCTAAATAGATTTCTCATATCACGTCAATTCAGTAAACTTGTTCTCTAACAAGCACTCATACATTTATTTAAATATCTCTATATTTTAGCTTTTAAGATCGAGTACCTCCTTAATAAAAATATAACATGTTCTAGTTTTTTTACATTCTATTAATATTTAGTCTTTAGTAGAACAATTACTAAAAATAATTTAGAGATAATACATAAATATAATATAAATCTCATAATTAAAATATGATTATACTTTCATTTGCAATGTATAATTATCCTATGAACTTTATCGTGTAGATCTAAACATGTACAAGATAAACAGGGTCATTACATTTGATAAGCCTCGGGTAGAGTAAAAAAAGACCCATATTTTATCTTTTTTTATTCTTTATAAGTTGTCAAGAGTGGGCTCTCATTAAAAAAAAAAAAGAGACAAAATAAAGATCCTTTTTAGCTCTTTATAAAAGTCAAGTCATATTTTATCTCTTTTTTGTTTTATAGGAATCAAGAATGAACCATATTTTGTTTTTCATAAAAGCAAACCCTGGCAGATGTCCAGGGGTTGAGTCTGAACATAAAAATTTACTTTTAAAGAATTATCGATATACTACAACTAAGGAGATTGACGATAGGATATAAACCAAGGTACCCATCCCTAGTTAACCATTCACCGGTAAAATTCACACGATGTGGCACGATTAATGTCTCCGTGTCCATTAAGAGCAGCCTCTGCATGTGATTACTAATGCTTGCTTTCTTGGAGCTCCTATTAAATAGTAAGTTTCCAAACTCGATGAAACAAAAAACCAGAGATAACGTATCCGAAGAAGAGATCAAAGAGATTGAAACAACGACGAAATTAATAAATAGTAAGTTTCCAAACCCAATGAAACAAAAAATAAGAGATAACGTACCGGAAGAAGAGATCAAAGAGATTGAAACAACGGCGAATGAGAGAGAACTAGATTTTTCTTGGTTGGGTAGGTTTATATTTTTTAATTTTATTAATCAAAAGATTTTAATAAAGAAATAAAATATAAGAAAGAAACTTGAAGTGACGTCATTTACCTAATTTAAATTAGGAAAAAAAAGAAACCACAAAATAATAAGAAGATGCAGCCAACAAGGAAATGCCACGTCCGGACAGAGAATATAATATAAAACAGATTTGTTAATTCCAGCCACAGAAGACAGAGCTCTCTGTGCCTGGGAGAGAGAGGGGGGGAAGTCTCCAGACAGAAAAGAGATAAAACTCCCCTCTCCAATCACAAAATTTGGCATCCAACTGTTAATCCATTGGTCTGATAGAGTAAGTTCTCCACTCTTTCTTTCAATTGCTTCGTTAATTTGGGAGAAACACCCGTTTCCGTTTATCTGGTTACTCGGAAACTGCAAGAAACGATTCATGTTTTTCTTTTTGTTCTTTCATCATGATACTTACTTGTTTCCATATTATTCTTTTGTTTTTACCTTACATGATCTGATTGCAGGTTTCATAAATAAGTGATTTTCTTCATTTTTTATGATGCTGATGGTTTGGGTTAGTCCGCAACCATGAACTTGAAGTTTCGAGTTGATTTTCCATGGCTTAGTTTGCTATCTAATAAGGACGTAGGACAACCAAGCCTTGAACCCGTAACTTCTGATCCATCTGTGGCTACTACTCTTGTAAAGCAATCCCAGCAAAATGTTAATTTTAATATCAATCTGTGGGGACGGTGCCTGCTCTCGCTTGTTCCTTGGGCTGTCAATGGAAAAGACGGAATACAAAGACCGACCACCATAAACAAAGGGTTGAAAAGGTGTACTCAACATGGTGGGTTTGAGGATGGTGGTGTTGGAGGTAACCGTCCGCGGTTTAGACCTTATGTCTCCAAGGTTCCATGGCATACTGGTGCAAGAGGGTTTCTTTCTCAGCTGTTTCCTCGCTATGGGCATTATTGTGGGCCCAACTGGTCAAGTGGTAAAGATAGGGGTTCTCTTGTTTGGGACAGGCGTCCAATTGATTGGCTGGATTATTGCTGCTACTGCCATGATATGGGTTATGACACTCATGATCAAGCCAAGCTGTTGGAGGCTGACCTGGCATTTCTAGAGTGCTTGGAGAGGCCACATATGGCTGCAAAGGGGAACATCCACATTGCTCAAGTTTATAGGACTATGTGCATCACAGGTATATCTAGCATAACATTGTTCTTGCAGTACATGTTTTCTCATAAAAACTATGATAAATACTGAAGTTTCATTGGGTCTATGGTTTCTGAGATTTGTCGTCTCAATTGATCTCTTTAATCTATGGTAGGCCTCAAGAATGTACTGATACCTTACCGGACACACCTTGTGAGTCTTAGTTCTGGGCGACCGTTGATCAATTTTGGTTGGCTCAGCAGTGTTAAATGGAGGAGATGCAATTTCGAAAAGTCTTGAGAAAAATTACATATTTCCAGAGGTGAGTAGGAATACATATATTTTGTCTTCATAAGGATTTTGGTGGGTCTTGGTTTACTAATATTTTCATTTGCTTCTTTTTGCTACAGCAATTTCTCATATTCTTTACCGCCGCTACAAAACACTGTATATCATTGGCTTCTGTTGTAAATTTGGAACACCTAGGTCTCGCGATATGATGTAAATAACTACTTTGTGAAACGGTAGATTTTATTTGGGTGTGCCATGTACTGATCGTTGGGGCTATGTTGTGTATGAAAAGAAAACAGGATCGTTGTGTGACGTGAGTACGGATTTTACCTGTCACATGCATTCATCTCCTTGTGTGTGTACAAACAGTTGCCGGCATAATTCTTATAACAGATAATGCTATTGGTTAGAGTTAGTTATCGTTTAATATAGACAGATCTTGATGAGGGAAAATGGTCTGAAGCATGCCCCTGTTTTTGGAAAAATCATATACTTGTTTTTTATTATTTTCACATTTGACGAATCAAAATGCTGTTTGAACTCCAAACACTTGGTTAGATTTTCTTCTTTGTCTGAAGAAAATCGTAGATTCTTTAAAAACTATAATTTTCTAGAATTCGCAGTTAGCTTGGGTGCTTTTAACTTTTGGGGACATTATCTATCGGCAGGAAAAGGATGAATGTATACATTTGTTTCTAGCCATAGCAATTATAGGCGGAAGTTGTCCGTCAAATCATATTTTAAATCTTAAGAGTAAGTGATTGTTCGATTTCAGTTTGTTAGGGAAATTAAGAGGATTTAGTGAAAATCAGAATTGTAAAATAAAGCAAATCAGAATCAAGAAAATGGTATAGGGAGACTAATTTGAGGGCTGTGATGTATCTATAGACTTATATTTTCACATTTAGGAGATTTGAGATGATCCAGATAACTTCCTCACCCAAAAAAAAAAAATGTCTCACCTCAAATTTTTGCCAGGCCACTTTATCTCTTTCACTTAATGTTTGTTTTCTTATCAAAATTAAATAGTTGATAAAATCACAATATTTTATTTATAATCTAAGAATGACCGCAGGCTCGACTTAGCCAAATTTGACCTTTATTAACTTTTTTATAAATTTTCAAAATTACGTTGTTTTGTCATTGTGTTTTAAAGTCTTTGACTCGGCTAGTCCTGATTAGCCTGACTTATTGATTTTGAGCCGGACTGAACTGAACCAGTCCTAGGCCAATTGCCAAGCGCAAATTCTTATTATTTAAAGAAGGGTAGAAGATTACAGTAATGAAGAAACCACCAGTCATGTTATATTGTAAACGACTGAAACACGGTGGCAGTAGTTGTACCAGTGTTGAGAATTTCATACATACCGGCTAGAAAATGGTACGAAATTAGTGAACATCGGTACCAGTCAATATTGGCATTTACTGGTTGGTACCGGCAGAAACTAAAAATTCCGACCAATATCATAAGTTTCGGAAATTGCAAGGACTAAATTGCAATTTCCGAAAACTTAACCCTAAAAATAACACCCC
>JANSVA010000008.1:26339067-26352443 GCA_025504915.1 Erythroxylum reticulatum | reverse complement strand
CGATTAAGAATTGTAAAAGCAACATATATATTTAAGAACGAAATATAAAATGGTGTATATAATATTATGGTTTGTTAAAAATGAAAAGAAAATTCAAATCTTTAAATAAGAAAAACAAATATTTCCAAAGAAGTTATATCCTTCAACTTGTGATTGTTGGAATTGGGCATTGTTATAAATAGAAGGAAATGTAAATGGAATTATGATTGTTTTGTAATTGTTGGGATTGAAAATTGTTGGAAATAGCTAGAAATATAAATGAAACTATGAATGTTTTGTGATTGTTGGGATTGGAAATTATTAGGAATGGAAATGGAATTATGAATGTTTTGTAATTGTTGGAATTAGAAATTGTTATAAATGGAATGGAATGGAAATGAAATTATGATTGTTTTCTAATTGTTGAAATTACAAATTGTTGGAAATAGAAATGAAATTATGAATGTTTTGTGATTGTCGGGATTGAAAATTGTTGAAAATTGTTAGGAATAAAAATGAAATTGTGAATATTTTGTTATTGTTAAAATTGAAAATTATTGTAAATAGAAGGGAATAGAAATGGAATCATGATTGTTTGTAATTGTTGAAATTGCAAATTGTTGGAAATGAAAATTGAATTATGAATGTTTTATAATTGTTGGGATTAGAAATTGTTGGAAATTATTAGGAATGGAAATGGAATTATGAATATTTTATAGTTGTTGAAATTAGAAATTGTTGTAAATAGAGTGGAATGGAAATAGAATTATGATTGTTTTGTAATTGTTGAAATTGCAAATTGTTAGAGTATGTTCTGTTTTGTGTTATTATGTATGTGTGAATGTTTTGAATTGTTACATGAAATTGAATTGTATGTAGTGTAATCAAATAGAATGAGTTATATTATATAAGATGGATATGCATATTGTCATTGTGTACTGAAATTATGTGTTTCTTATTTTTATGTGTACAGATAAATGGAAGAAAGTTCAGATACTCCCAATCAACTCACTTCAGGAAAATACAGTGATCCAGCTTGGGTTCATACTGGTACTGTTCCCTGTATGAAGAATCATACCATTTGCTTGTTTTGTAATAAGCATTTGAAAGGTGAAGAAATCACCCGATTGAAAAAGCATTTAGCTGGAGTTAAAGGAGATGTGGAAATGTGTAAAAAAGTAAGTCATGATATGAAGTGACAGATGAAAACATTACTTGATGAATATCAATTTGAGAGAGATAGAAGGGAAATACTGAATTTTGAAATTGGTAGTGGAAGTTCATTTTCTAGTTTCTGTGGTCATTATGGAAATGTTAAAGGTAGAAGTGGTAGTGGTACTAGTAGTGTTCTATCTTAAGATCGTGAAGAATTTGATGTGAGGAAGAGAAGAAGGCAGGTGACTAGTTTCTTTGCACCACGAACAACTCCTGGAGCCCAACCTTCAATTCGTAGTACAATGCAATAAAGAGATGCGATTCACAATGTCAATATGGCAGTAGTTAGATGGTGGTATGGTACAAGTTTGTCATTCAATGCTTCTCAATCTTATTATTATCAACTCATGATGGATGTAATAGTCTCTTATGGTCCAAGATACAAAAGGCCATCGATTGATGACTTAAGAGGTAAACTTTTGAGTTGTGTTGTTTCTGAAATTAGAAAATATTTAACTGAAAGAAGAGTGAGTTGGGGTACTTATGGATGTTCAATTATATGTGACAGTTAGACAAATAGGAGACAAGAGCCTATTATAAATTTTTTGGTTTATTCTTCAAATGACTTTATGTTTTTGAAATCTATTGATGCATCTAGCCTTCTTAGAAATACTGAGACTTTGTTTGGGATATTTGATAAAGTTGTGAATGAAGTAAGGTCGTATAATATTGTTTAGTTTATTACTGACAATGATTCCGCTTATAAAGCGGCAAGAAAAAAGTTGCAGAATACCTATAATTCATTTTTTTGGACTCCTTATATTGCATATTGCATTGACTTAATGCTGGAGAATATAGGAGATCCCAGGTATTTTCCTGTTATTGATGAGACTATACAGAAAGCTAAAAAGGTGACAAAATTTATTTATAATTGTGCATGGGTTTTGAATTTGATAAGAAGCGAATTTACCAATAATAGGAATTTATGTCGCCTTGCTGTGACAAGATTTGTAACAAATTTCTTATCACTTCAGTCTTTTGTTTCGATGAAGAAGGAGTTAAGGCAAATATTTACAAGTGATAAGTGGGTTACATCGCAGTATTCTAGGTCTAATGTTGAAGTGGAGGTTTGTAGTATTATACTGGAAGATATAGAATTTTGGTCACAATGTCAATTTGTTATCCGAATTTGTGAGCTTTTGGTAAGGTTGCTTCGCTTAGCTGATAGTGAAGAAAAACCAACAATGAGTTATATTTTTTATACTATGGAGAGAGCGACGGAAGCAATCAAGGCCAATATGAAAAATATGCCTTCTTTATACACACCATATCTCTCAATCATTAATGAAATAAGAGAAAGACAACTTTCTTCTCCATTGTTTGCAGTAGGGGCATTTTTAAATTCTAGTATATATTTTATATTGGATCTTACAAAGCAAACTAAAGTTAATAGATGAATGCTTTTAACAATTACAATAATTGTTCCTCTTGATGCTATGCAAGATCTTTTAATCTCATAAATGAAGCTTTACATGTTGTCTTATGGAGATTTTGGAATGTCGATTGCTATTTGACAAAGAGGAAAACTTTCTCCAGGTATTAGTTATTTCCTATTTCTTATTTGTTGAAAATTAATTATCACTTTATTTTGTTTATAACAATACTTTAGTTATCTTATAACTTGCAGTTTCTTAGTGGGATTAATTCGGAAATGGTGTTCCAGAATTGAAAAAGTTTGCGATTCGGATTTTAAGTCAATGTGTGAGTACATTAGGCTGTGAACAAAACTGGAGCACATTGGAATTTATCCACTCAAAGAAAAGAAATAGATTGGAACATAAGAGGTTGAATGGCTTGGTTTTTGTTCGTTACAATTTAAAGCTTCGGGAAAGGTATGTTATTTTCATTATTATCATTATCAATTTCGATATAATTTCTTATAATTTTCTAATAATTAAATTTAGTTGTTTACTAGGAGTCTTAATATCACAAGTAGTTCAACTGATCCAATTGTCGTTGATAATATTGATCTTTTGGCGGATTGAGTTTTTGAATAACCCAATTTGGTTGATGTGAATGATTGGATTTGGAAGATAATCTTGGATGGGAAAGCATTGACATGTTATTTGGTGCATTAAATTTGAATAATAATGATGATGAAACTCCTCTCAATGATAAAAATTTTGTATCAAATGATCAATGGGATTAGTGCAGTTCTAGTGGATGTCCTCCTATTGACGATTGAATTCCAAGTTTTTGTTTTTCCTCTTCTTTTAATTTTACTTGTATTTGATGTTATGTTAAATTCTATATATGTAATGTAACCGTAATGTTTTTGTTTCAGGTTTAACTTCTGCTTGATTGTTTCTTCGTTATCAAGTCTTTTTGTAAATTGTTTAAGGATATTTATTGTTCTTTTTATTGGATTTTTTGAATCTTTTGATGTAATATTATTTATTAAAATGATAAAATATTATTGCAATATTTTAAATACTTTGTATTATTCTTAATTTTAAATTTGTATGATGATGATTGTCTTTGTTTATATTAATTGTGATTATTATTTATATGTGAAATATTTAAAAATTATTGTTATTTCATATTAATTGTTATTATTATTTATTGTTATAATTTTTGAAAATATGGTTGATGTAAACAGTAAACTAGTAAAATATATAGTACAATTGTAACAATATATCAATGTACTATTTTGTAAATTTTAAAAATTTTAGGGACCATTTTATAAATGTAAAAAATTACCTACAAGAATATCCAATACTGACCGACATCAGTATAATACTGTATTAGAACTTAATCCGATATCAAATCTGATATGATATTGGTAACTTTGAGTTGGACACACTATAATTATGCAAACGACACATCGAATTGCGTAATTACTACTGACTTGTGTTTAAACTTGGACGGCCCACTCCAGTGTTTGATGTCATATCATCTCATCTTTCTCGTTAAGTTTGCTTTTCCATTGGTTGAGTGACTTATTACGCTCTCCACTCTCTTGGCGCCTGTATTAAAATTTAACTGCATCTGTATTAAAAATACTTGACTTTCTATTTGCAGCAAAATAGGCCTTGATTGAATTCCTCAGAATAATTGTAGTGATTCTGTTATTGCTAGAATTAAATTTATTGAAGATGTTATGAATCCTTATTTAACTGAAACACTAAGTATTAGAGAGTTAATAGAAAAAGAATGGTCAAAATTTGTGTTGGAGTCTGACTCTATAACTGTTAAGACTCGTTATTATTATTATTAGCTTAATGGTTATTATTAATAAAATCTACATGAAAAGTCAGACGTTATTACGCAAATCATAAGGCCAAACGGCACCGTTCTTTGTTAGCCGCCTGGCTTAAAAGTCCGAAACGCCGCCGTTCTGGAGATGACCGCCTGGAATTGTAAGGCAATAAGAAACAGCGAAGAAAGTAGAATTGAATTAATAGCCTCATTCATCGGTCCACTCTCTCTCTCTCTCTCTCTTCAAATTTTCACCAAACACAGCGAAGCAAACAAACAAACCCTAATCCACGATCTCTATCCTTCTCTTTCTCCTTCCCTTTCCCTAATTTTATCTCCGGTGCTTTAGTCTTGCGTGGAACGATTTCTAGATCTGATTTTACGGGTAAGTTTTCTGGAACACTTCTATAATTTTATTTTATGTGTTTCGATTTGCGTTTTGTTTGTGGTTTGACAAATTGAGGAAGGGTGATGGTTGTATAATCTAAACGGATCGGCTGATAGTTTGTTATTTCAAAGTGGCTTTAACCTTTTTTTCCCTGTTAATTAATTGAATTGACAATGAAATTATTCGCTGTTTGGATTGAAGATAATATTGTTGTTACGTGGTAGCTTCTTTTTCATTTTTTAAAATAATTTTTCTGTGTGATAGGATCGGCGTTAAATCGTGAAGGAAGGCTTTGTATCTTTATCATTTTGTCTCAAATTTTTAAGTTTTGATTCTAGTTTAATTAGTGCATATCATTATATGATCCGATTAGTTGATTAGTCGCTTCATGATAGGGTATTTTGGCTTTTGAATTTTTGACTGTGTGAAGATTTTCACTCTTAACATCTTTATAAATATTCTTATTCGAAAATCATGGTTTGGGTGTGTAGAAAACTTGACTTTACTTAAAGTTTCACTTGATTTTGTAGTGTTTCTGAACATAGCATGCTTGTGGTTATGCAACAGGTGGTTGACCGGTTTGTGCTGCATTGTCATTGGGTATTGAAAATCATGCTTTCCATGGGGTTGGATTTTTTAAATTGTTGCTATTTTGAATATTTGGTGAATTCTGAAGCAGTGCTTCATTCTGAATGTTCCTTCTTGGCTATGTTGGCTATGTTAATTTGTTTAACTGCTCCTTGGGGATTTTTTATGCTAATAAACTTCTTTGTGTTTTTTCGTTTTCTTGTTGTGAGGGCTGATCTTACTATGGGCTATATCTTCTTTTTGCAGGTATGGAGTTGTGCTTTAATGGATGATGATTGTGCAGATGGATAAAATGTCTGCTCTCTCATCACGGGAGCGTGCACAACGACTTTATGAAAAGGTATATTCTTCTTACCCTTATCTTTGAGTTCTTATGACGTACACCATTATTGTTTGACATTAAGGTAAAACGGAACATGTTTTATGCTGCTTCATTTTCTTTCTTCATGAAAAGTAGATCTCTTTGTCTCTCTCTAGTTGTTTATGCATATGTGGTTGTTCTGAAATACACCTCATGGTGAAACTGTGTTTGCTAACTCATTATTTTCTTGATGCAGAATATAGAGCTGGAGAATAAGCGTCGAAGGTCAGGTCAGGCTCGAGTACCGTCGGATCCCAATGCTTGGCAACAAATGCGTGAGAATTATGAAGCTATAATTCTTGAGGATAACGGTTTCTCTGAGCAGCACAATGTAGAATATGCTCTGTGGCAGTTACATTATAGGCGTATTGAGGAACTTCGAGCTCATTTCAGTGCTGCTTTAGCTTCTTCAGGCTCAAATGCATCTCTGGCTGTAAAGGCTCCAGCACGACCTGATCGAGTTAACAAAATTAGGCTTCAGTTCAAAACATTTCTTTCGGAAGCAACAGGGTTCTACCATGATCTGATCCTGAAAATCAGAGCCAAGTATGGACTTCCTTTGGGCTACTTCTCTGAGGATTCAGATAACCGAAGTATCATGGAAAAGGATGGAAAGAAATCAGCTGACGTAAAAAAAGGCTTGGTCTCATGTCACCGATGTTTAATATACTTGGGTGATCTGGCTAGGTATAAAGGACTATATGGGGAGGGTGATTCGAAAACTCGCGAGTATGGAGCAGCATCAAGTTACTACTTGCAAGCTGCATCTCTTTGCCCTTCAAGTGGGAATCCGCATCATCAGGTTGAACTTAATTATACATATTTTCTTATTAGCGTTGTAGTCTAACCTTACACTTGTAGTTTTGTTATTTGAGAATAAATTTGGTCTTTTCAGTTCTATAGTTGTTTTACATGTTTCAGCTTGCTATTTTGGCCTCCTATTCGGGGGATGAGTTGGTGGCAGTATATAGGTATTTCAGGAGTCTGGCTGTAGATAGCCCCTTTGCAACTGCAAGAGATAACTTGATTGTTGCTTTTGAGAAGGTGTGTTCCATTTGTCTATTTGTTTATTGTTTGTCTCATTATCTGTTAGTTTGCAGCATGTGGTGTTTGAGAAATTGTAAACCTGTTGGCGTAAAATTTGTTTGATGATGTGGAACTTGACATAAATTTTGAAAGGACTAGATGCTCTTTCAATTATTTATGACCTCTTTTTGACTTTTTCTTTCATGCACTATGGTATGGAATATTCAAGAAAACGAGGACAGATTTGGGCTTCAAATAAGCATGGATTTTGATTTAGTATGCCATGTTTGAAAACTTTCTTCAATATCTTTTGGACCTTTAAAACTCTTTTGGTGCTACATGTTTACTTAGAGTTTCGTGCTTAGCATGTTTACCCTTAAATATAGCTGGATTATATGGTGTTATTTCAACATTTAGTTATGGAATTTGAATCTGATTTATGATGTTATGAGAGGCCTGTTTTGCTTTCTGTTCATTGACAGAACCGTCAGAGCTACACACATGTGCTTAAGGAGTCTTTTGAACACTTAGCTGGGAAAGGAAAAGGAAAAGGAAAAGGAAAAGAGGAAGCACCATTTGTTTCCAAAGACTCGAACATGGAAACTAATGCTAATAAGGAAAAGGTCTCTAAGGTCTCTGAGATGCACAAATCATTTTGCATCCGATTTGTACGACTGAATGGTATTCTGTTCACGCGAACAAGGTATATTTTTTAGGTATTCACAATTTCTTTGGGCGTTCAAAATTTCAGTATTACTTATTATCATGTTGATTCCTTTGCCAGCCTGGAAACATTCACAGAAGTTCTCACATTGGCTAGCAGTGGATTCTGTGAGCTTCTTTCTTCTGGATTGGAAGAGGAGTTGAATTTTGGTTCAGATGCTGCTGAGAATGGACTGTTCATAGTTCGCCTCGTTTCCATTCTTATTTTCTCGGTTCATAATGTAAAAAAAGAGGCTGAAGGTCAGTCATATGCAGAAATTGTGCAACGTGCTGTTGTACTTCAGAATGCATTTACTGCAGTTTTCGAGTTCATGGGGCATATACTAGATAGATGTGCACAGCTACTTGATCCCACGTCAAGTTTCTTTCTACCTGGTATCCTGGTTTTTGTGGAATGGCTGGCCTGTTGCCCTGATGTTGCATTAGGTAGTGATGCAGATGAGAAACAGGCCTCTGTTAGTTCAAATTTCTGGAGTCAGTGCATTTCATTCTTGAACAAGTTATTGTCATGCTGCTCAATGTTGCATGATGAAAATGAGGATGATAGCTGCTTTTATAATATGAGCTCCTATGAAGAAGGGGAAACAGAAAACCGACTTGCTTTGTGGGAAGACTTTGAGTTGAGAGGATTTTCACCAGTTATCCCTGCACAAACAATCTTGGATTTTTCAAGAAAGCATTCTTTTGGTACTAATGGCAGCAAGGAAAAAGTGGCTCGCATTAAAAGGATTCTAGCTGCTGGGAAGGCTCTAAGTAATGTAGCTAGAGTTGATCAGAAGTCAATATGGTTTGATGCAAGAAAGAAGAAATTTTTTATAGGTGCTATGCCTGAAATTGCTGAGGAAGACAGCTTAGCTTTTGATGGCCTGCCAAAGACAAATAGTGTGCTTGAAGAAATGAATACTAAGGCAGCGATGAGCTTGGGAATGATGCAGCCTAATCACCAGGTATGTGTGGAAGGGGAAGAGGAGGATGAAGTTATTGTTTTTAAGCCAGCAGTGACAGAGAAGCAAAATGATGTGCTTGATTCCCAGTGGGCTGCTTATGAAGGCTCAAAACCCAATCAAAATGCTTCTCTAGGCAACTCGCAGTTTTGTGGTGGTTCAATTCCTATGCTTCTTGGTAATCTTAGGCAGCCAGCTGCTATTGGCCCAAATCCTCAGGTATTGACATCTACTGGCATCAGTGTTCCTCGGCATCTGCAGCCTATTCAGCCATATACTTCAAAGTGGTCAGCAGAAGAAGCTTCTTCACTTGCTAATAGCATAAATGGTGTCCGTTTCACAGAAAATGGGCATGTTGCCGATCTTGAAGTTCAAAAGGATTTGTGCATAGTTCCTCCTGCTCTGCATCAAATTCCATATCAGCAGACTGTTACTATGAATACTAGCAATATCGTTTATAATCAACTTAATGCATCAGAAACAGTGATTCCATCCAAGGCTGATGTCTTTTCCTCGTCCGGAGTTGTTACTGATGGTATGGTTGTGAAAACATCCCCAGCTTTGCCTTCAGCAGTGAAAAAAAGTCCGGTCAGTCGACCAGTGAGGCACCTTGGACCTCCCCCAGGTTTTAGTCCTGTTCCTCCTAAACAAGTTGTTGAACCCGTACCTGGACTTGATCTAATGAGCACTACGCCATTAATGGATGATTATAGCTGGTTGGATGGTTATCAAATGCCTTCATCGACAAAGGGCTCTGGATTTAACAGTTCCTCTAATTTAGCTGCTCACATGATACCTCAACATGCTAACAATGATAATGGCTTAGCTGGAACTGTCAGCTTTCCTTTTCCTGGAAAACAGATTCCACCTGTGCAGTATCAGATGGAAAAGCAAAATGGCTGGCAAAACTACCAGATCCTTGAACATCTTAGAGCACAGCAAGAACAGCAGTTACAGCAGCAGCAACTCGTAAATGGAAATCAGCAGTTCAATCCAACACCTGAGCAGTGCCATGGACAATCCATTTGGAATGGTCGCTATGTTGTGTGAGGTCAGTATGATGGTATAAATGGTAAGATGATCTTCTGCGCACTTTTCCCTTGGTTGTTTATATCACATGTTTCCTTGCTCCTATCTTACTCACTTCTTTCTTTTGAGGTCCTGCCCTGGTTTCAGTGAATGCACATCGTTTGCTACTGATACAACTCCAACTTTGCTCATTGTCAATTTTCAAATTTAAGTTTCTGTTGGAGCATGATGGCCTTGGCTCTTTGTGAGTGCTTCCTACTAAACACGTGAGTATTTATTTATGAGTCTTGTTCACTTCCTCCTTTTTGTTGAAGTGGAAGATTGATTAAAGTTTTATGTTCTTTTTGAATCCAGAATGTACATAATTTTATAATGTTTAGGGTGACAGGCTTCACTCATGTATGCATATTTGGTTAATATTTATTTTTGAAATATTTGAAAAATCTCTTAACTGTCCTTGAACAACATAATAATAACTAATATGCTGAGGAAAGCTAGAATGCCTAGTCCAGAGAATTTTCATCCAGCTATAAGTAGAAACTTGTCAATTAGGTAGGTATTCTCTGTCTCCCTTCATGGTCTAGCTGCCTGTAACCGTCTGTTCTCTGGGCATTTTGTTTGAGAATGTAGTATCATAGGTCACATATTTTCATAATCTGAGTGTTGACATATGGAGAGCATTTTGAATTTAAGTTGCGCATGTTTTGTTACATGGATGTGAATACATGTTTGCTAGTTTCTGTCCTTGACAACTAATTGTATTCAATCTTGCTATGAACTTAAATTTTTGTTTCAGCGCAGATTCCGCAGAGCTCTCCTTCCTGTGGGGGGAAAATATTGATACATCTTATTGATGTGCACAGTTCGTAAGAAGTTAATGCCTTGTCAGGTCACTTTTGTTGGAGATAGAACGTGTTTTTAAGGGCAACTGTTGGGTTTGGGCCTAAAGTTGTTGGATTAAAGATACAGTACTCGTCATCTACTATTCTTTCATCTTGCTCTAGCTGTCAGAACTGCTGGTGCCAATTTTGGTGGGCAGTTGATACCTTATTGTGTACTTGACCAGTTGTCTTCCACATAACATCAGTTTTATGGTCAAATGGTGCTTATCTACGGTCTCGGCATTGGGATTTGGATGGGATGCTAATCACAGTGTGTAGCATTACATATGGGTGAGTGGAAGTTTGATGTGTATGGTCAGAGTTTCTTCGCAAAAGATAGTCTATTACTTTTTACCAATTACTAGTTTGGGGAACAAGAGATTTATGGACGTATGTTTGGGTTGAAGGGGTTGGACCCTTCCAGAAAATAAACTGTTAAATGTGAGCTTGGTATGGTGAATAACTGTTTCTTTTGGTGTCATTTTTATATTACAATATGTATGTTTTATATTGCATGGTGAAATTGTTGGCCTCACGATTGAATATGTACGTAACTAGTTTTTATGTATCATTTAAGGAGTGATTTTAGGGATGATATTGCCAGTTTGAAGACTATCGACAAGCATTGTTCTCGTCGATCTATAGGCCTTTAAATCCCAAATTTCAGAAATTAGAGATACTCTTCTTTCCTATCCTGAGCTCCCTCCCATTCGAAGTCCCCTCCCCATATATGGACTCGAAACGATTAGATCCCCTAACTCGTCTTTTGCCTTTCAGTGGCTGCAAAATCTCGCTTATTTCCAAGCAAGTTTGTTCACCTATATTAGACCTTAAACTAATTGACATTTCGAGTTCTTTCCTTTGTATAAGCTTTCAAAACGCTGCTCAATTCAGGAATTGCTCAGAATAGGGAGTGCATGTAGTTCTGTTCGCCAAACCGACTAGATATTTTAGGTCATTTTCTTCACTTTGTTGAGATGTCTTTCTATCAAAGTTGTCGATAAGATAATAGACTGAGTAATTCCTCGTCCTTTTAAGCGCTAAGCTTAAAAGTATTTTTAAAAGAGTTTACATGATAACAAAATATAAGTTTTATTAATGAATTTGTTTTTTCATGATAACAAAAGAGTTTTCAGAACATTACCTACTCTAGAATATTCTTGAAATACTCTGAAATATACTTTTACAGAGCTCTCAACAAAACGTTTCATCACTCTGTTCTTGATATCAAGTTCTTTCTATTTACATTCTCATCTTTAGATACTAACCTCATTACCTTGAGAAAAATACATTTGTGTGTTTAGTTTCTATTGTCTACAGATCAAAATGGAGCAATCTATTATTTATGGAAGACATGTTGATTTCGACTCCTTAAAGAAGAATCAGATGGATATTGAACCAGAAATTGGTGCAGTGGGATGGAAAAACTTCTTTTAGGTTCGTGAAACAGTCTACCTAAATGAAGTATATGAGTTTTAGAAGAATGTAAAAGTAGTAAATGATACTCTAATATCAACGGTGGATAGATTGTCGGTTATTGTGACACTAGAGTTAATCGAGAAGGTTAGTAGATGTCCATGTGTTGGAGCAGAGGTGTCTCATAACACAAGATGGATGACTAAAAGCAGTGTAGAGAAAGCACATATCAATCAACAACTCTATGGAAGTAGTGACCCAAAGGACAAGAAGGCGTCAACTCTTGTTCCGAAGGCTAGGGTTCTACATGCGCTACTTTTTCATTGTATTCTACCAAGAACAAGTTCGAAGAACGTTGTGGCAACGATAGATGAACAATGCCTATTCCATCTACTCAATCATCAGTCTATAAATCTTCCACACTTGATTTTAAAGTATATGATGAAGACGAAGAGAGATTCTAATGCCTTACCATATGGTATATTGCTAAAAAGAATCATTAGAGATTTTGGAATTCTTCTCGACAGAGGAAACAGAATGAAGATGAATATAAAAAGTATCATTAATGCGCCAACTATCTGTAGAATGAGTTTAAAGTCTCAAGAAAAGGAGGATATAGCTTCTATGGCAAAAGCAAGGACTGAGGGGGAGCGTATTGTCAGGCGCAGCTTGAGTGACACCTACAAGGAAGAAGAAACCTCAATCCACAGGAAGAATGTCTATAGAACAAAAGAAGAATAATTTTTAGAGGTATCAAGTAAAGCTAAGACTGTTTCACAAAGAGAAGAAAGCTAGGTGAAACTATCTGAAAAATAAGTGTCGTTGAAAATAAAGGGAGAGACACTTGATTTCGAGAATTGCGTTAGCAAGAACAAAAGAGAGGGAAAGAATTGACTCTTGGTGAAGATTCTGAAAAGATAAAGAAAGAACCACAGGCTACTAGATCTTTGGTCTCAATTTTGCAAGAACAGCCGGCAAAATCGACTAAAGAAACATAAATTAAGAGGAAGCTGATGTTTGAAAAGAAGAAACCTCAACCACAAACTCCTTCTAGACTGGTAGAAGAAAGTAAGAAGTTGAAGACCAGTCAGAAAAAGATTACTTCAACTGATGTTCAACAAAAGGCAAAGTCAGTTGAACACAGATTAATATCTCATAGTCCTTCTCAACCTATCAGAAAAGAGTATTTGAAAATGAAGGTGATTGAAGAAATGGTACTTGTCAGAAGCAAAATCTCGATTATTATAAGAGAACTCGTGAAAAGGTTAGTCAAGGTAAGAGTTGAACCAATACTGATCAATAATCGATCAATACATCTTCTAAATCATGAAGAAAGAAGATTATATGGTATTTTGAGAGATAAAAAGTCAGAACCATATCCTTTGAAGATGTACAAGGATCGATATACTATTTACCTAGTCACAAATAGTAAATTAATCAAGATTGGACTAGATATACAACCGAGAGCTTCAAACATTGTACGCAATGAAGACAAAGGGAAACAGAAGATGTACCTTGAAGGAAATACAAATGATCTTGCAGAAGATCAGTTACAGGCAGCTGTGAGAAACATAGATGAGGCATGCAATGCAGATCAATCAAGAGGAATCTATGTTTCACATCACATT
>JANSVA010000008.1:26294126-26328577 GCA_025504915.1 Erythroxylum reticulatum | reverse complement strand
GTTTGATGGATTCGCCTTCTGAAACAAGAAGTTCTGGTCCTGGAGGTATACTATCAATTACTTGACGGCCATCTGACATAGTTGTTATGGTTATTTCGTATCCCCTTTTTTCTTTTCGTAAGATTTTGCTCACTATACCTGCTACTGTATCATTATAAATTGTATTGTTACTCTTGCTCTCATCAGGATAAATCTGACCCCTTCCCCTGTTTCTGCCAACGTATATGGGATATTTTAAGAAGTGAGCATCTTTCGTATACAAAAAAATCCTTTCTATAGTTTAAATTGACTAATTTTTGGGATGATACTGACTTTTTGTATTTGAAAAATGTTTCAGACAGAATCTTTGAAGTAGACGGTGGTTGATAGAGTAATCCTTGATCATAATTTCCAGGATGAGTAGTGCGTCCAATATGAAACCTGTGATTGGTAGTAAAACAAAGATTCTCATGTTGAGGTCTAATTCGCTCCTCATAAATCTCTTGAGATATTTTTTTATGAAGTTTTGTTATAGCATCTATAACCACTTCCGGTTTAGGTGGACAACTCGAAAAATAGACATCTACAGAAATTAGCTTATCAACTCCCCGAACAGTACTATAAGAATTGGTACTGAACATCCCCCCTGTAATTGTACATGCTCCCATAGCAATAACATATTTTGGTTCGGGCATTTTTTCTTGCAGTTTTTCCTTCTGCAGTACCTCGACTTGATATGAGCATGCAAGGGGTTCTCAACAATCATTTTTCCTTTTCTTTTATAAGGGCTAATAAAATCATTTATTTTGGCTTTTTGACCCCATATTGTAGGGTAGATCTCGAAAGATATGAAAGACCTCCCTCCTCTCTCTTTTGTTTTTCTCTTTTTTTTTTCAAAATGAAAAAAAGACAAAGTACCCTGAAAAAAGCAATTCTTATTGTTTTGATTCGGGACCTCTGGAGTTATTTATTTCTATTGTTATCCTTCTTCCTGTAATAACGATTAGTATTTATTCAGATTTCGTGCTATCATTATCCATTGACAAGGTCGGAGCTATTCTATTTAATTATTTTTATAAGTAATTTTTTAATTTTATAGGTAATTATAAAACAAAAAATTAAAAAAGAATCCTATATTGAAAAAAAAATGTAAATTGCTATACAATAAAGAAACTTCCTTTTTTTTGAAATTTAATTTAAAAAAAAGAATTGGAACAAGATATGTTTGGCATTTATGAGAACCTTTTGAATCAAGCAATGACTTAAGGATTATAATCCAGATTCAGAGGGACCCATTTCTTTATACTTGCTCTTGAAGTAGAAAACGTTCCATCTGTTCCTGAATACTTTCTTTCAAAAAGGCTTCCGCCAATTGTCTTAATCGTGAGATATCATTGAGAAATAGGAATCCGTGTTATCAAAAGATTTCCTGCGATTATTTCTAGTATGGAATGAGTCAATCATCCACTTTAGTATCTTATTGAACAAAAATAGTGATATTGTTCCTCCATTGATCCAAAATTTCGATTTTTGGGAAGTATCATAATCACCCAATAAGAAGGGTTTCCATTTTTTTAAATGAATTTGAAGACCTATTGGATTTGAAAACCTATTGGTTCTAACAACTGATTGCAGAGTGGATCATTCGAACCTTTTAATTCATAGATATGAATTTCGGACCTATGAATGGGGATATTCCATTAAATTTGATTTTTCCATTAGAGGGAGCTCGTACATGTTTTGTAGTACCCCCTATGAATACTCTACCCATATGAAACGTTCTTAATGTTAGTTGAGTACCTGACTCTCCAATGGATTGACCCATAATAATACCTACAGCTTCTCCCAATTCCACCAGGTCGCCATGAGTAGGACTCCGACCATAACATAATTGATAGATCCAAGATGTACTCTTACAACTACAAGGAGTTCGAATAGATATGGGTTGTCTTCGAAAGGTTATGAATCGATTGACAAGTCCAATCCCAATATCTTGATTTCGAATGGCAATACATCGTAGATCCATAAATATATTGTTTGTTAATACACGACCAATTAATGTTTGGATAAAAATTCTTTCCTGTACCATCCCATTTCATGGACTAACAGAAATCCCTTGGGCAGTGCCACAATCGATTCTGCGGAAAACAATATGTTGAACTACTTCAACAAGTCTGTGCATAAGATATCCAGTATCTGATGTTTGTATAGCAGTATCCACAACTCCTTTTCATGCTCCATAGCAAGAAATGATATATTCTATTAAAGACAGTCCTTCGCGTAAATTGCTTTGAATGGGTAAATCAATCATTTGTCCTTGTAGATCCGACTTTAATCCTCTCATACCTACTAATTGATGTACTTGGGATTCATTTCCCCTAGCTCCTGAAAAAGACATTATATGGAATGGATTAAGGGGTTTTGTCATCCTAAAATTAGGATTCATTGTCATCCTAAAATTAGGATTCATCTCTTGTCATAAATATTCACTTGTAGCATACCATATCTCAATAGATTGGTGTAATTTTTCTACTGCATGTACATTTCCATAATGATGGTGTTTTTCCAAAACAAACCTTTTCTCTTCAGCATCTTGGACTAGCCATCTCTTAGAAGGTATTGTTAAAAGATCATCAATTCCTAATGAAGTTGATGTAGCAGTGGCTTGCTGGAAACCCAAAGTCTTTACTTGATCTAGGATGTGTGATGTATATGCCATACCGAAGTGATCTATTAATCTGCTAATAAATCGTTTAATGGCAGTTCTATCTATCACTTTATTGTGAAATACTAGATTGGCCCATTCGTCCATAAGTACCTCCATATTTTGCTGGGTAGGGTTCGACAATGAATTTAAGTCACTGGTTGGAAAACTTCCTTTTCTCGATCTTGATTCGTATAGAAATTTGGAAACTATGGTCCTAGTTGAATCAAAGAGATCTGAATTCCCCGGATGTTATAAAATTACTTAGCTTAGATCCCTATGATTAGATTAGGCACCATCTGATCTTAGCAAGCTTGGCAAAACCCTTGTATAGCTTCTTTGATTTCTCGATAAAGATAAATATGATCAACGGTGGTTCGAATGTATATACAACAAATTTCTTTTTTATACTCCTTACTATTAGATAGTGTCTATAAATCTCATGATAGGTACCCAAATATTCGTAGTGAACTTGGACGAGAACTTCTCTTAAAGTAATAATGTGTTGATCTAGTTGCCACCGGAGCCACAAAAGACTATCTAAATAGATTCTTTTCTGCCGATATGCTCCAATTACATCATAGGAATTACCAAAAAAGGGTTCTTTCATATACTTATCGTTATTATTGTCAATTCTTTCATTTTGATGATTTCTGCGATTACCTGGATTATGCCTAGTTGCACAAATACCTCGACGATTCCCACTTGTTAATACATTGAGCCCAATAAGCATATCTTGAGTTGGTACGAAAATGGGATCTCCAATAGCTAGAGATAAGAGATTCATATGAGAAAACATAAGTAAACGAGCCTCCTCTTGAGCCTCCAATGATAAAGGTACATGAACAACCATTTGATCCCCATCGAAGTCTGCATTGAATCCCTTACGAACTAATGGATGTAAACAAATAGCACGCCCTTCCACTAAAATGGGTTGGAATGCCTGGATCCCTAATCTATGCAGAGTAGGCGCTCTATTCATCAATACAGGATGCCCCTGCATAACTTCTTGAAGTATTTCCCATACAATTGGATCTTTTTCTTGAATTTTAGTCTTAGCAACTCCTATTTTCGAAACAAGATGTTGTCTAATTAGACCACAAATTACAAATGTTTGGAAAAGATCTATTGCTATTTCACGAGGCAATCCACATCTATGTAATGAAAGTGCGAGACCTACGACCATGATCGACCGCCCCGAATAATCAACTCGTTTGCCGAGCATAGTCTCTCAAAATCTTCCCTCTTTGCCTTCAATTACATCTAAACACAACTTGTAAACCTTATTATGAACGTCCCTCATTGGTTGTCCGCGGATTCCATTATCAAGAAGTGTGTCCATGGCCAACCTCTTTCAAATATACAATATGGATTCTGGCAATGCAATGTAGTTGGACTCTTATGTCAATCCGAATGAATCATCCTTTCCACATAGGTCAATCTTTGTCTAACATTAGAGATGCTTTGGAGAGTGTAGTTAGTGATTTAGAACTTTTGGTGATGTGAGGAAGACCCTATAAAGGTCCCTTCATCTGATTCATCTTAGGTTGAATCCCTTCGTCTGATTCATCTTAGGCTGAATCCCTTCGTCTGATTCCGCTTAGGCTGAATCCCTTCATCTGGTTCATCTTAGACTGAATCATTTTGTCCGATGCATTCGTCTATTCCATTCATCTGATGCATTCATCTGATCCATCTCTGACTTAATCAGTTCGTCTGATCCATCTCAGACTTAATCATTTCATTTGATCCATCTACACTTTTGGAATATGAGGTTTTGACCCTCTAGATGGCAAAATCTCTCTTCAAGTTCTTTAAAAAAATTGTAGGTCTCGAAGTCATCTTCGAAACTACTTTAAAACAACCATAATCTGACATCTCTAGTGAAAGTTATGCTTTTTGTACCAAAACAGGTCTAAAGAGTAAGAATTGGATATTGCATTGAACATACTTATGTATTTTGATGATATCTTGATTTGTAAAGCTCCAAATGAGTTAATTCTTCATTAAAAATAAACTAGAGACATTAAGCTATAATTGTTCTGAAGAAGTCAATTTGTGATTTTGATGTTTGACTAGTGGGGGCATGCCACCCTTGTGAGATGATGGCTAATGAGGGTTCATTGATCTATTCTGAAATAGGAGAATCATGGTGACCGACTGGTGGGGGCACACCACCCTTGTGGGATGCTGGTCCAGATGTAATTTAGGACATCGGATGCCAGTCTCATGAGGGCGGGGTGTCCAACACTTATAATAATTAGAGAATGAAGATGAGCCGATGTGGGATAATGAGAGTTCATGGAAATAACCCTATAGGAAGATACGCATGCTCACGTCTTATGACTTCAAGATAGTTGGGCTCTGGAAACGGAGTCTAACATTTATTTTGACAAATAAAAGTCCTTGGTTCTTAAAACATTCATAGTCCAAATGAAGGTTGAGTATAGCTTGTTGGGTTCTTGAATTGTCTTCCTATAAATAAGCATATAGTTGTTGTGTTGTATGCATTCCTATAAATAAGTTGCTTTGTAATGTTTGTCAAACAGTGGTAAGATGAGAAAACTTACAATGGTATGAAATCAAAATATTTTATTGTGCAAAAACTAGGATACATTCTATTCAAAAGACGTAAATCTTAGTTCAAGAACTTAAACAACATTATGTTGAGAGAGTATCTAAAAGCATTATGAGAACATAAAGATCTAGGGTTAAATTTGGCACAACACTTAGATTTTTAGATTCCTAATCATGCTAAGCCTAATGTGTGTTTTTTTTAATGTGGGATGGAAGGGTTTATCTTTTCACATTGAAGGCCCAAAAAGAAAAAGAGTTTGATAGAAGACTAACTTAAGGTTAGAATAAAAAGCAGTTTTAAATTGTGCCAAGCCTATTTTTGTGAATTTTATATAAAATTTAAACTTTGATTTAGGTTTTACCTTAATTTTGGACTTAGTATTGATTGCATGAATATATTTTTCTTATGAATGCTTCTATTTATTTTTTATTTATATTTTGAATTTCTAAAAAATAAAAAATACAAAGAATTAGGTAATCATTAGGCAAGTAAAATAAGTTAATAAATCACACTAAAGTAGTGTTGTACATCGACAATGCAATGAAACTATCCCTTAAAGTCAGACTTCAACCCAAAAGAATGGGAATTAACTAAGCGCAACTGAACATCATCCTTTAATACAATCACTGAACCATGATTCAATGATATGTAAATGAGAATAACAAAATATTTACTTCCAGATATCTATCTGCATTATATACTTTTCTTATAACAATAACTGTCATTAACAGGTGAAGAACACCTTAAACGAAAAAGGATGACTAAAGACCGCTCTACCTTACTGAGGAAATGTAAAAAGAAACCTAACCAATCTTAATCATAAGAATGAGTTAAGCACTCTATTCTCCCACTCAAGTACTTACTTAGGTTTTTGATGATTTTTTCATCTTAGGGAATTGAAAAGAAAAGATTTTGGGCATAAATTTAAAAAGAAAATACTAAAAAAATAAAATATGAGGTTGAATGTTGAAAAGTTAAAAATTCTTTATAGGATTTAAAATAAAATAAAATTCCTAGAGCTTAATGTCTTAGGTCTTGAAAACAAAGTAAAATGCCTAGGGTAATGTCATGGGGCTTGAAAGCAAAATAAAAATGATTATTGATTAACTTAAAAAGGAAGCCAAACTAAAAGAAAAAAACTTAAATGAAACCCTACAAAAGAAAGGGTTTGATTGGATTTGGAAAACTAAAAAAGATTTAAGATGTAATAGTTCCAAAACAAGCATCTATTGTGAACAAGTTTTTGTTAGATAAATAAAAAGGCTTTAGCTTTAGATAAATGATGGACTCTTAATTTGGAAACTCAAATTATTTAAATGCAATGAAACTAAACTAAAAGTGTTTTGTTGGATTTTGAAATCTCAAATGGTTTAAAATAATGGATTTACACTAAATGATCTTGATCAGGTAAAGAAAAGGCTTGATTAAGTTTTGATAGATTTGGATTAATTTGACTAAGCTAAATAGGCTGACTTGGGCTTTTGACCGTATGGCATTTTTTAGGTTAGGCTAAACTTATAGATTTGATCTATGCCCTTAGTTTTTTATACATATAAGTTTCAAATTAGGGTTTAATAAATTGGGCTTTTCTACTTTTTGTTTGGGTTGATGAATATGAATTTGATTATCTTTAGCTGACTTAAGGATTTAAGTGCGTGTAGAATTATGGCTTTTATTTTATTAATTTGCTCATATTTATTAAGACTTTCATTTCGTCCATACATTTATAAGACAAACATTTGAAAGCAAAAAAAAAAAAAAAGATCCAATTTTGATTTGAAGGCTTGTTTTGGGGATGCTGAGTAATTAGGCACTTAAGTATAGTAACTAATAATGAAAGAATCAGAATGGGTTGTATTTCAGTTAACAAAGGAAATAGTTATCCCGATTAGACATATGGTCAAAAACAAATCTGTACACTAGCTCAAATAGATGCACGGTTGAATGAGATAACAAAATCCTCCAGGTAATGCGTGAGTGATTTTAAAACGTTGTAAAATCATGTCAAAATAGTGTGGAGAGGAAATTAAAAAATCTAAAAACATTAAGATAGATACAAAACAAAGATAGGTAATGGTAAGAGCGCCATCTTTTGGTTTGATAATTAGTCCTCTTATAGCCCTCTAGATGGAATGGATAAGCTGGCTTCACTGGAATCACTTTTCCATGCCTATAAAATACTTAACTAGGCCCTAGCTGTTGAGCAATCATCTTTAATCTACTGCTAGGATCCAATCTGGCTAAATTTCTTTATAACTTCAATCTGAACACAGAAGCAAAGGATAACATTTGCTATAAGGGCACTTCTTCGAGTAAGTTTTCAAATGCATCATATGGAACCAACTTCAAGACTTCAGGCCCCAGAGCCCTTTTTTTTAGACTGGTATGGAAGGAACATGGGCTCTAGCATGGTTCCCTTACACTCTAGTTGGTAGCTAGAAGAAGACTAAGTACCTTGGATACATTGGCTAAATTCCTATCCATTCATAACTAGTGCACACTTTATAAGTAAGTGTAAGAATCCCTTAATCATTTATTTTTTGTATGTAGTTTCACTAAGCATATTTGGAAGCAAATTATACAAATATACAATATTGATAATCCCCATGTGGACTAGACACAGACTATTAAATTATATGTCGAGTAAGGCATAAGAATGATGGATCTTTAATATTGCTCCGAGTCATCTAAGTTACCAGCGTATAAGATGAACACAATAAAAGGATCTTTATAAGCCAAGCCATGCAGCAAGAGGTCTTTCAAAAAGAGCTAATCTACAACACTAGAGCATATATACTCTTATATAAGGATAAACACAAAGGAGCTAAATTCTAATTTCTAATTAAAACATGTTCAAAACTCTTCACTTAATATTATTTCACTCTGATTACTTATATGTAACATTCTAGTACTATGTAACATTTTGGTACTATAGGCAAATCCATTTATTAGCTTTTTAGTTTTGAACAATAAGTACTTTGTCAACTCATAAGTAAACCCATTAATAAACAAAATTAATAACTGGACACCTATCAAGTCCAATAAACCAAAATAGAAAGAAAATTAATGATAAGGGACTTTGATAACAAAACCTATTTAACCTTTTATATTTATTATAGAATGCATACAACCCATGAAAATAGTTAACACTTACATTAAAATAATAAAAGAAATTGAACATAAAGGAAAATGGTATGAGATTTGCTGGGATTTTGTCATTATGTATAAAAAAACATGGAGAAGCTATCTGTTAAGAAATGTAAAGATTAGAGGCTACAATTCGCAAAAAATGTAGGGTAAGAGAATGTTATCAAGTTGGTTCCAAGAAAGAGCAAAAAGGAAGATCAAGATGTGTTTGGTTTAGCACAAAAAATGCTTTGTTTCTATTATTTTCAAATTGTAAATCCTTATTTAAATAACAATATATTATCATAATCAAGGATTGGTTTTATATAATGAAAAATAAGAATATGAGCAAATTTAGTTGCCAATATATCTTTGAAGTTTATTTTCTTATTAAAAATTTTATTACTAATTACTATCATTTATTTTCTTTGATATGGTCACATACTTAATTTTTAAAAAAAATTTTAATATGATTTTTAACTTTTAAGAAAAATACAAAAAACTAAGATTTTTATTTTATAAGCTGAAACATCAAAGTAATAAACCCGTCTCAGTCTTAGAAATGAGCTCAGGCTCAAAAGGTTGATAAAGGGAAGTATCCTATTAAGGAGAAGACTCAACCTAACACTTTTAGAGCACAAGTTTCCTTTTCACATCGACCCCTTCCATTCGATCCATACATCTGGTATGTAGTACCTCCTGTGCTTCTCTATTTCCATTGCCATTAGTACCTTAATTTTCACTAACTTATCAATTCACATCCACATCAACCTATCATTTTCCTCCATTATTTGTCTATTAAATTCCTCATATATAGACCTAATTTGATCCATAGTATCTTCATAATTTATGCTTCTAATTTCCATACATCATATGCTAAAAATGGGGCATCATACATTATGATTCCCTCAAAGTCAATATTCTCGAATGTAGACTCAACATTTATATTCTAGATTACAGAGTCAACATTAGTGTATCAACCTTCTGTCTATGACCAATGACCATCAATGATGATGAAGAAAGTTGACAAGGGGATCATAAAGGACATGATGACTGACTACATGTAGATATGAGAAGATGATGTAGATTATTAGAAGTACTAAATTTCCTAACAATTTTGCACATCAAGAGTTTTTCTTAATGCTAAACACTTTAAGTGGTTCTTAAGTTTAAAATGTAGGAATTTGAGAAGTAGGATGGGAATTTAGATTTAAGAGTCATTTTAGGATATTCTACAGTAAGTTTGTGGAAAATATTAAAAAGGAAGACTTGATCTAGTATTTTCTAGAGAGCCTTATTAAACTAGCATTGTAGTAGTTCCTGAATCTGAAACAATCATTTGTGAAACACTAAATGGAATTGTTGAATTTATTCTTAATCCATCACAGTTTCACCCAATACACTAAGGCAACTCGTGAAGACCTCCAGTGGTACAAAATTAACTAAAAGCCTAAAAGAGGATGCAAGAAGGTGGTGTGCAAAGGGCATAGAAGCAAAATGTGTGTTATCTACTTCTTAAGTTTTCTCTATTACTAATTTATTACCCATAATTAAGGCAAGTGAACCTATTGTTAGTAAGCAATATAATGGTAAATAAGGATCAAATTCTTCAAGTAAGTGGTGTGGATTAGAAAACCTAGAACAACTAACTATTCTAAACTAAATTAATAAAATAGCGATGTTGATGGATTTTGATTAATGAAATATTATATAAAACAAACTTAAATTGGCATCAAGTACAATCAATAACAAAGAAAATTATCAAAAAGAGAATTGAATCTTACATTGATGTTTTGACAAGTTCTTCCCCTGGTATTATTTTTTATTTCATAATTCAATAAGCCTAAATTGGATATATTAATCTGGACTAGTAGGATCTCCTAGTAATTGAAACTGAACGCTCTCAAATTATAACCATTTACTCTCTAGTTGGTTACCTCATATTTTTACCAAACTAACTCCAATTTAAATACACAAAAGATTACATAGGTCTCTCTTGAGCATCTTATTTAACCCCTATTTTCTAAGTTCTGGTCCATTTATAAACAAGTTCTTTTGAGGCATCCATAAGTGATTTACATTAGATTTATTTGCTAGAATAACTAAATCATATATTAAGATCATTCAAAAGTAATTCATAGAAATATATCTATTTTATAAATTAAATAGAATCAATCTATACAAAAATAAAAGCTAAGAATTTTCTTTTCTAAATATAGAAAATCATTTATCCATAAATCATAGTCAAAACAATGAAAATAATATACAAAAATCAGAAAATCATAGTAGAAATATATACTAGATGAAATCATGATATTACATATATATTCATCCATTCAGATAATATTTCTATCTTTAATATTTAATGAAATAGTTGTAGAATTAGCATCTTGAGCATATCGGAACCTCCCAATGACTAACCTTAACCTTTAGAGAGAAAAATATGTGTATAATGTGCAAAGTCTCTAAAAGTCTTCCAAAAATAGGGTTTTCGCAATTTACATACATTTTAATGCCTTTTGGCATGATCTAAGCCATGATTATGGACTAGGTTGTGAATCCTTCCATTTCCTATAGGGGAGAGACACAGTCTTTGATTTGCCTATGCCCTCATATTGTGTATGCTTTTGTTTCTTTAGTGATTAGCATATAGTCTATAGTACGATTGTGACTCATACTATTTTGCTTTACAGACTTTTTTTTCAATGCCACATGTCCTTTCCTTAGGCTGTGTTATAGGTTGTATCTCTTCTTATAACTAAACTATATAGACCACCAGTTGGCAAGTAAGTATATGCCAGAACAAGTTCTTTCAAGAATTATAATTTTCTCCATGTTTTTGCTTGAAGTAACCTTTATTTCTTAATAAATCTCATCCTAAGGTCAAGTAGGTACAATTACCTAAAAATGTCAAAATTAAGTAAAACATAGTAATTTGACAAAAAAAATCAAAATACTTAATACATAAGAAAATATATGTATCTTCTTACGGTTGAAATATATAGGGCACTAGATGGTACATGAGCATATGCTAAACCATGTTCTTCCAAAAATTATGATTTTCTCCATGTTTTTGCTTAAAATAGCCTCCATTTCTTAATAAATCTCATCCTAAAGTCAAGTATGCATAACTACCTAAAAATATATCAAAATTAAGTATACACAATTACCTAAAAATATATAAAAAACAAACTAAAACATGATAATTTGACATAAAAGTCAAGTAAATACTTAAGAAAATATGTGCATATTTCATGCACATTAAATATTCTCATAGTTAAGCTTCTACTTGTCCTTGTACAAATCAATTTCAATTACTATTAACTTGAATATGCAAATAAATATATAAATTTTAATAAATAAATCAGAATAATCAAGAATATCTCAATTCATTTTCAAACATCAACATAATCAACGCAAATCAACCTAATATATAAAGTAAACATAAATGAGCATGAAATGTTTACTTTCAAACATTTTACCAACTTGTGTAAAATATGCAATGTTTTTTTAATTATAAAAGAACATTAGAGGCTTGTTTAAAAAGTCATGTGTCCTTTTAATGTAAAATTAAACCCCTTGTCATGAATACTCATGGTTATTTATTTAGGTCACTAATTCAAATGACTACTAGTTTCATTCTTAACTTAATTGTTTTACTTTGATCAAAGTTAGTAGAGTGAATTTATTTATGCTTATTTTATTCATAAATTTACTACTATATTATTTATGGAATACTAAAATGCTCTAAAAATAGTGATAAGACTATTATACCATATTGGTCAAAAATGATATGGTAACCTTTAATGCCATACCATTATCAGCCTAGTTGGTACAAGTCGAGACTGGCCAGAATTTATAATACCAGTTCATATTGCACAGACTTATGAAATCATAATTTTTCAAGACAAGACTGTAAAAATGCAAAAATTAATTTGTATACAATGAAAAACTATACCATTTGTTTGTGTTATAACAAAAATTTGAAAGGTGGAGTAATCACTAGATTGAAGAAGCATTCAACTAGAATCAAAGGTGATGTAGAACCTCGTAAGTAAATGAGTCATAACATTAAATGAAAAATAAAAACTTTGTTAGAAGAGTCTCAATATGAGAAAGATAGAAGGCAAAAATTGAACTATAAAATTTTTAGTGGAAATTCCTTTTTATAGTTAGGATAATAGTAAGGATGTTGAAGGTGATATCCCTACCCAACAAGAAGGGAATATTACACTTGATGTGAGGAAAAGAAAAAGACAAGTACTAACCTTTTTGCATCATAAACAACTCTTGAAGCTCAACCTTAAATCTGTGGAGCCTTATAATCTAAAGAAGTGGCTCCTGATGTGGACATGACAATCGCTAGCTGTTGGTATAATTCAAGTAAAACATTCAATGCTACCCAGGCACATTATTACCAACCATAGGTAGATGTTATTACCTCTTATGGTCCACGATATAAAGTTCCTTCAATTAATGACTACAGAGGTAAACTTTTGAGTACTTTTTTTAATGAAATAAACAATTTTTTGAATGAAAAAAGAATGACTTGGGTTACTTATGGATGTTTAATCATGTGTGATGGTTGGATAAATAAAAGATAAAAGCCTTGTTATTAATTTTTTGATTTATTTTATAAAAGGGATAATATTTTTGAAGTCTATTAATGCGGCTAGCCTTATTAGAAATGTTGATACTCTATTTTAGATATTTGATGAAGTTGGACCAAAAAATATTGTTCAGTTTATTATTGACAATGATTTTGCTTATAAAATAGCTGGAAAAAGTTTAAAAAATAGGTATAATTCTTTTTATTAGATCCTTTATTGCGCATTACAATGACTTGATCTCAAAACTTATAGAACCTATATATTTTCTTATCATCGATGAGATTGTGCAAAAAGAAAAAAAGACCAAGTTCATCTATAATTGTGCATGCATTTTGAATATTGAGAAATAATTTCACTAATGGTAGAATTTGTGTCGTCCTGCTATTATAATATTTTTACATAATTTCTTATCACTTTAGTGTTTTATTCTAATGAAGAAGAAGTTAAGGCAAATGTTTACAAGTGATAAGTGAGTTGCATTTCGGTATGCTATGTCTAATGCTAGAATGGAAGTTTCTATAATTATAATAATAACAAATTTTGGTCATAATTTTTTATCCGAGTTTGAGAGCCTTTAGTGAGAGTACTTTATTTGGCTAATAGTGATAATAAAGCAATAATGTGTTATTTTACAATGTCATGAAGAGGGAGAATGAAATAATCAAGGCTAATATGAAAATTTGGTCTTCTTTCTACACACCTTATCTTGTAGTCATCAATAAGAGATGACAAAGGCAACTTTACTTTCAGTTGTATACAATTGGGGCATTGTTGAATCCTAGTGTCTATCTTAGACCAAGTTTTACAAAGAAAGTTGAAGTTAATAAGGAAATGCTATTAACTATTACAATAATTATTGTCTACAAGATGATGCAAGACCTCCTAAGTTCACAAATAGAGGTTTATATGGACCTTTCGTTAATTTTAGGATGCCCATTATTATTGGTCAAAGAGATAAATTTAATCTAGGTATATATTTTTTTTCACTTTTGTTACTTGTTAGAAATTAATCATAACTTTATTTTGCTTATAATATTACTTATGTTGTCTTACTGTTGCTTGGTGAGACCAATTGAGAAGTGGTATTTCAGAATTGAAAAAGTTTACAATCCGAATTCTAAGTTAATGTGATATTTTAGAATTGAAAAGGTTCGTAATTCGAATTCTAAGTTAATGTGTGAGTGCAATAAGGTATGAAAGGAATTGGAGAGCATTTAAATTTATTCATTCCAAGAAAAGGAATAAATCAGAATAAAAATGATTGTTCTACTTCGTCTTTATTCGATACAATTTAAAGTTTTAAGAAAGGTGTATTATTAGCATTATTAAGTTCAATATAATTTTTGTAATTTATTAATAATGTTATTTTATTTATTTATTTATTAAGGCTCTTCATAGAATAAACAGTTATGTATATCTAATTTATTGTGATCATATCAATCATTTAGCATATAGCATATTAGGTTTCTAAGAAACCAAGTTTAATAGATGAGAGTGACTTGAAAGAAAATATTAGATAGGAAATTATTGATATGTCATTTGGTGCAAGGAATTTGAATGATGGTGAGGATGAGGCTCTTCTTAATGATAAGAATTTTGTATCAAATGAGAATTAAAGTCAATGCGATTTGACCGAATAATTGATTGAATAAAGTTCTAGGTTTTTATTTCATTTCTTCTTTAAAATATACCAATATTTGATGCATATGTTAAATTCTATATATGTAATATAAATATACAATTTTTAACTGCAAATATTTTTATTTCAAGTTTCACTTCTAGTTAGTTGTCTTCCTTGGCATGAACTCTTATTGTAATATTTATGGAGTTATATAACTTTATTGTTCTTTCTATTTTCTGTTTTGATGCAATTATTCTCTATTATATGATGAAATTGTAACATTTTAAGTATTATCCTTAGTTTTATATTTGGATGATGATCAAACAATATTTTTATATTAATTGTGCTTATTGTTTATATGTGAAAAGTAATATTAATATAAATAATAGATTGTTTTATTTCAAATTTTATTATTACAATTTTTAGAGACATGGGTAATGTAAAATATAAATTATACAACACAATACATTAATGGACTATTTTGTAATTTTAAAAATATGTGAAGTATTTTATAATTTTAAAAAGTATCTGAAATAATAATTAGTATTGACAAATGTATTTGGGAGGGCCAATCAACTTCAATCCAACCAACAAGGAAAAGTTTCAAACCAACCAAAGCAATTAAAACTAGCGAGAAGTAGCGAACAACGTTTTCTCCCTCTGGGTTTTTTGGACTGAAAGGGTCTTGACAGTGGACTTCAAGTCAGAAGGCTCTCTAAACTCCCCATGGAGCACGGAGAGCCCTCCTTCTCCAAGGAAGATTTTCCTATTTTCTCTCGGGATAAACTTGTTGGGGGAAATGTTGTCTTGGCTAATAACAATAGTCAGACTAATAGAGTTCAACAATCGAGCACTAAATCTATTGGAGTGTGGAAAAATAAAGCTCACATTCAACATCACAAAGGACATCTGACTGATTATTAGAATGTGTTTAAAGATGGAGTTGTTGCCCTTCCTATTGAACTATTAAAAGCAGGTGCGCAAACTTGGTTAAGTGCTTTAGTTAGTTTTTTTAGTCTAAAAGACCCGCCTTCCCAGTTGTGGAAGCTTGGGCTAAAGCTCGATGGAGTAAGAAGGGATTAGAAAAGGTGATGCTCATAGCAGATAGATCTATTCCTTTTAAATTTATGGATGATGCAAACTTAACTGAACTGGTTGAGCAGGGGCTTTGGCATGTTGGGAATCAACCCCTCTTTATTCAAAGTTGGAAACTGGGTATGACTCTATCGAGGTTCGATTGATGTGCTATCCTTGTGGGTGAACTTCCATAATTTACCCATAGAGTTTTGGGTAATTTCTAGACTTAGCTATCTAGCTATTTCCATAGAGAAGCCCATATGTATTGACAGACAGACAACAATAATGTAGAGACTTTGTTATGCTAAGTTTTGTATAGAGGTCTAGAAATCTAGTCCTCTCCCTGATAAGATTCCTATTATGAGACTGAGCGAATTGGGGGAGCTTGAAATGGTTGAGATTTCAGTTACTTATCCATAGAGGCCTAGCAATACTACCAAACAATGGAGACCAATTGGTAAGAAATTTACATCCGGATGGTTGTGAGCTTATGACAACTAAAAGGGATGCTTTTGCTTATTACCAAGTTAATACTGTTGGGAATTAATTCAAATTTTAGAGTTGTTTAAAATTCCTTTAGAATAGGTCTTAGGATATCTTAGAATAAGTCTTAGATTATCTTTAATCTTATCTTATAAGCTAGATTTGGTGGCTGAAAATTTTATTTTAATTGTTTTTAATTTGTCTATATAAGACAACCAAGTTTAATAATAAATGTATGGGAGTGCTTATCCCATCTCTTTCATCTTCTCTTTTCTTTCAAAATTCCAACATAGTATCAGAGCTTTAGATCCTTGAGAGACCTATGAGTGATTAAGTGAGAAAGCAAAAAAGTGAAAAAATGGTGGAGGAAGCTTGCCTAGCAAAGGTTCCATCATCAAAGAAGAAATGAAACATTCTCCAATGTACAAATTGCAAGAAGTCGGATCATGAAGAGGAATATTGTTAGCACAAAAGAAAGCTTCAATGCTATGGCTGCAAAAGCTTTGATCATCTACAAAAGAATTGCAGATTCAAAAAAGAAGAAAATGCAAATTTGGTTGAAATGACTGAAGAAGAAGAAGCAAGAAAAAACTCTTTTTTGAATTAGTTGAGAGAAGTGCTCAACAATGGTAAGATGATGAGAAAGTGCATCATATAAATTTGAAGAAGATGATGAGAAAGTGCATCATACAAATTTGATGAGAGTTGGTGAGATGTGCACCAAGATGTTTTTTGAGAGACGTGCTCCAATGATTGTAGGTTGGTGAGAAGGGCATCAACAAAATGATGAGATATGCATCAATTGGTGAACAGATGTGCTTCACAGAATATTTTGGAAATGGGGAGAAGTGCTCCATTCAGAAAATTTGAATTAAGAGGGAATGTTGGGAATTAATTCAAATTTTAGAATTGTTTAAAATTCCTTTAGAATAGGTCTTAGGATATCTTAGAATAAGTCTTAGATTATCTTTAATCTTATCTTATAAGCTAGATTTGGTGGCTGAAAATTTTATTTTAATTTTTTGTAATTTGTCTATATAAGACAACCAAGTTTAATAATAAATGTATGGAAGTGCTTATCCCATCTCTTTCATCTTCTCTTTTCTTTCAAAATTCCAACAAATACTACACTTGAACAGTTTGAGCATATGAAGAAACAAAGAAGTAGGGTTTTTTCTACGGATAAGGCATCTGAGGTAATGGCTCAATTAGTTCCTTTAATAGAAGATACTACTACACTTAAATAAGTTGTGCATATGCAGAATCAGGGCAACAAGGACTCACCTGCTAGTAGAACATCTAAGGAAGAGGCTCCTCGAGTTATTTTAACAACACACACTTGTAAGGAGTCAGAGGTAATTGCTTAGTATAAAGGGAGTTACTTCCTTGCAAGGGAATTTAACAGTTAATGATTCAGATCTACCAAATGCTACTACAGTAGATAATGTATCGAAGCCTTCATATGAGGCCGAAAGTCCTAATGTACTTGTTGGCAATACTACTGCTCAAGTTGATGGAAAAATTTTGAAAAACTCAAATCGAAGGAGATCGGCACAGAATAAGGGTAACCAGACATTAATAGGGGACTCCCCCTAGCATGTCAATCTTGGTTCGGAATACAAGAGGACCAAATGACCCTCTTTAAAAACTAGTAATGAAGGAAATGGTAAGAGAGAAGAAACCTGTTATCATTGGTTTGCTTGAAACTAAAATAAAAAATAACCCTCATACCCTTTATGGAGCTAGCTTTTTAGGTTCCCATTGGGAGATGTTATCTAATATTAGCTCTCATTTTAATGGCAAGATTATCTAACTTTTTAACTCTTTTCTGATGGCAGTATAGGCTATAGAAGAAACAAACCAATTCTGAATTGTCAGCTGAAAACTAGTTGTATGAGTTTTAATATCTCACTCCTATATGCTTCCAACTTTAGTTTCCAGCGAGATAAGGTTTGGAGAGACTTACAACACATTCAACCTACATTTCAACTACCTTGGCTGGTGGTGGGTGATTTTAATTGTTCCCTTACCTTGGCAAAAATTGAGGGGGGGTCGGAATGTACATCCAGGGCTCACAAAAGAATTATCTACCTTCCTTATGAATATGGATTTGGTGGATCTTATCCATACTGGATGACACATCACTTGGTCTAATATTCAATAGGGTAATTGGTTACTTAGAAAGAAGCTTGATTATGCGTTAGTTAATTCCCTGTGGCTGACAAAATTTAAAGACTCTTCTTTTCATTTTGGGGAGAATTTGATATCTGATCACCCTTTTACGTACGTACAACGTCTTACTTTGATCACCAGATAAGGCTCTCCATTTAGATTTTTTAATGCCATTACTGGTATGGAGGGCTTCCGTAAAGCTATGGCTAATTGTTGGGCAACTAAAGTAGAAGGATACAAGTCTTATCAACTTATGATTAAGCTCAGATTGATGAAGGTGGTACTGAAAACCTTTCTGACACAAAGGAATCTCAATCTTCAACTCCTCAAGGAGTAGCTTCAACAGGAACAGGAAAATTGTTATTTGTCTCCACATAATTTTGAATACAAATAGCTGGAACAAAATTGTCTAAACCAATACCAGGATGCTCTTCAGTTTCAAAATTCAGTAATGAGACAGAAGGCAAGGCTCAATTAGTTGAGTAGGGGGATGCCAATACACAATTTTTTCCTTCCTCTCTACTTGCAAGAAGGAATATCAACAAGATAGCTATGCTATATGACCATAGGGGCAAGCATATGATGAAGCAAACTCACTTCCAGAACTATTTTCTTGACTTGATAGGTTCTGCTACGACCTTTTCACTAAGTTCTCTACTTTATTAGTTATTTGATTGTCAATTGGATCAAACAACCAAAGAGCTATTGGTCTCTCCTATCACTACATAAGATGTGAAGAAAACCCTCTTTAGTTTGCATCTATGCAAGTCCCCTAGTCTAGATGGATTTAATGCCATGTTTTTCCAAACTATTTAGGATATCATAGGACCACTCTTTACAGACACTGTTTTGGAATTTTTCGAATCCTCAATAATGCTTCAAGAAGTCAATTCAATGCACATCTACCTAGTCCCGAAAAAATTGAATCCTAGCAGCATGTGTGACTTCTGCCCTATCTCCTATTGCAATACAATTTATAAAGTGATATCCAAAATCATTGTTGATTGTCTTAAAGTGGTGGTTTCTAGTATAGTTGATGAAGCGCAAAGCGCTTTTTTGTCGGACCGTTTCATTGGAAATAATGTTATATTACTTAGGAGCTCATTAAGGACTATCACTAGGTTAGGAGGATCAATAGTTGTTTCTTAAAAATCAATTTCTTCAAAGCCTTTGACACTGTTAATTAGCAGTATCTTCAGTTTTGCCTTGAAGCCTTACCCCTGCAATAATAGTTTATAAGGTGGATCATGCCATATATTCAATCTCCAACATTTAGTGACCTAATAAATGGTGTTTCTTCAAAGAGGTTTAAAACAACTAAAGGAATCAGAAAAGGGGACCTCTTATCCTTTTATCTGTTTACCCTTGCAATGGAAGGACTTTCTAGGCTAATACATAAACTCACCAGTTGCAATCGTGCCTTCAAGTACCATCATCGATGCGGAGAGGTTAACCTTACTCATCTTATGTATGCTAATGGCTTGATCTTACTGTATAGAGTTGATTCACACTCAGTAATTATGACGATGTAGATGCAAGAGTTGTTTGAGCAATGGTCTAGCCTGAAATTAAATCTGGATAAATGCCACACATACTACTCAGCTGATGTGAGAAATGTTGATGCTCTTACTAGTCTTATAGGTCTGAATATTCATCCTCTACCTGTTTGCTATTTGGGCATTCCTATAACAACCTTTAAGTCGAAGTTTGCTGACTCTCTAGCAATTATGGAAAGGATGAAATCCAAGGTGCTGGCTTGGAAAAATTAATTCTTATCCTATGCTACCCAACATACTTTGATCATATCGGTTCTTAGTACCATGCACATGCAATGGCCAACTCATGTTTTTATTCCTAAGAAGGTTATGAAGGAAATGGATTGAATTATGAAATCCTTCCTATGGTCTGACAAACTTAATGACTCAAGAAACGCGAAGCTCAAATGGTCAGAAGTAATAGTCCCTAAGAAGTTTGGTGGATTTGGAATCATGTCCATTTCTGAAATGCAAAATGTCATGATGTGCAAGAGGATTTGGCAGGTTATGACTAAACATTATATGCTTTGGATTAAATGGTTACATGAATTCTATTTGAGGCACATGAACATTTGAATAGTTGATTTTTCCAAGGAGGGATCTTGGTTACTCCAACAAATGATGAAGCTTAGACATATCATATATCGATGTATCAAACATCCAATTGTGAATAGAGAGAAGACATGGATTTGGTATGATAATTGGTTGGACATTAGTCCTTTGGTGCATTCAAAGATTTTTTATCACCTTAGATATCGATTACCACTTCAGCTTAGATTCTCCTCCCTGATTAAGTATCGAGCATGGCATGGTAGCTTCAGAGGGTTTCAGCTTCTAACTGCTCACTTCCCTACTTTACAAACAACTCCAGGTGAGGATACATTAACATAGACACTGACTTAGAATGGACAGAACACTATTCAATCTTGTGACAAGCTATTCACTAACACTACTACACAGGTCCCTTGGCACTCTCCTTATATGGAAACACTCTATGTCCCAAAGCTTCTTTTATTACTTGGCTTATGATTAGGAATAGAATCCAAATGAAAAACCAATGGCATGGAAGCGATGATATGTTATGCTTATTGTGCAACAGAGAGGATGAGGATAGAGATCATTTGTTCTTTCAGTGTAGTTTTTCTAAAGCTATTCGGAGTATTACTATGTTACATATGTTACCATATAATAACAGTGGCTATAGCTGGGAGCAAATCTTTAGATGGGTTATCATAAATTCTAAACAAGGTCACCTCAATTCGACGTTATACAAAATAGCCTTCATCATCACCATTTATAACATTTGGAGGGAGAGAAATCAAAGGAGATTCATAGATTGAAAACAAGAGAAATGCCAGTTGGCTAGTAAAATAGCTAATCATATTCGAGCATGTTTGGTGGCTCACCATGCACAATAAAGCCTTTCCATGAAGATGCAACATCGGTGGAATCTATTGTCTAATATTTTTCTTTTGCTAATAGATATATAACCTTGTTTAGTTTCTTTTGACCAGATGTATATATAAGACGGACATGATGCCTGAAACTCTCATTTTGTAGATTTAGATCCTTCTATAATAATACCACTTTCATTTAACAAAAAAACTAGTATTGACAAGTACCAATATAATACCATACTAGAACCAAATCTAGTATCGGTATTGGTATGACATTCGTAACATTGTCCAAAAGAGTAACTTTCTATAACTCAAATAATGTCATATTATACAAAAAGTGTCATTATATAATTTAAGCATCTATTTCAAAATCATTGAATCAATTTGAAACTAAAAAAATAATTAATGTTGACATTTGTTCATTCAAACTCGTTAAATCATAAAACAATAAAACTTCATATAAGTCATCTTAACTATTATTCTTTCATCATTAAAATTTTTTGGAATTATTATCTATTAAGCTAATTGTAATGAAATTAATTTACCAAGTAAAATAGAATAGGGTTCATAAATAATTAAAATCCCTTAACACCCTTAAGTTATACATTGTCACCAATATATCAAATATAAAGAATGAAAGCAAAATTAAGGAAAATACAAATAAAAATGAAAATAGGAAAAATAAAAGGAAAATGAAACTTCTTTGAGCCTTGTTTCTCTCATAACTTGGGCGATTTGTTTATCTTGATTGGTTTTTAACACGTGATGTCTTGTCACTTTCGTGACACAATTTACCTATATATTGTTGCTCTTCCAGCATTTCAAATCTCATTACTCTCCTAATAATTTTATCTTGATTGCTCTTGCATATTTCATTTCTCATTAATCTCGCAATATATTGTTTATTCCGTTGCTTTTACAAAAACTTTAATCCCATTACTTTGATAATGTACTTATCTTGCTTTCTTTTTCAATGTGCTATTTCCCATTGCTGTCATGATATATTTAGTCCATCAAGTCACTCTTGTGGCATATCTAGTAATATCGCTCTCTCAATATACATATCTATTCTTATTGCTCTTGAAATATGTTTATTGGTGCTACTCTTTCGACACATTTGGCAATTTCCAATCACTTTATTAACATATCTAATCCCATCGCTCTTGCGATATGCCTCTAGTTTCTTTTTCACTTTAGGAAAAACACTACAAATTACTATTCTGAGACTTCTTTGTTTAGTTTTCAATTCTTGCATACCCCTCTATGCCTATCTTACTTGAGAAGAAATCCTAAAAACCTCTCTAAGGCTTCCCTTTTTAGTTTTAAGTGCTTGGATAGTTTTGGTTTCAATCATTGATATGTCTTCCCAATAAGAGGAATAAGTGAGATAGAAAGATAAATTAATAATATTAAAATAAATTGCAATACTGCAAGTGAACCAAAGGTTTCTTTATGGTTTAGAAAAGACATATATATATACTACGTGTTGAATAGTAATTACCAAACTGAAAACGATTTTTAGTTTGTTGATTAATATGTCCATGTTCCAAGGTCTAGCAAACAGTATTATCTTGGGTACCGGATACATGTCAAGGGTGTTAAAAGGTGAATTGAGTATTTTGCAATTGCTAAATAGTTTTGTTTATAAATTGAACTTCATAAATTACAAGATGAGCAAATTTGCATCTTCATTAGGCATTTTGTATTGAACCTTGGTTAGCCTATTTATTTGAGCATTGATATCATTGAATAAGACTGTTTTGTTGAAAGGTCGTATTGAATATGTTTAAAAACTTTATAACTTTGTTATTTAGTTCTCTTATTTAGTATGATTGGAGAATATTTTGCTAGTGGCCGGTATAATAGCTTCATTAATAGAAATCTCTAGTTATATTGTGAAGTAACTAATTCTATCCTGTCCTGTTATGTTGATGTAACTTTTCAATTGGGAATTACAAATGGTATTCGAACTCCAAGCTCTTACTCTACACTAATTCGTAAACAAGATTAAGAATGGCATCATCAATAGAAATTGACGAAGTTGAATGCAACCACATAGACATAGTTGACGGAGACATTCATGAAGATTATGAAAGAGGTATAAATGAGAGGAGGGCGTAAAAAGGAAAGGACTAGTTAAACCTTTGACTGCTAGGTGCTATCCTTTTTTTTTTTTAACCTTATGATTGTAACAATTTACAAATGCCTATCTATTAAATAGTGCTGATTAAAAGAGTAAGCCTTAGGTGTGCAATTTCTTTAACATTAATAAAAGGCAAGTAACTAGAAAAATAGATAAAGGTAAAAAAAAAACAAAGAGTTTCTTTTTTTCCCATTTTATTAAGAATTTAAAGTTCTTCAACCTGAAATAAGCAATATATTTCCAATAAGGATGATACTTAAATATACATGTAAGACACAAGAAACGGTTAGATTATTTTGTGATATTTGTATCATATTCAATGTTATTAATTAACTGTTTATCTGACAAGCATTTGATGTATAATATATAAGCCATCATAAGATGATCTGTTAGGATATATTTTGTATATTCCTTATTTAGTTATGTTAGGATATATTTTATATATTCCTTAATTAGTTTTGGCATTTTAAATTGGACATATAAGAAAATTGAGATTATTATATGGATTGATGAAGATGTGCATTAATCGGATGTTGAGTTTTGCACTTGGGCAATTGTGTGGTCAATGTGGAGATTGTGTTTTAATACAAGTCTATTAAAACATGTCAGTGAAAGAAAACTAGTTGTGTGGGTGTTGCTGAGAAGTGGGTGTCACGTGAATGTGTGGAAAAAGACTACTGGCTGCGCTGATGTGGTAACAAGTCTAAAAACGTAGTCTTAAGGTGATTTTGAGTGTGTGTGAATGAGACAATTTGGTGGAGGCTCAGTGGTTTTGTCAATACAGTGATTAACATGTCTTCTTGTATGAGCCATGGTGAAGTTGATTTATGAGAATAGCGTTGCACACGTTTTGATTTGATAATACAGTGAAGATCATCTTCGTTGAAGTGGGTATTGGGTATTAATTGAAGGAACATCGTGAATGTTTTTCTATAAAGAAAGAGTAAGCTATGGTGGAGAGTTTCAGCTTGGGTATTTCAAGAAGATAAAAATCATAGGGAAGTCTTTCTTTTGTCTCAAGTATTTCATTGTTCAATTCTCAGTTGATTAAATACTTGAGATATTTTTATTTATTATTGTTTTGAGTGAAAGTAGTTATAAAAATCGTCTAACGAGGTTAACACGAGGCGCTCGTGTTATTGGGTGTGAAAATCTTTTATGGGTAGTAAGGTTGAGAGATAGTTACAAAGATTGAGAGATATTGCTCTAGGTTGATCTTGTGTAAATCTATTAAACTACTATGAAAGCTATTAATCTGGGTGAGGGCCCCGCAGATGTAGGCAGAGTGTGCCAAACTGCATTACCAAAATTTTGGTGTTCTTATTATTTCTTTTCTGCTTGGATTTATTTTGTTCGTGCCAAAGAAGTTTACAAAAAGTCTGTGAAATAATTAACCCCTTTTGGTTTTTCAATTAGTATCAGAGCGAGGGCACTAATTTAGAACTTGGTAGCAAGTTGATGTAAATCCTAGGTTCATAGACATGGCTACGAGAAAGGGTGCGTCAATCACCAGACCACCACTATTGGATGGATCTAATTATCTAGCATGGAAATCATGGATGAAAGTCTTCATCCAAGCTCAAGGCACGAGAGCCTGGCATTCGGTAGTACACAGTTGAATGCATCCAATGATCACTGATGATAAAGAGGAGGCAATTCAGAAAGATCCATCTGAATGGACAAGAGTGGAAGAAGAAAATGCACTAGGAAATTCACAAGCAATGCATGCGATATTCAGTGTTGTTGACGAAGGATGCTTCTCGATGATTTTAGCCTGCGAATCGGCAAAAGAAGCGTGGAACGCTTTGCAAACCATTCATAAAGGAACAAAATCTGTGATAGCATCGAAACTAAAGATGTTAGTTATATAGTTTGAAGAGCTAAAGATGGATGAGAATGAGACTATTGGAGACTTTCATGAAAAATTGAGAGATATAGCAAATCAAGCTCATCAATTGGGGAAGAAATTCTTCAACGTGAAATTAGTTAAGAAAATGCTAAGATTGCTACCTCCAAGATTTGTTCCAAAAATTACAACAATAGAGGAGGCTCACGACATTGATAATCTATCATTCAAAAAAGTTATTGGAATTCTTACAAACTTCAAGATGAATCTTTTAATAGGTAAGCAAGAAAGAAGCAAAGGATTGACACTACATGTGGAAACTGAAAAAAAGTGTGAACAATGCGGAAGATGAATTAGATGAAAATGAAGACATGATTCTACTCACATGAAATTTCGGCAAATGGCTGAAAAGAATGAATAAATACAAACTCAACTTTAGACAATATGGCGGAAGTTCATCAAGTAACAACCCAAGATAACAAGTCAAGACACAAAAGGGAGAACAGAAGGCAAGAAGAATTCAATGTCATGAATGTTAGGGTTTCGAACACATTCAATCCGAATGTGTCAATATGTTAAAGAAGCAAAAAGGAAAGTCATTCACAAGCACCTGGAGTGAGAATGATTCTGAGAGTGGTTATGGTAAGAAGAAATAGTGAATAGTGCTACGTTGGTTGCCTTACAAAGCAAAAGTCCAGTTACTTGCTTAACAGTAAATGAGAAGGAAGTAACTGAAAGTTGAAAAGGGAGAAAATTGGAAAACTTCGAAAATAGTTCAGCTCAAGATTCAATATCAGATTATGACAATGATGGAGTGTCCTAGATGATAAAAAAGGGAATATGTACGAGGATTACAAAGCTATGTATGAAAAATAGGTGAAAACGTGTAAAAAAAATGAAAGATTGAAGGAAGAGAATCTTTACATGAAAAACATCATACAAAAGTTATAAAAGAAGCTGATGTTGACATCAGATGAGCTTGGTGAAGCTAGAATGAAATTGATAAGTACTGAAAAGGGATTGAGAATGTTGAATGGAGGCACAGAAAAAATAGATAAATTGATAGAAAGCCGTAAGGTTAAAGGGAATTTTAAAGGCATAGGCTATAAAGGTGAGTGTTTGAAAGTTAATGAAGAAAATTTTGATATGTTCATATCAGCCCAAGAGGTAGGAGCATAAAAAAAGATTCGAAGATTTATACCTACATGTCATTTTTGTGGAGTTATTGGGCATATAAGGCTAAAATGTTATCAGTTGTTACAGATGTTGTTTCAAAGAAAACAAACTTGAAAAAGTATACACCTTTCACAAAAATTTCAACATTAACCATCAATATTGAAATCTTCTTGGGTAAAAAGAAATGAATTGCAAGCTCTCGTAGTTCGTACATCAATGAAGGCAACTTTCCAACATGATTGATATTTTGATAGTGGATGCTCATGCCATATGACGAGGGAAAAGGCTTACTTAACTGATTATCATAATTGTATGGATGGTCATGTGACTTTCGGAGATGAAAAAAAGCTTTTATGATCAGTAGAGGAACATTATGTGTGGATGATTTGCCTCCTCTCAAGAATGTGCTGCACATCAATAGATTAAAAGCACATTTGGTAAGTATAAGCCAACTTTATGATGATGTTTTGCTAGTTAAATTTATAAGTGATGAATGTAGTGTACTTACTGAACAAGGTGAATGTATCATGAGCAGTAATCAATCAACCGACAATTGCTACATGTTGCAAGTCATGACTACGTGTAAGTCAGCTACTCATGAGAATGACATTGACTTGTGGCATCAAGGGCTTAGGCACGTAAATTTCGATCTCATCAGTAAATTGACAAAATTGGAGGCCATGAAGGGTCTAGCCAAATTGAACAAAGAAGGAAAATCAATTTACAGTGCGTGTGAAATAGGAAAACAGTTAAGAGTACCACATAAAAAGGTTAGACATGTTACCTCATTTCACATACTTGAATTAATTCACATGTATTTGGTCGATTCAACACAACAGGATAGCATTGGTGGAATGAGATACTTTTTAACTCGTGTAGATGATTATTCAAGATACACTTGGTTATCATTTTTGAAAAAAAAAACAGATGCGGCTTTTAAAAGCCTATGTGTGCAAGTGATGAATATGAAAATTTTGACTATATTGAGAATTTGATTGGATCACGGAAGAGAATTTGAGAATGTAAGCTTTAATGAGTTTTGTGATGAGTATGACATCTTACAAGAATTTTTAACACCCAAAACTCCACAACAAAATGGAGTTGTAGAGGGGAAAAATAGAACACTTCAAGAAATGGCCAGATCTATACTGAATGGAAGTAAAATGTCTATGCGATTTTGGGCTGAAGCGGTTAACACAACGTACTCCATATGTAATAGAGTGTATCTTCGAAGCTTTTTAAACAAGACGTCGTATGAACTTTAGAAGGGAAAGAAATTAGATGTAGGTTACTTTCATATTTTCGAAAGCAAGTGCTATATTCTTAGAGATCGTGAACAACTTGGAAAATTTGGGAGCAAAAGTGATGATGGAGTTTTCATTGGCTATTCAACTCACAGTAAAGCCTATCAAGTGTACAATCAAGGAACAAGAAAAGTGCAAGAATTCATAAATGTTGTGATAGATGATGTATCGTTGTTGAATGGTCAAGTAGTAGAAGAGAAACAAAGTAATCAACCATCTGGATCAACTAAAACAAGCAATGAGACAAAAGTGAAGAATTACCCCGATTTGTCGTTAGTTATTGCTAAGGAAGTAACTGCAGGAATTGATTTGTAGTTAGTTACTGCTGAGGAAGTAACCGCACAAACTGAAGAACTTTCAGTTACTTCAGATGAATCACTAGATGCAACAAATCAAGGAACAATCTATTAGCTTCCAACACAATCAGTCAATTTCACGAGTAAAACCTACAATCAAGTATTCAAAAGCAATCACAAGCCAGTAAAACCCAATCACAACCCAATAGTGTTGGACCACAATTTTACAAATCTAATCACAATCAAGCTGCCAATAAGATGGAGAGAAAGTAGAAAAATAGAACAAACTAAGGTTGGGTTCGTTAGATGGAAGACACTGCAGCTGAGGTCAAACTAGTCTTCTCCTGCAACAGAACAGAAATTTAGTACACAAACGGATATTGATGTTATTTTTGATCGCTTGATCAACTTGGATGAATTTCAGCACCATGGACTGCATACCTTACTCTTGAAGCGTACTTTGTTACAAGCGTCACTTCTCCTGAAACATTATGACTCGACTCTGGTAAAGGAATTTTACTCCAATTTAACTTGTGATATTCTGAATGTGGGTGCTGTATCTTATGGAGTTGTCTATGTGTGGGGTCAGGTAGTTAATTTTGATGCTACTCGTTTAAATCTGTTTTTGGGTTTTGATAACTAGGATGGTGATCTACTATATGATGATGAGTGGACTGTGTCAACTGACCTAATTGCCACAGTTTTCACTGGTGGTAAATTGATTGCCTGGCCATTTAGTTCTGTTCTTCGTTCGTCAATGCTGACTCAGAAATATTTTGTGATTTTTAAGTTGATTGTGACAAATTGGATGCCAAGTACGCATGTTGTGACTGTTTATCGGACACAAGCTAAGTTACTTTATGAGATTGGTGCAGGCATGAAATTTAATCTTGGCTGTCTCGTTATCAAGGCAATGCTGGCTATTGAAAATAAGTCACATTCTCAATTATATTTTCCATGCTTGATCTCACAGTTTTTGTGTGCTAATGAAGTTCTTAGGATTTAATCAAGCATGCTTGAGTCGGTAGCATTGATGAATATCTCTCCCCAGATTTTTCAGCAAGAGTGGTGCATTTGCTATATGTCGCTTCAGGTCCTTTGGATGCCACAGGGACATCCACTGTTAATCCTCAAGCAGCTCTATTTTTTGAAATTGAGAGGATTAAAGGTGTTATTCAAGTAGCTGCTGATGCACTTCGTAATTGAAGCAACGAGTTTTTCGTTTTCCTGACGCTTCTTGATTTAAGCTTTTTGACATATTTTGTCTCAAAAAGGGAGAACAATTCAGATAAGATGTAAATTTTTGTCTTCTCTTTGTATTTTGATGACTGGAATTGGTTTGTGATTATGGATGTATTTTGTTGACTGGAATTGGCTTATGCTTATGAAATATGTAATTGAATATTACATTGAGAGGAAGCATCAAGAATTTTATATTATATGTCCAATTATGATTATTTATGTAAAGTTCTAGACTTGCGACAAAAATACCAAAAAGGAGGAGATTGTTAGGATATATTTTATATATTCCTTATTTAGTTTTAGCATTTTAAATTGGACATATAAGAAAATTGAAATTATTATATAGATTGATGAAGATGTGCACTAATCGGATGTTCAGTTTTGCACTTGGGCAATTGTGTGGTCAATGTGGAGATTGTGTTTTAATAAAAGTCTATTAAAACATGTCAGTGAAAGAAAACTAGTTGTGTGGGTGTTGCAGAGAAGTGGGTGTCACGTGAATGTGTGGAAAAAGACTGCTGGCTGTGTTGATGTGGTAACAAGTCTAAAAACGTAGTCTTAAGATGATTTTGAGTGTGCATGGATGAGACAATTTGGTGGAGGCTCAGTGGTTTTATCAATACAGTGATTAACGTGTCTTCTTGTATGAGCCATGGTGGAGTTGATTTATGAGAGTAGTATTGCACACGTTTTGATTTGATGATACAGTGAAGATCATCTTCGATAAAGTGGGTATTGGGTATTAATTGAAGGAATACCGTGAATTGTTTTTCTGTGAAGAAAGAGTAAGCTATGGTGGGGAGTTTCAGCTGTGTTATTTCAAGAAGATAAAAACCATAGGGAAGTCTTTCTTTTGTCTCAAGTATTTCGTTATTCAATTTCCAGTTGATTAAATACTTGAGCTATTTTTATTTATTATCGTTTTGAGTAAAAGTAATTAGAAAAATCTTCTAACGAAGTTAATACAAGTCGGTCATATTATCGGGTGCGAAAATCTTTCACGGGTATGAGGTTGAGAGATAGTTACAAAGATTGAGAGGTGTTGCTCTAGGTTGATATTGTGTAAATTTATTGAACTATTGTGAAAGCTATTAATCTGGGTGAGAGTCCCGCAGACATAAGCAGAGTGTGTTGCACTGTGTTATCAAAACTTTGATGTTCTTATTATTTCGTTTTTGCTTGGTTTTATCTTGTTGGTGCTAAAGAATTTTACAGAAAGTGTGCGCGAAATAATTAACCTCTTCGATTTTTCATGATCAATTATAGAACAAGTACAAACATATATTTTTCGATTCAAAATATTCCACCTGTATCTTCGTCCTTATTAGCCAACCACATTTTAATTCCCTTCTCATATACATCCCAGATTAAACAAATAATATGTTTTGGTGAAGTAAGGTTCGTCTTTTAGGGGCATATCCCTTCGTCAAATTTCCTCAGATTATATACAAGCCGCAGCAAATCCAGCGGACGTGTTAACATAACACGCACAAAGGTAAATGGACAAATAGCTCAACGCTTGTTTCATGCCCCCAAAATGAGATTGTACCATCCAAAGTACAAACGTCCTCATTAGACGGGGCAGAGCATCGTAGAACGCCACCAAACTATCATGCTCCGTGCTTTCACTCCCAAGTAGTCCCTACTACACTGTTCAAGCGACACAAATCTTCTTACATCAATCCTATTGTCCGGTTCAACTCCCAACAACAAAAGCTATTGTTTTTTTTTTTTTAACTGTCAGTTACTAAGGTTTTGATCGAGCGAGATTAGATCATCTATTTTTATTAATTCATTTCTATCACATCCATTTATTTAATAAATAAGATCTAAAAAATAAACAAATATTTATAAAATAAAATAATAAAAGTGGGTGATATTAACTTTAATCAAGTATGCCAAATACACTCGTAAATGCGTCTGGTTCACTCAAAATGTTGGTGCGCTCCTGCTTCCTGAGGAATCAGGAGTCAGAACCGTCACATGTTAAATGGCAAGTTGGTGACCCTTTCGGCTTTTTCTGCAGAGGGAACTCAGGCCTAAAATTAGCAATCACGTCAAGATTGTTTCCTTTCACATGTTTGACCCACCTGGACGAAGGAAACAGTGATTGACTTGAAATCTGTATATATAAAAGAGGGTCAAAGCCAACCGCAGCTTTTTCTTTTACTCTCTTCCTCCTTTTCCTCAAAACTATTTCGGTCATCAATTTGGTCTCGCTAATAAACAGCTGCCACGTTGACAAGCTAGACTTGCTCGCTCTAATTATCCGACTCCCGCGTGCTCCAACTTGGCTCGAACCTCTCAGTCCTTCGCAACCACCACATATGACCAAGTCATTTATCTCTTTCTCAAGCTCTCTCTTCCTTGTTCAAATAGAAATCGACAATAAAAGGATGTGGTCAATAAAATTACATTAATTTTTTAATTTATTTGTTATAATACTTCAACAGTCAGATATTTTTCAGGGACGAAGCTGATACGCTTCCTCTTCCACAAGAATTCGTACGACCTAGCAGTGAAAATTGAAAAACGACAACAAAAGAGTCCTTCACTACAAATATAACATATTGTTAATGTTAATTATATAGAATCCATCTAACATGCCATTTAAAAACGATTCCTTGACGTTCTTATTGTTGTCTTAACGAAATTAGCAAAACATCCTTATTAGTTGGGGCCCATGTTATATCCGATTATTTGTAACATTTACAATTAAGCTAAGACATGCTACTAGAATATAGTGACTGGATTTCGAATTGTCATCTTCATATCATTTTTGGTTATCTTCCTTTTATGTCATCACATGGAGAGGCTATGTTTCTATATATAAAACACGCTTAGGGACAATGCTTCTTCATGGCCTTAGCAACAGGCAGCTTAAATATCAGTTAACTAACCGGTTAATTATGCCAAACAAAGGTGACAGAAAAGTTGGCTTACGAAGATAGGCAAAGTGAAGAAGGGTAACAAGTGAGAACCTAATCCGCTGGACGTTTTTAGGTTGACGTATAAGTACTGTAGCCTGCAACTGGCGAAAAGCTTTGGGATACAGTTTCTTTTCAGATAATTTCAGATTTGAGCTTGGCATTGGAGAAGGGAAATGGGACCTTCCCGAGGAATTGATAAGCCTGTAACATTGAATTCTAAACCAAACTGACATAAATGGAATCACCCATCATCTGATCATACCACAAAACAGTAGCAAACAATGTATGACGACCCTCCACCGGTATGGTCTCCCTAGTCACCACCACCTACACCGCCACGGCCCATTCCCTTCGCTCCTCAGATAGGAAATTAGCCAACCCTCTGCAAATATCTAATAAACAACATAAAACCCTAACAGGTGGCGAACATGATATAATTTTCGAGTACAAAGACGTTATACTGAAAAGAAAATCAAGCACCTATCTATCATCAAAATAAAAACAAATGACTTCCCAATTCCTTGTAAATTAAGCTGGATTCAGCCGATGTAAAATTAAGAAGACACTATGTCTACACAAGGTTAACTAATTGTCCAAACAAAATCTGCACGATCACGTCAGCTCATTTTCCTCGAACTTTTTCCTAGTAAGGAGGACGAGGACCCCAGTGCATAATATCTGGAGGAGACATCTGGCAATTGATAGGAGAAGGGTTACCAGCCACACCATAAACAGACATGGACATGCTTGTATTATTGCTACTACCATTATTCGCCCCAACAACACTATTCCCACCGAGATTAGGTTTTGTCTCCTCAACCTCGTCGTTCTCAAACGGAAGCCTGTGAAACGTAGGGTTCGAGAATGTGGCAACAAGCACCAACACCTGACTCGCCACCGTCACCTTTCCGGCCACTATCCCCCCAAACAGTTGCCCCTGTGTGCCTGCAAGAGATATCCCAAAACCAGAAGAGGACGAATAGAACGAAGCAGAACTCGAAGAAGATAAGGAATTTGTTGCCAAAGACCCAAGAAACGAGCCAGAGAGCGCAAGCAAGTTAAATGGTCCGTGTAAAGAGAGAGAAGGAGCGTGAGAAACTGGATGGCGAAGAGTGACATTGGAGACAGATCCTGTAGCGCTTATCACACTAACACCAGTACGGTTTCTACGAGCAAATTTGATGATAGAGTCGATAACATCAGAACCAGCGGAAATCTCGAGGATTGCTGGTTTCATGGCGGATTCACTGTCTCTGGTGATGACAATGGGAGGCTTTGGCTTGTTCTTACTTCCTGGAGGCCTGCCCCTGGGTTTTCTCTGAATCTGATCACGCAACTGCCCATCATCAGACTTCTGAGTAGTAATAGTAGTAATGTACCGGTTTTTTAGTTTGGAAGATGATGATGATGATGCGAGGGCACATGGTAGAGTGGGCACGCTCCGGGGACTGATGTCATCGTCGGAGTCGTCGGAGGTGTTGTGGGAGGGTTCTCTAGAGAGAGACATAGCCGCTCCATAATCGGCCATCAGTATGACGTGCGTGGTGACTGAGAATAGTACTGTTTCCTTGAGTTTGCTAGGGTTGCTTTGTAGTTCGACGTCTGAGACTGGGACCCACTAAAATTAGTGGACTCTTGGTTGGTGTGCGTGCGTTCTACAAGCCTGACAGAGACGAAAAGATTTAGAGAGAGAGAAGGGATGGGACCCTATGAGGTACTCTATGGGTCCCACGAAAAACGCGTACTATATGTGCGGTCACGTCCCAGTACGTTTCTCTCTCTAGACTCTTACTTTCAGAAGAAAGGAAATGACATCGAGGTCGATCTCGTTTTGTTTGTTGTACATACGATCTTTTCTTTGGAGTGTGTATTTTCGCAGTTCACCAAGCTACCGAATTTATTGCCGAAGTTTCGGTGGTATCGATTAATACCGGTTAATTTTTTAAATTTAATAAAATAGGTCATAATTTTTAAAAAAAATTATAAAATAATTAATTATTATATTGTATAATTGTATTGTTTATTTTTAATTATATTTTTAAAAATTATAATAATCATAATTAATATGAAATAATAATTTTAAGATATTTCATATATAAATAATAACATCAATTTTTATAAAAAAGACAATCATCATCATATAAATATAAAATTAAAAACAATACAAAATATTATAATTTCAATATTCATTATATAATAAATAATTATTATATCAAAACATCCAATAAAAAC
>JANSVA010000008.1:26223385-26239065 GCA_025504915.1 Erythroxylum reticulatum | reverse complement strand
AAATACCGAATGTGCATAACTTTCAAGTCACATTTTCAAGACTTTATCATAGTAATCCATGCTCTTATCTTGTTATACAATAAACATTTCCAATCAATGACACATTCCACCACTCCATTCAAACCAACTCCCTTCATTTAAGCTACATTTGTCAATTACACAACTCATTACCTTAATCCACTACCTCTCCCATCATTTCGACCCAGCCTTAACCAACATACATCTTCTTCATTCTATATCATCAATTCACATTATACATGTATAATTAACACCATATAATTCATTTAAATCATCAATTCCAAAAGTTATTCAAAAATTCACAAACTTTCACCAAAGAGAGGGCATTTCGGTTTTGGTTTAAAGAACCATCTCCATGACACATTTCATTCCTCTAAACCATGTTTCATGCATATTCAAGCATAGAGAACAACATATCTTAACACCAATCTCAAAATCCTAATGTAGAGAGAGATGAGGCAAAATTTTACCTAATCTTACCTTTGGTGCTATCTTCAAATCCTTTAAGAATTTCTCAAATCTAATGATATATTTGAATACCTTGACTCGAAATTAGCTTAGAACACCTTGATTTCGGTTGGAGAATCAAACCAACGGGTAGGGTTTAGTGAATAGTCGAAATTTGTTCTTCCCCTCCTGTCTTCTCCTTTCTTTTAATTAAAATAACATGTTTTAAGTCTTCAGTAATGGGATGCACGATTATGAATGAAGAAGGATCTAGAATATTGACTCCTCTTTGACCAAAATATGAAGAAATTACCTTTTTTTCCTTAGGTTATAGGACATTAACATTATACTCTCTAAACTTTTCCTAAATTTGCAACTAAGCTCAAAATTTAGGAATCACCAAAACCTTTATTTTTATTTTGGTCCCTAAAACCTTTATTTTTATTTTGGTCCTCAGATTTTTGAGAATAATAATTAATCCCCTTAACTTTATAAAATTACATACTGGTCCTCCAAGAATTGAAAAATTACATTTAAGTCCTTTAACTTTTAACAATTTGCAAATAAGCCCTTATGTACATTAACTTTTCCAATTAAACTTTCTAAGTGCCACATAAGTCTATAAATCATGTCTAATCACCTATAAGGCATTAGAACACATTTAATTCAACCGCCATGGTCATATACATCCAATGGACTCAGTTTTACACAAATAAAAACTTATATGTCAGAAATCTCCAAGATTTTGCACACCGATGAACTCTAAATTCATGTAAGGGCATACGACATTATCAATCATTAACATATATACCCAAAGGACTTAAATACATATTTGAACTCATAAACAACCATCTCATATGCATGCATGTATATATCAATATACAATAGTATCTCCAAGTACAGAACAGTACAAAAGTGTTTAGAGAGTCCGACGTTACATTTAATCTAGTTTAAGTTTTCCAAGGAGTTGGAAATGTTATTTTAGATTATGAAGATCAATAACTAGAATCAAACGAAGCTTGATATTTTACGCATATAATTTGATTCTGAATGTATAGGTTACATACTTTATTTATATGGTTGATATATATATTGCACGTATGATAAATTTTATGTCTTATATATGTGATATTTTACAAGCAATTTGTGTTTGATGAGACATATAAAGTTAAATCCCTTGTAAAAATTTAAAGTACTCATTAAGAATGTGATTGTTGCCTTCCATTGTTATAAGAATAAACCACAGTTTTATTTATTATAGGCTTGTTAAGCAAACTCAAGACTGCTTTAACGCGAACATGTTTACCCTTATGATAGTGGGTTCTACTTAATTGAATACTTGCTTTCTTACATTTATTTTTCTCTTAGTGGAATCTACCTTACTTAGTATAGTTGATACTAAGTTAGTGAACCCAAGTTCTTAGACTTAGGATATGTTTGAGAAAAGTTCTCAAGATCTAAATAGAAAATTGTATGTTCATTATGCAAATTTTCTATAATCCTCATTGAGGATATGGCGACAAAGTTGTAGAGATGTGTCAAAATCATATAAATAACAAAATGTATTGGCATTTTGAGTTGACCAATATCTCATAAACTTTGAAGAAGACATGTAAAATGCATGTCAACACCATGATAGCAAAATGCAAGGGGTTTCATGGAGTAAGGTTGAAAGGTATAGTACCTTGTTGGAATTATTTCACTTAATTTAGCCTACTAAAAGCATAATTGTAGATATTGTATGATGCATATTTCACTTAATTTAGCCTACTAAAAGCATAAGATATTGTATGATGCAACAGTATTTCTTTTGTAGCAATGCCTACTATAATAACTTACCACTATAGTTCCAATTGAATCAATTAGCAAGATTTCATATTAGATATGAAACGCTAGGTCTTTAAAAGACTCAAAGTTAATGATTTAAGGATGTGACGCTTAGTTGAAGCATATATATAATCCATTAAGTTTAGAACTAAATTGGATAATAAAAGGTTATGAGATATCTAGAAGATTGGATATAATCTTACGGATTCATTGAACACATTGTTTGATTCAATGTATACTTATAGGAGAATGGTTCTCAAGATAAGTATTACAAGTAAAAAGGAATTTGAAAGGTTCAAATCTCATAACATTACATCTAATTGGAACTAATGTCTTTAATGATACATTTGATGCATAGTTGAAAGGCTACAAGATATTGAAAGATTCACTTTCATGATGAATTTAAAGAGTTTATTTTGGAAATGATTGTGAATTTATCATTTCTATAAGAAGGTTAGTGGGAGTATAGTTGTACTTTTTACTGGGAGTATGTGGAGACATATTGCTCACAGAGAACAACAGTTCTAACTTTCAATTGTTAAACATATAATTGTCTAGGAACAACTCTTGTTGGATATGAAAAGATAACAACTTAATTCTGGGAATCAGATCTATAGAGATAGATTGAGCGTTGTTAGCTTATTCTAAGTCCAAGTGCATAGATAATGTGCTAAATATGTTTTGATAGTTTTGAAGATGATTGTGAATTTATCATAACTGCAAGAAGGTAAGTAGGAGTATAGTTGTCCTCTTCAGTAGGACTATATGGAGACATATGTTCACAGAGAACAAAAATTCTAACTTTTAATTTTTGAACACATAATTTTCGAAGAACAACTCTTGTTGAATATGAAAAGGTAACAGCTTAATCATGGGAATTAAATCTATATGGATAAATTGGATGTTGTTAACTTTTTCTAAGTCCAAGTGCATAGAGAATGTACCAAAGATGTTTAGTATTTAAGATATCAGAAGTATTAAAGATATTCATTACTCTATATATGAGTTGATATTTGATTTCAAGATGATAAGGATATAACTTTAGAAGTAAATCCTAATTAAGGTTTATTTACTTAGAATAATATCATTTAGGATAGGAAAGGTTCCAATCTAGTAATTGGTTGCTAATTAAGCCATAATACATTTTTTCAAGTATTGGAAATGATTAATTGGATCAACAAGTTCTTTAGGGAACTTGATATGGTTTCTTTACATTGTTCAAGACAGTAATGTACTGTAGAACATAGAGCCATTGGGCATGCATAAGGAGCCAATGTCTCATCAAAGATCCAATAATGTGTTTACGCAAATTTTCTTAATTATAATGATAATTAAGATGGGAGTTGTAAGATTTAATCAAGTGCTCACTAAAAAGAATCTTGTAGAATTCTCTCATTAAGCCACTTTTTTAGTAGTAGAATAATCATCATATGGTGATATGGTATAAGATACTTAAACGATTGGCTTACAAGTGGGAGATTGTTAGTTTATGCCCTACAGCTAATCGCTTTGGTTATAGTTTAGTGAAAATTATTAATGGCATTCTTTATCTTGTATATGTTTAGATGTATATGATAAAGTTCATGGGATAATTGTACATTACAAATGAAATTATAATGAGATTATAATTATAAGATTCATATTGCGTTTATTTATTATTCACAAATGTTCTTAGTCATTGTTCTATTAAAATTGGGCATTAATAGAACGTAAAATGACTAGCACATATTTTGTTTTTCCTTATGAAGGAAGTAGTCGATCTCGTAGGCTAAAGTATAAATATACTTAAATAAACGTGAGGGTGCTTACTAGAGAACAAGCTCACTGAACAGACCCAATATGAGAAATCCATTTGGAACATTACTTATATGTCTATGGAATTCTCATTGGGATGATTGTATAAGTGATCCTTTGACTTGAGGGCATCAAAGTTATCTTGTATGGGGATTGTTATGTTTTGATACTACTTATGCTCTATTTAACCATAGGTCATTTAATCAGTAGTCATTAGATGTAGCATGAACTATATAGAGATAGTTAAATGATCAATATAGGATCCATCACTATAGTTAAATGATCAATATAGGATCCATCACTTTAAAGTAATTAGGGGGAATGTTTTGTTGTTCTCGATTAGTATTAACTCAAAAAATCCTTGGCCAAGGTGAAATGATGTTTTGTAAATAGTTTACAAATATCATTAATTGAATTGATAGTTAATGACAGAGAACTAATATGATTAGACTCAAAATATAGTAAACATTAACCCCATGCTCTATATCTAATTGGAACATTGTATGATGAAAAGATTGAATTATACGAAAAAATTATGCACGGAAAGGTTAGTTAAAATCACCTTGACATCCCTAAATATTTTTGTGGTCATGACGCATTGCTAGATGCCAATCTTAATCTATGATTATAAATTGTTTAATTGGAGAATCAAACAATTAATTAAAAGGATTTTTAATTTATCTAATTTTAATTATGAATTAAAATTAGATTTTATGATCATTGCTAACATATTTGGGAACCTAATGGGTCTCACATATAGAATGGGTTGAAGAGAGCAAAATTAACTTAATCAAGTTGGACTTGATTGCAAAGTTTGAGAAACTTTATGATTAAATATGAGATATTTAATAAATAAGGATCAATATTAGATATTGAATCTTATATGGGCATCATTGGTTATTAATTAGAATTATTTTTAATTCTAATTAAATTTTAATTGAAATTAGAACTTAATTTCAATTAAATTACTAAAACATCCAAAGCTTATTATAAATAGGCTTAAGCTTTATGGACCTAGAACTTCATGCTTTACCCTCTCTGTAAGACTTATAGAGTTCTCCTAACTTGTTATGTGGATACCGTTAGAGGTCAAACACTTGTGCGGCTATAGTGGTTGAGACAGATCGTTTTGGAAATGGTTCGAGAGATACAACAAGATAAAGGTCAAGCTTTTAAATAAGGTACGAATTAAATTTAGGCTTTATTATGATTTGTGTTAATCATTTTATATAATTAAATATATCTTGGTTTTTGAGAAATCAAAAGTCACGAAAAAGTTTCGTGATTATTCTACTGTGGTCCATATCGGATCCTGACCCAGTTTCCTAACAAAAGTAATACCAAGATACCATTGACTTAAACACATTTATCTCACTCAAGAAAACCCATAAAAATTAGAACTTTAGGCTAAGAATCTTACCATTTTTTAGGTATTTGATGAATACTTCAAGATTCATCCAAATCACCATCAAATTCTATTTAAAAAATGACTACACTCTTCTTCCTCTCTCCTTTTCTGATGTTCACCCTTGACTTCTCTTATTTTCCCTTTCTTTTTTTGTCCCTCATGTTTCTCTCTCATCACTCTCATATTTATGTTAAAAGAATGAAGCAAAATGTTACTTTTATACTCATTTAACGGATTGCACAAGTCATCTTATTTGTCATCACTAATGACTCACCACAAACATGTCATTTTCTTATTGGTCATCTCTAATGACTCATCAATCAACTAATATCATGTAAAAAGACCAAATTGCCCTTTAATCCATTTAATTAACAAATTAACCGAATTAAATCCCGAAATTACTCCACAACTGTCTTATCATCAAACTGATCATAAAATACTCTAATTAGGGTCAATATTTATTAAGTAGATATTTTTAAAAATTTCGAATGGGTTTAAAATCATCAATACCCATTATTTTCCAAAAAGGGCTTTTTAGTCTATTAATTTTCGACTACCCAAATTCTATTCAAGAAATATTCGTTTTGACCTATTTCAATTCCTATGGACTCCAATCCTAACTTCGGAGCTTTTTATCATATTTTGAAATTATTCAGAAAATTTTTAGTTGCCTGAAACAATTTTTGAATTGAATAAGGAAATCATTAATTGTCACCAAAATTGTCCGGATTTCATTCAAAAGTGTCACATAAATCTACAAAGCACATTTTGGGGCTTTTAAAGCTCATTCAGACTCATTTTGTAGCTTTTCGGACTTTTCAGAAGTTTTTCAAGCACGTTCAATCCCATTTCATAACTTTTCGGACTTTTCAGAAATTTTTCAAAATTTTATGATTGAATCCAAAATCATCTCTGGTCTATCCGTGATCTCCGTTATAACCTCAATAATACATTTAAACGCTTAAATTACGCTAGTACACCATAAATAGAGCAAACTTTATAAAATGTATGTGTAGCACAGTACATAGTACAATAATTGAACTAGGATATTACAGTAATTTTGTTTTTACTACAATCAATTATTTGCTTTAGTTTAAACCCCATTTCAACACTTTTAGCATCTTAGTAACCTAGAATTTCTTTTTTCAATTCTTTCAAGGTCCATTTATATTGTTGATAAGAAGTTAGTACAAATTATAGGAGAATTCTTTTCTAAAGTAGAAAAATTCGAAATTGACACCAACAACTACAAATGGACTTTTACCTTTTCTGTTGTCATAGAGAAATTGAAGAGATTATTTGTCTCTTTTACCTTTTTAAATATATTTGAGCATGTAGTAAGGTTGGTCTGATGCAAGTTTTATGTTAGATCTTATTAGGATTAAGTTAGTTCATGATTGATACGATCCTCTGAATTATTTGAAAATTTTTAAATAATTCATTTTACGAAAATAATGGACCTTAGTTCAATTCTTCATAAATTAGGGTCTTCAATTTTTAAAGTAATGAAAGTTAGATAAAGAAGATAGAAAGTGTTGGGAAACTGGGTTGGGATCTGATCTCAACCGCAGCAGAATAATCATAAAACTTTTTTGTGACTTTTGATTTCTTGAAAACCAAGATCTATTTAATTTTATAAAATGATCAATACAAATTATAATAAAGTGGAAATTTAATGCATATCTTATTCCAAAGCTTTATCTTATCTTGAACTGTTTCCAAAACTGATCTGTCTCAACCACTATAGCCGCACAAGTATCCGGCCTCTAATAGTATCCACAGAACAGGTTGAGAGAACTATGTAACTCTTACACAGAGGGTTAAGCAAGAAATGTTAGCTCCATAGAGCTTAAGCCTATTTATAATAAGCTTTCGACATTTTAGTAATTTAATTGAAATTAAATTCTAATTTCAATTAAACTTTAATTAAAATTACAAATAATTCTAATTAAATACCAATTATGGTCATATAAGATCTAATACTTCATATTGATCCTTATTTATTAAATATCTCATATTTAATCATAAAGTTTCTTAAACTTTACAATCAAATCTAACTTGATTAAATTAACTATGCTCTTTTCACCCATTCTATATGTGAGACCCATTAGGTTCCCAAATATGTTAGTAATGATTATAAAGTCTAATTTTAATTTATAATTAAAATTAAATAAACTAAAACTCTAATTAAAACTCCTTTTAATTTATCTTTAATTCTCCAATTAAACAATTTATAATCATAGATCAAGATTGGTGTCGAGCAACGCATTATGACCACCCAAATATTTAGGAACGTTAAAGTGGTTTTGACTAACCTTTCCATGCATAATTTGTTTATATAATTCAATCATTTCATCATATAATGTTTCAATTAGACATAGACCATGAAATTAATATCTATTTTATTTTGAGCCTAATCATATTAGTTCTCCGCCATTAGCTATCAATTCAATTAATAACATTTGTAAAGTATTTACAAAGCATCATTTCACCTTGCCCAACTTGAATTAGTTCTCTTGAGTGAGCACTTGCTTAAATGTTACAACTCCCATCTAATTATCATCATAGTTAAGAAAATTTGCCTAAACTCATTCTTGGATCTTTGATGAGACATTAGCTCCTTAAGCATGTCCAATGACTCTAACGTTCTATAATACATTGTTGTCTTGAACAATGCAAAGAAACTATATCAAGTTCACTAACGAACTTGTTGATCCAATTAACCATTTCCACTAAACGAAAAATGTATTATGGCTTAATTAGCAACCAATTGTTACAATGGAACTTTTCCAATCCTAAATGATATTGTTCTAAGTAAATAAACCTTAACTATGATTTAATTCTAAAGTTATATCATTATCATCTTGACTCAAATATCAACTCACACATAGAGTAATGAATATATTTAATACTTCACAAGTATCTGATATCTTAAATACTGAACATCTTTAGTACATTATCTATGCATTTGGACTTAGAATAAGTTAACAACATCCACTCTATCTCTATAGATATAATTCCTATAATTAAGTTGTTACCTTTTCATATCCAACAAGAGTTGTTCTCAGAAAATTATGTGTTTGACAATTGAAAGTTAGAACTTTTGTTCTCTGTGAGTAATATGTCTCCACATAGTCCCACTGAAGATGACAACTATACTCTCACTTACCTTCTTGTAGACATGATAAATTCATAATCATCTCCAAAACAAACTCTTTGAATTCATCATGAAAGTGAATCTTTCAACATCTCATAGCCTTTCAACTGTACATCAAATGTATTATTAAAAGCATTAGTTTCGATTAGATGTAATGTTATAAGATTTGAACCTTTCAATTTCCTTCTTTCTCCTACTACTTCTCTTGAGAACCATTCCCCTATAAGTATACATTGAATCAAACAATTTGTTAAATGGGTCTTTAAGATTATACTCAACCTTTTGGATATCTTATAACATTTCATTACTCAGTTTAGGTCTAAACAAAATGGATAATATATGCTTCAGCTAAGCATCACATCCTTAAATCATTAGCTTTAACTGTTTCAAAGACTTAACGTTTCATATCTAATATGAAATCTTGCTAATTGATTTAATTGGAACTACAGAAGGTAAGTCATTATACCAAGCATTGCTATAAAAGAAATACTATTGCATCATACAATATCTCATATTATATTTTACTCCTTAAATAAATCCATACACTTATGAATTTCGTTATGAAGGAATTCACTAAAGAATCTCATTCCTTATAGATCATCGAAAATTTAAAACTTACCACAACGATCTCATTGAAGAGCTTTAGCATTCTCAATGCTTTATTTCTAGTTAGGTTTAAACAACTTGAACTTTTCAATTTTCAAATCCTTATTTCATTTAATACGTATGACTATATCATATAAAGTCATTAGCAATCTAATGAAATATAAATATTATCCTTTTATGAATTATTATTCTATCCAATACATCACATGTATAAGATTTAACAATTCAATACCATTATCATCCTTTCACCAAAGGTCAATTTGGTTATTCTTCAACTTGACATTCACAAGTTTCATATGATTTCATAATCAAAAGGATACACATATCCTTATATGTAACTTTATGATTCTCGTTTTGTTGTTTTAACCAACATGACATAATAGGATTGTCTCAGTTATCCAACTTTTATTCTTGCCATTTTTGTTAAGCATAAGACTCCTTTGATCCAATACATATACAAATTATTTGCATATGTATTGGATCAACTACTTTGACTTAACAATCTATTTCTAGCCATGCATTGAACATTACAATAATGTTGAATTTAAATTCAGTATCAAATACTCATAAGCATGAATTAGAAATATATATGATCTCTATCATATCATATATAGGCAAGAAAAATCATGCAATCAATTTATTCTAATGATAACTATTATCATTCTATAACAAAGTTTTTAATTGTAGTCCACAATTATGCTTTTAGTAGGCTAAATTAAGTGGAACAATTCCAACAAGAAATTATACCTTTTAGCTATTACCCCATGCAACCATTTGCATCTTGCTATCATAGTGTTGAAATACATCTTAAATGTTGTCATCAAAGTTTATGAGACATTAGTCAACTCAAAATACTAATACATTTTGGCATCTATATGATTTTGGCATATCTCTAAAACTTTTAACACCAAATCCTGAACAAAGATTATAACAAATTTGCGTAATGGGCATATAATTTTCTTTTCTAACTTTTAAGAACTTTTCTCATACATATCCTATGTCCAAGAACTTGGGTTCACTAACGTAGTATCAACTATACTAAATAAGGTAGATTCCACTAAGAACAAAATATAAGTGTAAGATAAACAAGTAATCAATTATATGCCATGACTACCAAATAAGATTAGGACTTTAATCATGCATTTGGTTACTCTCACTATTTTATTCGAAATAATATCCCTCACAACTATTCGGAAAGATTACTCCAATCTCTCTGGTGGGCTAGGATCCCATTCAAACATAGTTAACCTTGAGTTTGCTTAACAAACCAACTAGACTTAAATTAAGTAGATAACAACTTTATCAATCACATCTCATGTGACTCCTAGATCCGTTACGTGACAACTCTTGCCAAAATGTATTTTATATATTGTTTCTAACCTTGCCTCTAAATTCATGTGATCATGAGATTGCTCATCCAAATCAAACAAATTTAGTTAAGTAAAGCCCACTATCATAAGATTAAATATGTTCGGGCTAAAGCAACCTTGAGTTTGCTCAACAAACCTACAATAAACAGAACTCTGGTTTATTCTTATAACAATGGAAGGCAACAATCAAGTTCTGAATATATACTTAAAATTTTAATGAGGGATTTAACTTCATTTGTCTCATCAAACACAAATTGCTTATAAAATATCACATGTATAAAACATAAAATTTTAAATTTTAAATTTTAAATACATTCAATATATATATCAATCATATAAATAAAGTATGCAACTTATGCACTTATAATTAAATTATATGCATAAAACATCAGGCTTCATTTGATTCTAGTTATGATCTTCATAATCTAAAATAATATTTCCATCTCTTTGGAAAAATCAAATTAGATCAATCTCATTGATTCCTAAATGAATTAAATTCCTATTCCAAATAGAAATTTAATTTGATTTGAAAACAATTTTCAAATCCAATTAAAAACTATTTCCAATTATCTTGACTCCTTTTATAAAATTTAATTGGAAACAATTTTCAATAAACTGTACTTTTTACTTTTTATAATTTAGAAAAACTCTTTTCAAAATTATATAAGGAACACATTCTAATCTAATTAGAAAACTATTTCTAATATAATTAGAAATTATTTTTCCTTAATTAGAAAACCATTTTCTAACATTAAAACGAAACTACTTTCAAAAGTAAATAAAACACTTTTAAATTTAATTAAGAAAGTTATTATGTATTATTTATTTAGAGATTTATTTCTTGACTAATTAGAAAACCTTTTTAATAAGTTAGAAAACTATTTTTAAAATATTAAAGAAAACACACTTTTCTTAATTAATAAATAAAAACACTTTTCAAAATTTAATCAAGAAAAATTGTTGGACCACTTTCAGTACATGGGAAGTGTGGATAGATTCATGTTTTGCTTTGGTGTTTTTGGTAGATGAGAGACTATGAAATGGGAAGAACTAGGGTGAAAGTGAAGTTGAATTTGTGTAGTAAGTGATGAAGAACACGTATATAGGTGCATGTTTTATTATTGGTGTTCATGATTAATCATGGACTATAATTTCCTTATGGATAATATTGAGTGGAGGATGAGGAGTAAATTAAGTAGAAAAGATGATCTTGGTATGAGTTATGTTAAGGAAATATTTGGAAACAAAAAATTGGTAGTTGATCTGGAAAGTTGTAGTTTTTTCTAGCTTTCCAACGGTAAATAGTATGTAACTTTTGAACCTCTGGATTGAAAGTTATGGTCCTTAGAAAGGAAAATGCTTAGGAGTATAAAGATATATCGTCTGTAAAGAGGAATCGTCTGTGATGACATCATTTTGTTTGTAAGGATGCATCATCTGTAAAGATGCATCGTCTGTAAAGATGTATCAACTGTGATGTCACATTGTTTGTGATGACGTTATTTTGTCTATAAGGATGCATCGTCTACAAATATGCATCTTCTGTAAAGATGTATCGTCTGTGATGACGTCACTTCATCTTAAGAGTTGCATCGTCTTAAGACTTTGCTTCATCTTAAGTCGACCCCGCATCATCTTAAGACTTTACTTCATCTTAAGTTGACCCCACATCGTCTTAAGATCTCGCTTCATCTTAAGTTAACACTACTTTGTCTTAAGAGTTGCATCGTCTTAAGTTAACTTTGCTTCGTCATTAATTGACTCGGGTTTCATCTATCTTTTGCTTCATCTGTATTTCATTTCATCTGCTCTTTTGTTTCGTCTACCTTTCAGCTTCGTCTGCTTCTTGCTTTGTCTGTCTTTTGGTTCGTCTGCTTATTGCATTCGTCTATCTTTTCGCTTCCTCTGCTTATTGCATTCTTCTGTTTTTTCATTCATCTGCTTATTTCTTTGTCTGCTTTATTTCATCTGCTTTGTTTCATCTGCTTTTCAATTCATCTACTTTAATTTGTATGCTTTGTTTCGTTTGTTTTTCGATTCATCTGCTTTGCTTCATCTTCTTTGCTCCGTATGCTTCGCTTCTAATCCTATCATCTGGTCTATTTTTGACCCTTCATACGATTGAATTTTTCTTTAAGATCTTCATGAAAGTTGTATATCTTGAAGCCCTCTTTTAGATAATACAAAGAATACTTTGATTCGACATCTATAAAGAGAGTTATACCATTTGTCCCGAGATAAGTTCAATATGTTTGAGGATAAAACCTTTGTTTGATTCTTTCGGTCATAACTTTGTTATCTAATCTCCAAATAAAGTGATTCTTGAAGCAATAGTTTCTTAACACCTTCTGTCCCTCCATAGAGTTTGATAGCATTTAGTATTGATTCGAAAACGATGGATTGAATCAAAGTAAGGGTTTCGGTTAGAAGAGCGTGAATGAGAGGAATTTAAGTATAGTGTATTGTTTCAATATAAGAACAGTCCGAAAATGTTTGATGCAAAACTCCTAGACTTCTGAACCAAATGGATTGATTTTGATGTCATTAAAAACTCAAGACAAGGGAGAACATTTCTTTCTAGAAGAAAGATTCATGTCAGAATGTTCAAAGATATATTGGCAAGACAATTAAGGATAAAGAACATAAGACATATAAGGAAGGATGAAATGGACATTGTGCAATCGTTAAGGGTATAAAAAGGGGAGAAGATTGTCGTGCATTCTAGAAGAAGCTAATTTGTGGATGAGAAAAGAGAGAAGAAATAGAAATTCGAAGAGAAGAAGAAAAAGAGAGAAATAAGAGAAATAAGCTAGGGTTTAATTTTCCTTAGTCCTCAAAAGAGACTTTGGAGCTGTTCAAGAAAGGAAAAAGGTAGAGGAAGAAAAGATCTTCCTTTTGAGCTAAAGATCCCTTTATTTGGCTAAGAATGAAGGGAACTAAGAGAATCTTACCCAAGAGCAAGGGGAAAGACAACCTTGACTTGGATTTTTGGTAAGCAAATAAGGTGGGTAATTTATTTATAGTTATTGTATAATGAGCAAAATGTCTTGTGTTTGTATTGTGTGCTAAAATGACTTGCTTTGAAATATTGTGATGTGAAAATTGCATTATGATGTATGACATTTGATAAAAATTGAATTGTGAGTATGATCATGCTATGCCTTGGAATTGTATCATGACATTTCGATTAAATGTAAAGAAGAAAAACATGAGAATACGAATTTTGATCAAGTTATGAGATTGAAACATGTGATGGAATTTTGTATAAATGAAAAGAAAGGAAAGAGCATGAAAAATATGAAAGTATTTCATAAAATGATTTGAGCATAAATTTGATTGTGTTTGGGCGAGAGAGAAACCATTTCATAATCACGTGCACATCGACGTAAAGCCTTCTCCCGACTGCCCTCTTGTGGCACATGAAATATGAAAAGTGGAATTGTTTTGTTCATAAAGTAAACTTCGGTTTCTCTGTTTTGTTCCACAGAACCCTCGAGCCAATTATTTGTGCATTGCATAATTGAATTGTCAAATATGATGCATTTTGATATGTTAAGATAGAATGCAATCTAAATGTTATGCTTCGATGTTAAATTACATCCAATATGTCGTATGCAATGATGTATTAAATTATGAAATGTGAATTGTAATTATAAATGACGAACTGTCATTTTTAGATTAAGATACGAAGTTTATGAACATATGAATGTACATATATATATATGTTTGATTGTGTGGCTCGTTGCTAATGGCTATAAATATATTAGCCACTAAGGTGTGTATCTCATCCCTTGATTCCTTCCTCAAGTGTAGAAAGAGAAGATTAGCGATCCTTGCAAGATATTAAGCCTCCAAAATAGATAGAGACTTTTGTAATTAAGTTAATTCAAAAATGTTGTAATTTAGAATCATATCAAGCATAAGCATTCAATTGTATTATGTGTAACATTTTTATTTTATTTTTTGTAATTTGTATGAGCTTGTATAAACCTTTTGTTGGATTCATTAATGAAATAAGATTGGATTTTGCTTGTGAATCTTTAAATTTTGATTGTTTGCTGTTTGATTGTTATGGGCACGTCACCCTTATGGGACGACGGGCTTTATTATGTCTCCAAATTGTTAGGCTCCGGTTTGTTATATCTTCGAACTATTGGGCTTTGAAAATGGGGTCCAACAATTTAGTATCAGAGCGACTAGGTTTTTCCTAGGCTCAGAATGTATAGTGTTATTAATTGGTAGGGTATGTGATAAATTGTGGTCTTGTGAGTTGATACGTTGCATTAAATGACATGCATATCATGCATACATGTAGGAAATAGGATTAAAATGAAAGTAAGTTGATATATAGTGTCTTATCGAAGGAGTAAAATGCCACCTCGTAAAAGAATACGAGGTGTTTTGCAAGGATCTGCTGCATCTGATTCCTCACCATTAGAGAAGGGTACTGATGAGTATAGAATCCCAGTAATTGCAACCGTATGAGTTGCATGTATGAACTTCCGTTAAGAGTTTGGACTAGTAGAAATGATTAGAAGAATGGTGTTTGGTTAGAGTGTAAGATGAGGAAAATTTATGGGAATTAGAAACAAGAAATGTTGCGTAGTCTGATATGTTAGACGTAGATTCAATATTTGTGATTGTAACAGCGAATAAAGTGACAAAATTTTGTATGGATATGTACTTGAATTGATATGGATGTGAAAAGGTTTTCATGAATCCACTGAGGAAGAAATAGAGACAGGGTAAAAACGACAAGATTTAAGGTGTACAAGCAAGGTGGAATTGAAAGATTGAACTCGGAATTTATTATCTGGTATAAGGTTGTGTTAGTGAATTTGATATCCAAATTTTGAGATAGTTATGTGACTATAATTCTAACTCGATTAATAGTGTACATATGGAAAGTGAAACAAGCGATAGTGATATATGTAGAAGCTCTAAAGGTTATGTCGATCAGTTATTATGAGCACATGTTTGATAATGTGGGTAAATTGGAGAATAATATGATTGAGTACATATGAGATCTATATTTGGATATGGTATAGGAGAT
>JANSVA010000008.1:26200544-26212762 GCA_025504915.1 Erythroxylum reticulatum | reverse complement strand
AGGAAATTGTGAAGGATGAGAATTAGTTGTAGTAGTGAATAAATTGAGTAGAGATTTGAGAATTTGACGAAATAACACTAGCAGTTAAATTGTCATGAAATGATGTTACCTTAGAGGGAGTGAATTTAGGACAACTTAGAGTGAAAGTAAGGATTGGATAGATGTAGAGGCCGAAGGAAGGGTATTGAGTGAACCCTTGCTGAAAGGTCTTATTATGGCTAATTGTGCATCTTCGCAGCGGCGAAGTCAAGCTTCTCGCCACGACGTAATTATCCCGAGAGATGCCTGGGTCTAATTTGGGAAAGTCGTCACGACGAAGTCAAGAGTTTGCTGTGGTGAACTTTTCCCGAAGGGTCTCAGCAGAAATGCTCGTTTGTTCGCCGCAGCGAAACCTAAAGTTTGCCACGACAAACCAACCCACCAGGACTCAAAGACCCAAAAGTTATGGTATCAAAGCATGAAGATGAATTAATAATGGTTAAGATGTTTTCATTGGATTACGCCCACATTATTGACTCCGGATAGTTGGCGAATAAGAGTTCTTTGAAATATCCCTACGTTAGTTAAGCTCACGTTTTTATGAACTCTAAGTTGGACTCCAGAAACGGGGTCCAACATACTTTGCTTTTGATTAATAACAAATTAGAAAACTGAGAGAATTTTAATAAATGGAGACATAACCTTGACATTGTTCTCCAATATGAACGAATTTTATGGGTATTAACGGACAATGATCCTGCACCACCGGGTGGGAATTCAACTTCTGAGCAAGTCTAACAACATAAGTGATGGTAAAATGCTAATAAAACTACTAATTGCTATATTCTAGCTTCTATCAGCGCAATGTTGCAAAAGCAAATTGCAGGCATGAAAACTGCTAGTGCAATGGTCCATCACCTACATGAGATGTTTGGTGTGAGGACTTAGTCTGTAAGGGTGAAAGCTATCCAAACGTTTCACAATCTCAGAAAAAAGCTTGGTGACTCGGTGCGGGATTACATGCTTAAGGTAATCTCTATGGTTACTGAGACTGAGATGCTTGGGACGAACATAGATGCGAAAACATAGATGATTATGATCATCAATAGCTTAAACTCTTCTTTTCAAAAGTTTAAGTTGGACTATGAGCACAATATTAAGGATTACACATCGAGTGAGTTGATGAATACCCTCCAGAGCACAGAGGAGATATTAAACATTAAGGCTAATGGGCCCAACGCTAATGTAGCATCTTTTTCTAAGCCTAAAGGTAAGGGCAAGCAAATGAAGAAGGGTCCAATAAAGAAGAAGGCTCAAACAGGGGTCAAGGTCTAACCCATGAAAAATAAGTCCAAAGAGGACACTAAGGGAAAGTGTTTCTAATGTGGTGAGAAGGGCCACCGGAAAAGAAACTGTGCAGTCTACCTTGAGTCCCTCAAAAGTAAACAAGGTATGGGTTTCCTAAGTTTGTCAGGAACTAGAAATGTGGCAGATTCATTTGATTCTTGGATATTAGATTTAGGAGCCACTGACCATGTTTGTAATTCTTTGCAGGGGTTCCAACAAAGGAAAAGGCTACCTAAAGGATAGTTTCAAGTCAAAATAGCAGATGAATCCTACATTTCTGTAGAATCAATGGGAGTAATTATCTTAGACTTTCCGAGTAGTCACATAGGTTATATTTGGAGGATGTATATTACAACCCAAAGATTGTAAGGAACATGATTTCTATTTTTTGTTTAACAAAATCTGTTTATTCCTTATATTTTGAAAATGTTGTTTCAATAAATGAGAATAAGGATTTTATTTGTAATACGATAATTAAACAGGGATTGTTCTTTATAGAACCTATGATAGGCTCACTAAACACCACAGAATTAATAAAACCAAGACAATTCAATGACTCTAGCATTAATTCAAAATATTTGTGGCACTTAAGAATGGGTCATGTCAATCAAAAAAGACTTGATAGGTTAGTGAAGGACGGGATCCTTGCGGGCTTGGATAATGATCCATTACCCACCTATGAATCTTGTATTGAAGGAAAAATGACCAAGGCCTCATTTCCTTCTAAAAGAAACAGATTTGAATCCACATTGGACCTAGTATACACTGATGTATGTGGGCCTATGAACGTATAAGCTAGAGGAGATTATGAATACTTTATAACCTTTATAGAGATTACTCTAGACATTGCTATTTGTATTTGATGCATAAAAAGAGTGAGTCCTTTGAAAAGTTCAAAGAATTTAAATCTAAAGTTGGGAAGCAGATAGGCAAGACATTAAAAAAATTTTGATCGGATCGAGGTGGTGAGTACTTATCTAGAGAGTTCCAACAATTTCTAATTGACAATAGAATTGTTTCCAACTTGTCAACTCCTCAAACACCTCAACAAAATGATGTAGCAGATAGGAGGAATAGGACTCTATTGGAAATGGTAAGATCAATGATGTCCTACACTAGCCTTCCATAATCGTTTTGGGGATATGCCACATAAACGACAACTTATGTTCTTAACTTTGGTCCATCCAAATCAGTGCCTAAAATACCTAAGGAGTTATGGATTGGCCGAGTGCCTTCATTGCGGCACTTAAGGACTTAGGGCTGCCCAGACCATGTTCTAAGGCCCGAATCCACAAAGATTGAACCAAGGTCAAAAGTATGTTTGTTTGTAAGATATCTTATGGGTACACGAGGGAAGTATTTTTACAGTCCTCAAGACAAGAAGGTATTTATGTCGATAAATGCAACCTTTTAGAGGAAGAATTTGTGAGAAATCATAAAGGAAGAATTGAAGTAGTACTAAAGGAGTTAGCTATTTCATCCAAACCGAGAGTTGATTTGGATATATCAAAACAAGATGTCGAAATGGATTCAATAGTTGAATCAGAAGAGCAGCCTGAACATCAAATAGTGCTTAGACCTAGTGGGAGGGTTGTGAGACAACTAGACAGGTATCTAAGTCTAGGAGAAGGCATAACTTCCATCGCAGACCAAGAAGAAACAGATCCCATTACTTATACACAGGCCATTAATGATGTTGATGCAAAAAAATGGCTTAAGACAATGGAATCAGAAATAGATTCTATGTACACTAATGAAGTCTGGATCCTTTTAGATCTACCACCAGATGTAAAAGCCATAAGGTGTAAATGGATCTACAAAAGGAAAATAGGATTAGATGGAAAGGTAGAGACTTTTAAAGCTAGATTGTTAGCTAAAGGCTATACTCAAAAAGAGGGTATAGACTATGAAGAGTCTTTTTCTCCTGTTGCCATGCTTAAGTCCATCAGAATTCTTTTAGCCATAGCAACCTATTTTGATTATGAAATATGAAAAATGGACATCAAGACCGCATTTCTTAATGGGGATCTTGAGGATACCATTTACATTGGCCAACCAGAAGGATTCGTTGAGCCAGGTAATGAATATAAGGTATGCAAATTACAGAGGTCCATTTATGGACTTAAGAAAGCATCTAGGTCTTGGAACATTAGGTTTGATAAGTCTATCAAAACTTATGGGTTCATATAAAACCTAGATAAACCTTGTGTCTATAAGAGGATACAAGAAGGCAAGGCTATTTTCTTAATTCTATATATGGATGACATTCTACTCATTAGGAATGATGAAGAAATGTTATCTACAGTCAAAAGATGGCTAAACAAATAATTCTTAATGAAGAATTTAGGAGAGGCTAGCTATGTTATAGGGATCAAACTTATAAGGGATCGTAAGAACAAAGAGATAGCTTTGTCTCAATTAACCTACATTAAAAACATGTTTAATAAGTTTTCCATACAAGATTCCAAGAGGGGTTTCACACCTACTAGATATGGAATCAAACTTTCAAAGGAGCACACACCTTAGACCCAAAAGGAGGTCAAAAGCACGCATAACATTCCATATGCTTTAATAATTGGAAGTTTAATGTATGTTATGCTTCGCACTAGACCAGATATCTGTTACACAGTGGGACTAGTAAGTAGATTCCAGTCCAATATAGGAATGGAGCATTGGACTGCGGTTAAGTATATACTGAAGTATCTTTGTAGGATGAAGAACTTAATGCTGGTTTACTTTTGAAGTAATCTTATTCTGAAAGGATATATAGATTCTGATTTCTAATCAGATGATAATTTAAGGAAATCAACTTCTGGTTCTATATATATTTTAGGAGGTGGAGCCATAGTCTGGAGGAGTGTCAAATAATCTTGTGTTGTTGATTCGACTATAGAGGCTGAGTATGTTGCTGCTTGTAAAGCAGCAAAAGAAGTAGTATGGCTCCTTAAGTTCCTAAATGATTTGGAGGTAGTTCCTAAGGCAGAAAAGGACATTACACTTTATTGTGATAATAATAGAGTAATGGCTAATTTTAAAGAACCTCGAAACCATAAAGCTGCCAAAGACATTGAGAGAAAGTGTCATCTCATAAGGGAGATAATACAACATGATGAGGGGAATGTGGTAAAGATTCGCATAGAGCAAAACCTTACTGATCCATTTATGAAAACGATGTCTCAAAAGAATTTTGAGGGTCACCTAGAAGGGATGGGAATGAAGGATATGTCAAACTTGCTTTAGGATAAGTGGGAGATTGTTGAGGTTATATAAATATAGTTACCTAGAAACCAAGTGTATTTACATATATCTTAATCTTCTTCCAGTTATTTTTGTAATGAAAAGATTTATTATTAATAAAACAAAAGAGTTTAGTTTTATTTGTATAAGCATTATATAACAAGTCATAAGGTACCAAGATTCTTTTGTAAATAATATACCTATACATGGAGATGTATGGGAAACATGTATATTATTAGAATCTAGATTAGTTGATTCACAGTTGAATAATCAAGTTGGTCGCTTGATTATGATTTAGACTGTAGTGTTGCGATTTATCTCTGTGTAAGTAAAGGAGTTTACTTTCAGGGAATGATGAGTTTCATATCATGATAGTAGTTGATTATTGATAATGGCACTATTAAATGAATTTGGAATCATGTATGTTTTTAAAGATTAAAGTAGGTCGTTTCTTTAATCTTAAAACATACACTTTAGCATTCTTTTATTACGAACCACGATCTTAATGAGTGGTGAACTTATATATGTTTCATTATAATTATTCATATAATCATAATGGATTTTTACAGAATATCAATCTAGTGTCTGCATGTTGGAATTATTAATTGAAACATGTATCACGGAACATTCATTTAAATAAAGAGTTTATAGTGATATCATCACTTTTAGATGTTTTACGGAGATTAGTGGTTAAACTAGCACCAACAGTTTGATGGACTAGCTACCCATCAAGTCTTAACACCAAGATGAGATCTTGTGTGTTAATCACTATATAGAGTAAAGGGGGAGATCTAGAAGGAAAAACCAATTAAGGGCAAAACGGTAATTTTACCCTTTATTGTGCGGATGGCTATAATATGGTTCATAATAGAGTTTGCGATTGGACCTCTTATTTGAAACATATGTTCTCATAATATTTAGTAATTCAAGAGTTCAACTAATTCTCTTCAGTGGAATGACATTTGATTAATAAGTTGGAATTGATTCTAATGAGATTAAATTAATACCGAGCTTATTGGAGCTTGAATTATATAAGTCCAATTAGATTTCCCACTTAGCTCCAAGGAAAGATTATCAAGCAAAGTAAGAAAAATAAATAGAGGTTACCAGAAAGAAAATAAAAGAAAGGACCTAATTAGATTCGAAACAATAAGACCGGAACAATTTAATTAAGAGATAATTAAATTAGGTTTTAAGCCTATGATTAAATGATGGTCTTACTCTAATTAAGTATTAATTAGAAGCCCAAAGTAAACATTTAATATTGGTTTTTTGGTTTAATTTAATTAATTATATTAATTAAATTAAATCAAGATTTTAAAGACAAAAAAGGAGGGAAAAAATCAAAAATACAATGATGTAGTTTTTGGTTGTATAGCTAAATGGACAACTGCACATTTACCATTGAATTTCTAAATAAAAGATGGGTTTTTATCATGTTTCATCATCATTAAATGGTTTAATGGTGTCCTTATTGATGGTTATCATTTAATGTTGGCATTTAGAAAAACATATCAACCTTTTAACATTCTTTTGATTAAAGAAGTAAGTGCATTTGTTGCTCTCTCTCCTTTCTTTCATCTTACAACCGAAAATGAGATTGTCATTTTGTTGTTTTTTGTCTTTTCATCTAGCCATATTAAACAAATGTGAGTGTCTCATTTATGGCTCTCTCTTTCATTTTTGATTAAGAGAATGAAGTGGTGCAAAAGTGGTCTCTCCTTCTTCCTTTGCCAAAATTGGTAATGAGAAGAGTCTCATTTTAGTTCTTTCAACAACTAAGGAAAACCTCTACAATATTTCTTCTCCTTTCCCACCAAATGATCTTGTTAACTAAGTTTTCAAAGGGGAACAAGTGGTAGATCAGATTGGTTGAGGATACAATAAAGACAAGAGGATACAATAGTGTGGAGAGGATATAATAGCAAAGAGTCAAAGTTGTAGCTAACGAGTCGGTAAAATTTTGATCTTATTCTTATGCTATTCTTTTGTGTAATACCGTATCATGTATGGATTAAACATGTTGATTTGGTTATTATGCTTCCGCTGCGTTTTGAATTTGAAAAAAGTTTTTGAAATCTATAGTTTAGCTAAATTGTTTTTCGATCCAACAATCATCCAACTAGAACTAATGCCTTTATTAATACATTTGATGTATACTTGAAAGGCTTTGAGATATTTTTAAGAAAACAAATTTATGATCAATTTAAAGATTTTTTTCAGATGATTGTGAATTTATCATGTCTACTAGAAGGTTAGTGTAAGTATAATTGTCCTCTTTAATGGGAGTCTGTTAAGACATATTGCTCATAGAGAACAATAATTCTAATTTTTAATTGTTGAAAATATTATTGTCCAAGAAAAACTCTTTCTAGATATGAAAAGGTAACAAATTAATTCTAGGAATTAGATCTATAGAGATAGAATGGAAATTGTTTCCCTATTTTATGTCCAAGTATATAGATAATGTATTAAAGATGTTTAGTATTTGATATATTTAAGACTTGTGTAGTATTAGAGATATCCACTAATCTATGTGTGAGTCAATATTTGAGTTTAAGATGATAAGGATAGTACTTTAGAATTAAATCCTAATTAAGGTATATTTTACTTATAACAGTATCATTTAAGATTGGAAAGGTTCTAATATAGCAATGGTTGCTAATTAAGCCATATACATTTTTCATTTAGTGGAAAGGATTAACTAGATCAATAAGTTATTTAATGAAATTGGATATAGTTCCTTGCATTGTTCAAGACAGTAATGTGCTATAGAACATTAGAGCCATTAGGCAAGCAAAATGAGCTAGGTCTCAGCAAAGATCTAAGATGTATTTAGGCAAATTTTCTTAATTATGATAATAATTAAGATGAAAGTTGTAAGATTTAAGCAAGTGCCCACTATAGATAATATTGTAGAATTCTCTCATTAAGCCACTCCTAACAGTAGCATGATCATCATATGGTGATATGGTATATGATACTTAAAAGATTGACTTAGTGCAAGTAGGAGGTTGGTTTATATCCTACAGCTAATCAGATTAGTTGTAGTTTCCTAATGATTATTTAAAGACTTTCTTTATCTTATTCATACTTAGATGTATATGATAAAGACTATAAGATAAATATATATTTCAATTGAAATTATTATGATATTACAATTATGACATTCATATTGCATTTCTGTGTAATCTCTAAATTGTTCCTAATCATTGTTTAATTAAGATTGGTCATTAATGGAACGTAAAAAGACTAGCACATGTTATAATTCTCCTTATGAAGAAAGTAGTCGATCTCATAGACTAAAGTATAGAGATACTTAAAAAAACGTGTGAGTGCTTGTTAGAGAACAAGCTTACTAAACTGACCCAATATGAGATATCCTTTTGAAACATTACTTATATATCTATGGAAATTTTCATTATGGTGGTTGTATAAGTAATCCTTTGACTTAAGGTATCCAAAGTTATCTTGTATAGAGATTGTTATGTTTTGATAATATTTTTGACCTATTCTAATCATGGTATAGTCTAGTCGTTGGATGTCATATGAGCTATATGGAGGTAGTTGAGTGAGTAAGATAGATTCATCACCAAGTAATTAGGGATAATGTTTTGTTGCTTTCAATTAGTATTTATTTGAAAAATCCTTGGCCAAAGTGGAATGATGTTTTGTAAATAGTTTACAAATGTCATTAACTAAATCAATAGCTAATGATGGAGAACTAGTATGACTGGACTCAAAATAGAGTAGACATTAATTTCATGCTCTATGCCTAATCAAAACATTGTGTGATGAAAGGATTGAATTTTATAGAAAGATTATACACGGAAAAGTTAGTCAAAACCACTTTGACATTTCTAAATATTTGGGGTGGTCATGATGTGATGCTAAATGTCAATCTTGACCTATGGATATAAATTATTTAATTAGAGAACTAAAGATAAATTAAAGGTTTTTAATTTATCTTATAGTAAATATGATTTAGGGTTATAATTTGTATTCATTGTCAACATATATGAGAACCTAATGGGTCTTACAAAAAGAACGAGTTGAAGAGAGCAAAGACATTTTAATAAAGTTAGATTTGATTGTAAAGTTTGAGAAACTTCATATTTAAATATAAGATATTTAATAAATAAGGATCAGTATGAGATATTAGATCTTATTTAGGCATAATTGGTATTTAATTATAATTATTTATAATTATAATTAAAATTTAATTGAAATTAGAATTTAATTTCAATTAAATTATTAAAATGTCCAAAACTTATTACAAATAGGCTCGAACTCTAATGGAGCTAGCAGTTCTAGCTTAACCCTCTCTATAAAAGTCACGTAATTCTCTCAACATATTTTGTGGATACCATTAGAGGCCAAAAACTTGTACTATAGTGGTTGAGATAAGTTAGTTTTGGAAATGGTTTGAGAGATACGATAAGATTATGATCAAGATTCGAAATAAGGTATGAATTAAGATTCATGCTTTATTATTATTTATGCGTTAATCATTTTATAGAATTGAAATGATCTTCATTTTTGAGAAATCAAATTATGAAAATGTTTCATAATTATTCTACTGTGGTTGGGATAAAATCAAGTCCCTATTTACTAATAGGGAGTTGAGAAGATGCTGTATATTTCTTTGACAATAAATGTTTAAAGGTCAATATACCTTCTCCAAATCGAACAGTTAGGGAAGTTCCAACAGATCATTGTTTTTGTTGGATCTAACATTCCCAAATTGCAAGATTGCTCCTTTGGACGTTAATTATGTAAAATTCTCAATGTAGAGCAATGAAATCAAAAGTAGAGGAAGAATTTAGGAATTTTTTGGATCAATGTTAGATATTTTTGCAGACAATGTCGATATAAGATTAAACTTTTTTATAAATGATTACTAAAATTAGTAAAAAAAACTAAAATTAATAGGCATATGAAAAAAACTAAAATTAATAGGCGTATGACAGGTCGACTACTAGATTAACATCTAATCTTATTTGACATGCCATGTGAACTAACATAATTAGGATATAATGTCTAATTAATGAAAAATGTGATATAGTGAATATTTTTAGGGGAAATTGTTCCATTTTGAAAATGTTAGGAATGATCTAATATTAGAAATTATGGTAAAGACATTTTTTAACTCTTTGCCAAATGTCGTAGAGAAAATTAGGCCTTTTATGTTTCCTTAACTTTCATCTCTTAGGGGTAATTTTTGCCTTTTTCATGAAAATCTCATATAACCAAGTTCAAATAAAATAAATAGAAAGAAAATATAAAAATTATAAATTATGATAAAAATATAAAAATATAAATATGATATGAATTACTGTCAAAATAATAAGAATTAACTAAATAATCATACTAAGAGTAAGTTCACAACTATATGGTTTACATTTAGATTATTATAATTTAGGCATGTTTGAATAATCTCATGCATTTCAAAGTGTGATCTAAAGCAAATAGAGTTACATAATTTAAAAGAAAGAGAGATTTAACTTAGCCACTAAAAAGCATAAGCATAGCTTGTGTTAAAAAATTATAAAAGTTCAGAAGTAATTTATGCAATTGTCATAATAATAATAAAAATACAACATATACTTACTATATGAGATTAGTTTTGAAAGAATGAATAACTAATGGAATTAAAAAAAAAGAAGTTGAATAAAAATATGCACTCCACATAGTGATATATGGCATCTCTTACTTAAAATCCATCATCAAATTTGTACTCACAGTCTTTAGATCTTAAGCGTAATCAAAACAAAAACGTCCAAATTATTCAAATCACAACAAAGACATCCAAATTATTCAAATCAATCATATACCATCAATTACTACTCTTCCCAACTTAATTCTTTATCACAACTTTGATGTATGGAATATTATTTGGTCATAATAATAAATTGATACCTAAGAACTAAATCCAAGTAGTTTTACAACCAATTAGTGAAATACATTCTTATAGGAAAGAAAAATACTACTAAGAAGAAACAAAAATAAAAGAGACTTTTTCCTATTTTATTTTCAACAATAATCTGATAATCAAATACACCCAATTTAAGGTTATTTAACATAATCTTATAACCCAACTATTCCCAACTATTTCTAACACACATGTCAAAGTAATTCATGCCTAAGAAAATATGACAAACCATTATATCCTTCTAAGCATAAGGTATATATAGACATTTCTTCCAAGAGGGTAGGAAAATTAAATATTAATTTGGTTAAAAGGTAGTAATTATGGTTAGTTAATGAAAATCTTGTGGGTTTACTCCTATAAGAATAGTGTAGGACCATGCTTTTTTAAAGTTCAAATAAAAGTGCATAAGATATAATATAAATCAAAAGGACAGTTACAGCCTTTAGTAACTATTAAACAAATCCTTAATTCACTTTTAAGCTATATGAATGATTCATTTTTTCCATAAATGAGATCAAGTAAGTTTTATCTATTAGTATTATTAATTTTGACAAACTGAAAAAAAAATATAAACCAACTTATTCTTTTGAAAATTAAAAAAATTGTATTCCCAAAAAGGATAGGATAAATGATAATTGATCAATATAAAGGAACATGATTGGTCTTATTAGAAAGGGAATTAATTTCTAAATTTTGGAATAAGGCACTGCACAAAAGTTATAGTGTTCCTGAAGCTTTATAGAAGCACATTACTCCATTCTTCTTTGAATTAATTGTAAGTTATTCTAAAGGATAGTTTCCATGCTTAGTTCCATTAAGTAGTTAGCAAATGGGAAGTTTTTTGTTTGGTTATTCCGCACATACCTGTATATATATGTGCAATGAATTGATCTAGCGGAACATTTTTTCCTAGTTGTACCGTTTTTAAAAGCTAGGCATTTTGGTTTCCCAGGCCCCAACTTATGGTCATATTACCAGTTAATCTTACTCCTTCAAAATAGAGCTGAATTCTTTATCTTACCCTTGATTTTATATAGTGGAAAAATGAGTAAATGTTCACCTATTTATTTTTAAATAACCCCATTTTTTTTCTCTCTATATGGCATCTACACTTACATAGAAAGCAATTTTAGATAAGGAATAGTCATCTGGTGTGAGGTGGGATATGGAAGCAGCTCACTTAATAATGTCTTCCAATTTATCTTCTCTATATGGGCTATTGCAAGAGCTTCGGATTCTTCCCAAATTGCTTTTGTGAAGGAGCATTGGAAGAAAATGTGGTCTCGAGTTTCTAATCCATTATTACAAAAAACACATATAGAATTAATGTGAGGTATTCCTTTGATTCTATTAAGTGTATTCAATCTATTTTTTATAACAAGTTAGTGTTGGATCCGAAAAAGAAAGCATGCTATATTTGGAGCACCGATAGATTTCAAAACTTTTTAGAAATCTTATTTGCAGCGGAAGCAATATATCCAAATCATCATCCTAGTTTATACATGATATGGTATAAGGATAATAATAAGCATAAACAAGATGAAGAGTGTACCGACTCCTTTGCTACAGCTTTAATTCCTTGATGCGTTATCCTCTCCTTCTTCTTGTATCCAAAGCCTTTGCTTTTGAATTTTTTACTTTATCAATCTATCTTCTCCTTGTTGTTGTATCCTCAACCAATTTGATATACCTCTTGTTCCCCTAGGACAACTTGGTTAACAAA
>JANSVA010000008.1:26172497-26200444 GCA_025504915.1 Erythroxylum reticulatum | reverse complement strand
ATGTTTCCCATACATCTCTATGTATATGTATATTATTTACAAAAGAATCTTGGTTCCTTTTAACTAGATATATAATGTTCACACAAATAAAACTAAACTATTTTGTTTTATTAATAATAAATATTTTTCATTACAAAAACTGTAACTGAAGAAGATAAAGTTACATGTAAATACACTTGCTTTTCAGGGCACTATATTTACGTAACTCCAATAGTTAGGTGATGAAAACAACTTGGAAGGATTTCTTTTGAACCAAATCAGATCAAACTAATGCACTGTCATAAACTGAGTATTGAAGATTTGGTAACATGATGCTTTGTTTAGGTTAATTCAATCCTCTATATTATTTGTTAGAATATAGTTAGGATGCACATCTATAATGACATTAAAGCCTCTATATTTCATGCATCGTCCTTAATTAGTTCTTTCACTTTCACATTAGGTTTAGGCATATATTTGAGGTAGAATATCTTTAATATGAAGTGTAAAGGCCCTAAATCTCTCTAATTATCATATCATAGGCTAGTTTGCTCCCTATTGCCTATTTTAAGTTTGATTTCCTTGTATAGGATCTATCTCAAGCTAAATAAGTTGTGCATAGTCTAAAAGGTATCAATATTTAACCTTAGTTCCCAAAAGCTTACATCACTTAAGTGATAGGTATGCACCTATTGAACCTACATGTTCTCTCTATCAGTTAATACCCTCCACACTCTTTTTTCTAAAAGAACCTTGCTGATGAGTTGAATTGGTTTGATTTGAAGCCCACCCTCCTCCTTTGAGTTTCATAGTTCTTACCGACTAACTTTTTCAGTAAAATTCTTTTGAGCATTTCCATCTTATAAGAAGTTTCTTATAAATTAATCAATATCTTTATCTAGCTTCTTGGAAAGAACTAGATGAGAAATCCAATACATGAAGAGATTATTAAAAAGAAGATTATCAGTTGAAGTCTTTCTGTATAAAATAAGCATTTATTGCACTATAAGCCAATTCTTCTTTCAACCAATTGATAGAAAGGATTGTAATCCTCGTATTGAGGTCTTGTATTAGTAATAGGAATTCCTAAATAAGTGACGGGAGGTTGTTGGATTTTGAGGCTTGTTAAAGAGGTCAAATCTTGACATAGAGGTTTAGCATTAAATGAAAGCATCATAAAGCTTTTTTCATAATTGATCTGAATGTCTGATATTCTGCTAAATTGATTTATGGAGTCTAAGAAAAATTTGAATAAGGTGGATCAAATTCACAAAATAATAAGAGGAAATATATGACTGATAAGTTGAATACATCCAACCTACTATATTTTTTTGTAAAACTTAAAAGAAACACTTCTTTGAATGTTGAATTCAATTAGCCTTATCAGAATGTCCACACACATCGTCAATAAATAGGGTAAGAGGGGGCCTTTCTTTTTGACCACTTTATCGCCCTTGAATCTTTAATTTATTCAACATTTACAATAATGCTAAATGCAATCAAATGAATATATATTGTATTCCTAATTAATAGCACAAAAAGCTTTCTTAAAACCAATTTTAGTTGTATAAAACTTATTATGACTTTCCTTTGATATCCCTTAAAAAAAATTTCCAAAAGTATGTTATCATGAGTTCTTCTTTCACTAATATAAACACCTTGAGATTTGTTTATGAAAAAGATCATAATAACTTTAAATCTTGACTCTAATATTTTATAGATGAGTTTGAAAGGATGTTGCAACATTCAATAGGTCTAAAGTCCCTTGGGGAGTTAGGTTTGGGAAGCTTGGGAACCAAGAAAATATGAATATGGTTAATTTCCCCAAAAAGTATTCTGAAGTTAAAAATTCCATAACAGCTTTTATCATTTGTCCTTTTTTCCATTACCAAGATTCGTTGAAGAAAAATGCATTGAGCCTATTGGGTCCCTCAGCCTTGTTAAGATTGGAGGTTTTTAAAGCATACTCCATATCAACTTCAAGTATTGATTTTTAAGCTTAACTACCTAACTTTCTTTGATGATTTTGAGAATGAAAGAAGTTAGGTTACTTATAGAACTGAGAGGTAATTTGAGCTAGATCTTAGCGTGTTTTAAAAATAATTGTATACATATGCCTTAATTTCCTCTTATCTCTAGACCCTTACTCCATTTTCTTAGAATATTATGGTATTTTTATTTCTATCCCTCCTTACTATGATTGCTTTGAAAAGAAAAAAAATTGAGCTCCTATCTCCATCAATTAACCTTTAAATCCTAGACTTCTATCTTATAAGAGATGATTTCAAGTGTTGTAATATACCTATCTTAAGCAGCTTTCTCTACCTCTTTAATGTTTAAATTTAAATTATTTTATTGAAGATTGTTTTGCACCTTAGTGAGAGCCTTTTTTTCCTTTCTTTCATATCTAAACTTTTTTTATTGGTGAAATCTCTGTGTAGAACCTTAAGATTCTCCTTCACTTGTTTTAGCTTCTTGGTGCACTTGTATTGGTAAAAGACATTCATTTGTAAGTTCATACCAATTGAGACTACTTCTTGGAAACCCTGATGCTTCACTAAGAAATTAAAAGATCTAAAAGATGTAATGCAAATATAAGAAGTTTTCAAATTATGAATCTTTATAGGAGAGTCATTAGAGGTCAACGGATTGCTTAAAAAGACCTTAATTCTTTAAAATTTTGTTAACCATCTCTAGTTTACCATTGTCTTGTCCAATGTCCTTATCAAGAACCACTTCCTTGTGATTTATTGCTCTAAGTGAAGTGGTGTCCCTCATTGTTGAGATCAATGACATCCAAGTTCCTTACACAGGCTCTAAACTCCTTATAATAGTCATTGGGTCCCAACTAAAGGCAAGTTCATACTTTAGGGAGTATTCATTAGATCTTTCTAAAGGGAACTCCTTTGGAAAAAGAGATTTCTTGTATATACAAAGCTAAAACATATGTCTTCGCCATTGGATTTCAAGATTGTAAATATGTAGATTGCTTGATTAGTAAACTAGGGATGGATTACTTTAATCATATCAAGATTGTAAGTCATAATGATTCTACCATTATGGTATGCTTTGTGGTCAGTTATAGTTTCCCATTTGCTCTAAATAAACCATAGGTTGTTGCATTTCTCTTCTTTAATTTTTATTTCTAACAAACCAAAAATGAAAAGCTTTATTATTTTAAAGTAGTCATAAACTAATTTTTACTCGTTAGGTTTATTGAAACCCCTAACATTCTATATTAATACTCTGATAGTTTGATTAAAGAGGTCTAGAGGGAGTCTTCGCTCCTTTGGATTTAGATTTTCTATTAGACTTCCTTAGCATATGTATGGACTTCATTGCTAAGCTAACACATGTCATTTCTCTTATTTCTAATGGGAGTCATCACCTTTTGCACTAATGAAAGCTTCTTCACAATCCTTAAGAAGAGTTTCCTTTAAGGCCATCTCCATATTCACTAGAAGTCCTTATGGTTTAGGAGGATTAGGACCAAAAGATGAAGATGAGACAATTTGCTTATTAGATCCTTCCAAAATTATAGTGATTCTTTTTAGAATCTAGTCATTGATTCTAGTGGGGACATGTAAAATGATTTCCTCATGGTCATCCCGTGGCAAATTAGGTTACATCTATCTTGCTTAAACTACCTCCACTACTTTGTTTTTTCCACTAATAAATCCTTATTGCCTCCTTTAGAGAATCTCGTACTTGTAGTTATCCACAAAGATTTCTCCTTTTCTCTAGGTATCCATTAATAAATGAATAAAATTTAGTCTCTTTTAGGTTACTTAATTCATCTAGTCTCATCCAATTTAGAGTTTCAGGTAGCTTCTTACCAGTATTAGTCTCAATAGATATCCATTTGTAGCTTATTCTTTCCAAAGTTGTTATGTTACCATCCATACACAATATTCCTCTTATCGAGTTGGATAAGTAGCTCAAGACTATTGTGCTCTAATATTTATCGAGTTGGATATGTAGCTCAAGACTATTGTGCTCTAATATTATAAGGAGATGTTATGAAAGTGCATCCAAATATGCACCAATTTTATCTTAGTTTCGTTAAGTTCCATGCCAAGTTTTCATATCTATAGTATGTTTGGTTTGACATAACAAAATAAAGGTTTTATTTAAGGAAATTTAATGATTTTTTCTCTATTGCAAAAGAAAAAAAGAAGCAACCCTCCTAATTGATGAGAACTCTTCCCAAGCTATAGTTACTCTATTTAGTCTCAACCTATGACGTTTTAGAGAGGAAGGGTAGCCTCTTGTCAATAAAGTAGCCTACTAGGTACTTAACCATCTAGTGGCTCTAAATCACAGTATCTCTATTAGGGAATGGAAAATTTTGAGTTCTCAACTGATGTTTGGGGGATGAATGGGAGTTTGGTGTTAGGAGAAAGGTCTCCTACCACTTATGAACAAGACCTAGTACAAGGAGGGTTTGGGTTGTTAGGAAGCAATGATGGATATTTTTAGGGAGATAATGGAAGCATTGCAACACTAAGTGCTAACATAAGCAAGAAATATTTTTAGGGGTTTATGGGTTTGGTAAAGTTGGAAAGGTAACCAAGAACTAGAGAGGAGAGGACTTTGGTTCCAAAGAGCACTCAGGGATAAGGGAGGAACTAGAAGGGAGGGACGAGAAAATAAAATCATCATAAGGTATTTGGGTATTGCATAAGGAATTGAAAATCGTAAGGAGGGAAAGGCAAACGACTAGAGAGTGGTAGAGAAAGACTTTAAAACATTGTTCCTAAAATAGTAACTTATAGAAAGGTAAGAAATCAAACCAAAGAATGGTCAAATTTGCCTTTCTAGTTCAACTATTAGGCCAAGCAGGCAAAGTGAACAGAGGTGATAGGTAGAGCTCAATAAGGTGAGAGCAAATTGATGACTAGGGAAGGACTAAAGCTAAGGGAAGATTAAGTCTCTACAAAAGAGGAATATAAGAAGAGCTAAGTGAATTTTAGAGATAAGGGAGACATTCTCTCTCTATCCATATTAATTTAATCATTTTACTTACTAAAACTAAAAACTATTTACTTAAGAATTAATTAACTATTTATTTACCTTCTCACTAACTTAAGTTATTATAAAATTATTTAAGCATGCAAGCAATGTAATAATTATTTGGTAAAGGATATCATCACAAACTAATTAAAAGAGTTCATGCAGTTGGTCAAAAATGTTTCACTAATTAAGTTGGTAAGTATTTTCCAAAGTTGGTATTAGATAAAATAAAATTAATTAATTAAAAAATTGAAAATTTTTGTTTATACTGCCAACTTAAATGGATCATTGTTTCAAATGTTTTAGTCCTCTAAAAACAATATATGAATTAATAGGTGAGGGGTGTGGAAATCTTTTGGTTAAATGGGTTATAAATTTATGTCAAACAAAATAATAAAGTGAGAGAGGATGCAGGATGCCATATCTAGGTATAAAATAAAAGACACCGAGTGAGAAATAAGGTTAAGAAATAAAATAAATATTAGAATTATAAATTTTATTTTTATTATTTTTCAAATATATTTTGAGATTAGAAGACATATTTTTATGAAGCATGGATATGCATTATACAAAATTCTTTTAAATAGAACTCTAACATGAACTAGATCTCATTATATGGCATGTGTACTTTTTATGAAATAAAGTTTTGGACATAACTCTAAATTGCATTAACCATATCTGATTATAAGATGTGAGTATGCTTTATAAGGTAAAGTCTTTTAGACAAAACTCTAAATCACATGAATTAAAGCTATTATAAATTGTGGGCATGTAATTCTAGTTAGAAATAAACACTTGATGATAATTGGTTCCATTTTCTCTTTTTTGTTTTATAACATTAACATTTTAATTTATTGCAGATCCCCTTCTACTCTTATAATTCTTAATTTTAGTATATATTCTACTAACACATTAAACTCTTCATAGTCTTTTATGTCATAGTGATGTTATTGATTTAAAAAACTAACTTTTTTCGGCCTTCTTCTTATCTTTGGGGATTAAGTGATCTGCTTTGAAAAACAATTCATAAATTTTCCCTACATAAACTTTAAGCTCACCTCCAGAAAGGGCTTCCTCCATACCGTCATCTAATTACATATATGTTATTACTTCCATATGAGGTAAAGGCTTGGAATGGACACTTTGATGTATACTTTTTGTCTTAATTTTAACCATTCACCTTATATTCATTTCTCACCAAAAATTTTAAAAGCAATGCAATCTTTAATAGAATGTGTCATTATCCCATTATTACACTCACATTTTGCATTTTGATTGAACCATTAAGTATGACAATGGGTAAGGCTGCTATAGATCAAGCTTGACCTATTTTTTTTAACTTAGGCTAAAACAAAGTTATTTTGATTAATTTTTTTCTTTAGACAATGAATAGAACGTCTTCATTTTATTAACTTTAACAAAATGACATTGTTTTGTCTAAGTTAGGCTGATCTTCTCAAATCCAAGCTCGAGCTTGAGTCTAGCCTAAAGCCTAGTCAACTCAAACTTCACCAATTGACTTTAGATTGGACCAAAATGATAAAACCTATGAATCATAATGGATACATTAAATTTGGTAATGAGGATGACACATTTTTTTACTCTATTTTACTTCAACATAACTAACTACATTTATTTCAAAGTCATGGATAATGGTGGCAATGACCTTTGAATCTCATTATTTTTCCTTGTTCCTCCTCTTAAATTCTCTTTTTTGGTTTTGACTGGTGGTGGCATTTAATGGGTTTATTGGATTTGATTATTTTGTGGAAGTTGGTAATGGGTGTAAGAAAGTTACAGTTTTAGGTATAATTGTGGTTGTACAAATCACATCAAAAGGTTTAGATATTGAAATGGATGATTATATTTGAAATGTGTTGGGTTATTTTAATTTTGGTTGTACTAGAGAGCACGATGCTTAGATTAATTATTTTTAGATTGGTCATTATTGGTTCTTTGAGTTAGGTCATGGTTTGGGTTTTTGTGAAATTCATTTGGTGCACTTCATCTTCCTTTTCCTTCTTGTTGGTTTTTTTCACGATGTCAAATATATTAAGATCAATCTTCCCTTTTTTATTATGTAATTAGAACTAGCTAATAATCTCATTAAAAAGAGGATTGGTGAATTGCAACAATTTATTATTGAAGACACTTAATTTTGATCCATATTTTTATTGAAATTTAAGAAATTAAAAATCATGATTTTAAAATTTTCGTGTTTATTTTAATTATAATTTTTTATAGCCTTTTGCAGTTTAAAATTATTTTCATAACCTTTTCAATAGATTTGATCATATTTTATTCTTTTCAACTTTTATTAAAATTTTCTTCATGTTAGCATTAATTATAATAGTGTATTTTCTAATTTATTAAACTTATTTTAATTTCCTTTAATTTTTATAGTTAAATAATTATTTTAATTGGGATTGAATATTTTTAATTATGAATAATAGTTTTAATTTTTATATATTTAATACTTATTTTAATTTTGAATTAATTAATTTTTATGTTTTTAATTAGTTTTGTCAAAAATCAAAAAATAAAACAGAAAAGGACAAAATAAGGAAAAGGACAAAGAAAAAACAAACATGTTAGATCAACATGAGGACTAAGGAGAGATATACAAAACAACTAGTGGACATTAGGAGAATAAAAAAGATGCAAGAAAGTTAATAACAAAAAGAAGTGGGGAAAAAGAGTTAAGTGGAGAGAATGAAAAGGAGAAGGGAGGAGACACAACTATTATTTTAAAAAAAGAAACTAGGGAGAGGGAAATCTATGAAAGAATTAGTTCAACAAAAGTAAAAAAAAACTGAGGGGCTACTTGATGAGATATATTTGAAACACAAAAGAATACTAAACAAAAATCATTAAGACAAGTATACTTATTGTTTTCATAGTATAGTTTATTAAGTGCAAGTATTGATCCTATGGGTACAACAACTATTAGTACTAATAACCTTTTTATTTTTTAATATACTAAAATGAATTATTGATTTTGAAAAGAAAATTTATCAAAACTAAAAATAAAAAGCAAGAAATAACCAATCAAGGTGATAGACAAGAATAAAATAAGTAGTAGATAAACAAGATCTAGATGAAGAATTAGAACTTTTTCAATGCTTTTATTTATCTTAATCAGTGATTAGCCTTACATTCTTAGATTGGTAAGAATTAAAAAGTTAAAACTATATAATTTCTCAAGAAATATAAATATCCTTAAGTTGATTAATTGAAACTTCTCTCAAATCAAAACCCTCAAAAATACAATAATTTTTTCTATGAATTCCCTTGATAGATTTAACTATAACTCTAAAGGTTTATATAGTCTCAATTTTATGATTCCATGTAACTTTCACTATTCAAGTCATGATCTATTCATGTATATGTATCAATTCTCAATCCCTATATACGAAAATGTCCATTATTTCAATTTAACATAATATAGACTTATGATTAATTCTTATGAAAACTATGATGTTGCACAAAATCAAATAACTAATCAAAAAATAAGTTTTAGGTTTCACCTAACATAGATGTATATCGCAATTTAGTTCATAAAAGACAGAGAAAGACAACGATAAATAATAAAGAAAATCACATAAAATAATGAGTTCTTATGGATCTTGAATCTTGATGCTTCTTAATTGAATCATGATAGAATCTTGAACTTTGTCTCCAAGTTACTTTGTTCTTATGTAAAGACTCTAGCTTAGCCTTTATTGATTGCTCTCCAATCCTTTTATATGGTTCTTCCCTTTTTATCATGTCTCTCCTTATTACCCAAAAAAGACATAAATTTTGGTCAACACAAAATTAAAATGAGTGCATATTAGTCCTATGTTCTTCATAGTTGCCAAAAAACATAATTTACATAAATATCTTCACTCATACGGATCAAGAACATGGTACCATATTGGCCCTATTTTACCTTAGTAGCTACTCTATCGTGTATCTAAGAGTTCATCTTAGGAATATAGGTTTTAAGGCCATGAGAACATGTTTGTGTTAAGGATATATTATGGAATATAGGTCCCAATTTCACCCATGTTCTTCATATGAAAAAATACAAAAAGTATAATGCACTAATAGGAATATTAGACCATGTTTGGGATGTGTTCGTTTATGTACCAAGTTATCAAAGAAGCTAAATGCACTAGTAAGCTATGTGGGGTTAAACACGATGCTATATTGGTGTCAAATTAATGAACATAAGACCATCTAAAACCTATTAATCCAAAATTACTCTAAAACTTCTCCAAATTGGTTTTTTCTTACCCAAATTCATTCTTTATTCATTGGGGAAACAACATAAGGCTTATAAAAATATATACCATATTAAGTACCAAATCCTAGAAAAATCATCTAAATAAAAGCAAAATTCTCTCAAGATCATACTAAAGCATAACTTAATTAGCACTTATCACTAACCAAAAAAGAGATGACCCTATTAAACATGAATGATGTTTTAGGATCATTGTCATAGATCTAGGATAGGGCAATATGATAGATGTAAGTAATATGATATATGTATCTAAAGTTGTCCTAACCTCTCCACATTCTTGCTTGTTCTTCTTTTCCTTTCATTCCTTAGTTTATTTCTCTTCTCACTCCCTTATTAAACCTCATTATTACTCAGATTTCATGTAAGATTTCACTTATGACTTTCTAAAATTTCCTTGTCACTTTCTTAAGGTCTTTTAACTATAATAAATTGCAAAAAATTTTATAGCTAAATTGGCATTTACATGTTTAAGAGTAAGCTAATTTATTAACAGTCTCAACCCAACTATAATCAAATGTAAAAGTTTCTATAGCCCCTATCATAAGCTCAAAAAATACCTAACCAACACTAATAAAGTATTTACTGGAATTAAACTCATTTAACTAGTGTGGGTTAGGTATTCTAGTGAATAAGATAGCTATATGCTAAGTGTTTCTTAGTATTTCATAGATGTTTTAGGTATCTTTGTAATTGTATTATATGTTTCATAGGTATTTAAGACCTGATTTCTATATCTTATATATAAGCCAAAGGAATTTTAAATTTTATATGAGTATGATTTGCTTACTAAGCCTTTTACTTAGTTTTATGTTTTATAAATGTTTTTAAGTCTTGTTGAGGAGGGTATAGATCTCAAGAGTAGGTTATGCAAAGATGATCCATTCAATTCGGTGGCATTGGATATTGTTGTGATAATAGATTTTGAGATCTTCTACTTTATAACTTACTCTAAGACTTGTATATATAGTTTAGGGTTAGTGGAGCATGTTTTTATACTTATATTTAGGTTATGTTTGGTTGGGTGGTTATTAATGGAATGGAATGGAATGGAATATTATTCCATCATTTGGGAGGAGGATTTATAATGGAATAGGATGGAAGGGGAAGGTTTCACATTACATCTCACTCCATCCTAAACAATAAAAATAAGTTACCTCCAATTTGGGAAGTTTAGGATGGAATGCAAAATGATAAATAGCATTTCATTATATTATATTATGAACCTTTCTTTCAAACAACATTTCACTATATTATATTATGACTCTTCCATCCCTTCCAAACAACAATTTTCTAATATTATATCCATTTACATTCTATTCCATTATAAATCATTCCATTCTATTAAAACTTTACATCTAACCAAACATAGCCTTAGGGAATAAGTTAGTTATTAATATGCTATATATAACCTTTTAGCTTGAAAAGCAATGTAAACTATAATGCTACAAAACTAAGCACTCTAATCACTCTCCCATTCTAACAACCCTTAAATGCCTTGATTCCACACACTACCCTTTTATATTTAATAACTTTCTTATTGGATTTGTAGGTTTCTTTGATATGGTAAAGAGGTGATCTAATGTTCCCTTTTTTGGTACCAAGTAGTTCATCCTCTTAAGGAAGCTATAATCCACAAATAATAAGGTTAAGATTTTCCACTAGTCGATTATTAAGAATACTCATCATCTTATAGATAATGCTAGATGTGCACTTAACTACTCAATTAGCTATCTATAGCAACCCTTCCTCTAGTTCTCTTATTGATCACGAGAAACAAGCTTTAAAAAATTATTCTCAAGCTTTGAAGTTTCATCATTCCCTTTTGAAGCAAAGATCAAAGGTCAATTGGATGCAACATGGAGACAAAAATTATGCTTTCTTCCACAAGGCTCTCTTCTTCATACATGCTTCTAATAAAATCCATTCAACTTGTCACTTAGGATCAAAATTGAATTTTGAAGCTTTAATCATTAAGGCTTTTGAGGAACACTTCACCAATCTCCTTGGTTCAACACTAAATCCTCCTCTAGGCTCATTAAAGAAATTGTTTAGGAGTACATTTCTTGTCAGGATGTCAATACTCTCTTAACTCCAATCACCATCTAAAAGATCATTCCAACCTTTAAGTCCCTACATCCTGAGAAAGCTCCTAGTCCTAATAGCTTCAATGCCTTCTTCAAAACCTGGCACATTACTAACAAGACGGTGGTGGATGTTGTGATGGAGTTTTTCAACAAAGGCAAGATATTGAAAGAAATCAATAGCACATTAATCCCCAAAGACAACAACTCTATAAACTTTGGTGATTATCACCCCATTGCCTACTATAACACTATCTATAAAATCATCTCTAAAGTGTTGTCACTAATATTGAAAGATATCATCTTAAACCATATAGATTACAACTAAAAAGCCTACATTCTTAGAAGATCCATTAGAGACAACATCTCTATTGTGCAGGAACGTTTGAAGCATTACATCAAGAAAAGAGGTCACAAGAGTTGTGCTTTGAAAGTAGACTTCCAAAAAGCACATGATAATGCCAGACTAGACCTTGATCATCAGTTTACTTCATACTTATGGCTTTCCAACAACTTTCATCACTTGGATACAACAATGCATTAGCATAGTTTCTTTCAAGATCTTGATAAATGGAGTTCCTACAAAGACTATCAAAGGGGAAAAAGGAATTAGACAAGGAGAGGCCCTATCCCTGTATCTTTTCTCTTTTTTTATGGAGCTTCTCAATAACTTGTTGATTAGAGTAGTGGATAGAGATCTCGATTTCAAGTTTTGTGGTAAAAGCGAAAGGTCAAAATTAATTAGTTTGTGTTTTGCAGATGACCTTTTCTTATTCTCCAATGTTGATTGCAATTCAGTATTCTCTCTTAAAACTGCCCATAATTTATTCAACATCTTGTCTAGTTTATCTATCAGCTACAACAAAAGTGTCTTATAAATTTTTAAGAGTGCTTCTAGTATTTCTCCTATTCTTGCTTTTATTTTTGGATTAAAAATTCAATAGCTTCATGTATTCTATCTAAAAATAACTATATCTTTAGTGAATCCTTCCTTCAATGATTACAATTTTCTAATTAACAAAATTATGAACATAATCAGTTGCTGGACTCACAGGGAACTTTCAATTGCTGACAGATCACATCTCATCAATTCAATCCTCTCCTTCATGACACTTCATTGGGGATCCCAGCTAGTTATTCCTAAATACATCTCCAGGGGAATTGATACAATATTTAGATATTTTCTTTATTTTGTATATAAATTAGATTTTAAAGCTATAAAAGTTAAATGGGCAGAAACTTGCTTACCTTAGAAGCAAGGGAAACTTGGTTTCTTAAATTCTAAGTTGATTAATTCGTCCATGCTCACCAAAAAGGTTTAGAAATTGATCGAAGATAAGCAATCCCTTTAGGTCAAATAGATTGGTGCCTACTACATCAAAGATGAGTATATATAGGATTTCACTATTCCTAAGAATGATTTAGCTTTGGTGAAGCACATTAGAAAAACTAGAGACAAGCTCAAGCCTCACTGTAGTTATCAAATAGGCAATGGGAAACCTTTTAACTTCTGGAGTGATCCTTGGTTAAATTATGAGTCTCTCCATTCTATTCCTGAACTTCAATTCCTCAAAAATCACATAAATGGAATTGTAAATGTAGCTCAAGGATTGGTAATTTTAAAGTAAGCTTATAATAGCAATTGCACCTTAACTCTAATCCAATTACTATCCAATTTCAAATTAACAAGGCAAGTAGGCAAAGTCTTCTAGAAGCTTGAACATTCTAGTTAATTCTCTACCTTCTCAACCAAACTCAACTACAGAGAAGAACATCCCCAAGTTCTTTGGCATTAGATGATCTTTTGAAGAACTACAACCTTATTCATCCACGTACTCTATGGCAAGCATTCAAACTAAAACTAGCTATAATGGATAGAATTGGAAAATATTTGCAAATCCTAAACTGGTGTTCTTTATGCAAAGCTCAAGCTGAATCTTATAACCATTTTTTCTTCTCTTACTCCTATTTAAATATAATATGGCATATGAGTTGTAGGTTCTCATGTTGATACCCCAAAAAAGATATTCCAATTCTTGATATTATCGACATTGATTATAGAGTAGGTATAGATATTGGTAGATAACGAAGCCAGAATAAGGATCGAAGAGGTGTAAAGAAGTTGGTATATAAGGCATTAATGCATATGGAAACTTTGGGGGGTACTCATTCTCAACCTTTTTCTTGGATTTTGTATAATGCATAAGCTACTATATAAACCTTATCAATATCCTCCTTAACTCTTCCAATCATATATTCGGGTTACAATATCTTCTTTTTGGTTATTGCAAAATAAACGTTGTATTCAATTGATTGCTTTTTCCTTCTAAAAACTATATTGATATGTACAAACAATCACCTGTAAAGAAAGAAAAACCACAATGATATTGTTATTGCTTTCTTGCACCATGTTGATGTATAATTAGTGAAAAATAATAACTTCAAGATAAGAAACAACTAAATTTATTCAAACTCTTATTTATCTAATTTACACTTAATTAGATCATATAATTTTATCTCAAGTAGTTGTTTTTGACAAATTTCTCATGTTATGTTTTGTCTTTAAGTCTCTCCATCTCTTCTAGTTTATAATTAGCTTAATGATAAGCTCCTAGGCTCCTTATCAAGTCTTGGATTCTTTTCATGTCTCTTTTATGAATCCACTCAAGCTGTCAAATTTTCCCTTTATCTTCCTACTAATTCTATTTCATTCAATCATTGATCTCTTCTAACTTTTGGATTCCTTAATTAGCTCCATGTGGCTCCTAATTAACCTCTTTTAGATATTGACTAAGTTTTTGATTAGCCCTATTCAAATTTCTGCACTTCCTTTTTCCATATGTCCTGTTGTGCTTCCAATATTTTAGCCTTCTCTTTTTAGCCTAATATCTCTTCCATTATCTTTTCTTTTCCACCCTCCCAATATATCTAATTTCACCTTTACGAATAACAAATGGCCTTCTATAGTATTTCCAATGGAAGGTTTGCCTTGAAAACCTATCTCTTTGACCACTCCATATATCATAAGTCAGGCTAGTAATTTTTTTATTATTCTTTTATACTTTCTCTTTCGAAGATTGCTTCCATTTAGCAAGTTTTGTTTATGCCTCACTATATCGCTCAAGCCATTCATGTTGTCCTTTTACTAGTTAAATCATGCTTCTTTCTTCTTGTTCATCGGGATCATCCTGCTTGCGAAGCTTGAGGAAACCAAAGTAATACTCTAACATTCCATGGAGTTGCAGAATATGCCACTAAGACGTGTGAAATTATCGTTACCACTTACACTGGAACACGCAACTAAATTAAAACTTGACGCTTGATCAACCACCTTGAAGTTATCATCTATCTACAAAACCTTTGGGAACCTCTAGTATATGTCAACTCGAAGATTGACTCCCATCTAGATTTACACAACTCTTCATTCTAAAGGCTTGCAATCTGCTGCAAAGGACCAATGCAAGTTGAAAGAGCATCAAAGGGACGCAACATCTCAATTTGCCTTTTCCGCTCTTTCTTCACCGGACAACCTCCAAAAAGGTCTTAACTATGATTGCTAGAATATGGTTGATCTTATTATACATGACATTCACTATCCTTTCATTAACCAATTGCGTTGGAGTTTTCTTGGGAAAATTAATCTTTATACAATATTAAATGGATTAATTGAAAATTGATTTTAAAAAATGAATGCGCTAATTATAGACAACTCATTTTAAGCCCAAGACCATTCAACATCAGGTTTAAGCTTAACATAAGAATTTTGAGACCACCTGGGCCATGTCATTTCAAACTCAACCCATTATTAGTCGATCCCATGGCACTTAAAGTTACGGAACGTTTTGCGGTTGTAGCATTGAAAGAACCATGCCATTGCCAACCAACCACGAGGCACATTATTCACAAAGTTAAAGTATGAAATACTGTACAAATGCTATTTACATAGTCTATAAGCCTCTAGAGCCAGCTCCTTGCCGAGTACAAATGTCATTTCCTGCCCAGCCTCGCCAAATGCTGCTCATGTTTTGCTGCAGCTGCCTTGTCTGCAGCTTCACGCTTGAGTGTCCTCTTTGCCCGTCGCCCTGTTCGATCTGTGGCAACTTCCTTCTTTTTTGGTTCACGTGAAGAACCAGCCCCCGATTCCTGGGGATTTGACCGGTGGATTGGCCTTGCTTCTTGACGGCCTGCCCTAACATAACCATTATTCCCCCACCTTCGGTTCCCGATATGAAGGGTTGACGACCTGCTGAAGTAAACTTCATCCAGATCATCCACATCCTCATCCTGATCATCCTCATCCTCGTATTCAAATTCGTATGGAAAATAATCCTCTGAATCATCACAGGCATAGCCATAATCATCCACCAGTAAAGGTTTAAACCATGTAGCTCTCAGAAGAAGGCACACGCTTTCTACGAACATATAATCCTGAATGCTGTACAAAAACATATACACCAGTGAAGAAACGGAAAAGTGAAAAAAGAAAAATACAGTTGATTAAAACAAAAGGAGTCATCAGGTTTAAGTGACACATCGTCCACCCAACATTACTGGCATGCCTAGTTTAGCATGTGTTTTGGGGAACTGGAAAGAAACAACTACCTGCCGTCAAGAGAACGATGAACATTGAGAAACTCAAAGGGAAGTTTGCACTGAGGACATAAAGGATTCTGATTGTATGTGGCCCATCGAAGGATGCACGTCACACTGTACAGGACATAGAACACAAAGTTGGACATTTGAATAATAGAACTGCCTGCTATCTTTGGTCTCAAGTATCTTGAAATCACAACTATTTGTGCCGTCAACATTGAAAGGCTCCAATAAGGAGTGAAGTATAAAGAAAAGGAAGAGCATGATGACATATTTCCCTACTATCAATATTATCAAGTCATGGCAAAAGAGATGCAATTTTAGTAAGGAGATTATACTCAATTGGATCATGTGTCACCGAAATAAAAGGGCTAATGAAGGTCGAAAGCTGAATCTGCAATCTAAATCATGCAACTTAAGAGCCAGAGGTTCAACTCAGTAGTACAAGAAGTGGTGCTCCCATGGTTGGAATAAGTGAGGGTACATAATCAAGGAAAAGATCATTATTAGAGTAGAAATTAATAAAAAGTGAAATTCCAAAACGGTAAACAAGCATGCATCTCTATAGCTTACAATGAGACAAAAAGAACTCAAGGGGATGAAGTCTTTACTGCTAAATTTTGACTATGAGAATATGTACCTTAAAAACACACACAAAAATAAAAAAAGAAAAATACTCTGGGGAATGAATCATGCATGCATAGACTAAAATAACATAAAACAAAAGGAATCCACTCAGCAACATTGAGACCTGGCAAATTCATCAAAAACTCCCAATGACCATAATTATTTAAAACTGGTGGAAGTGGCCCAAGAAAAATCAGAAAATAGGCATATCTCTCTTTCTAAATTCCAGCAACCTGCTCAGAAAATTTAGGTTGATAGGGAAAGCAATTAAGATTTCAATTTACTCCTCAACATGAAACTGTACGCCTCATAGCATAAAAGTGATCACGAGTTCTTAAAGACAAGAAAAAACTAAAAGTTAAAATTAGCTGGCATGTTAAGAAGGGAATTATAGTGTAGGAACAAAAATATGAAGCAAACATATGCAGGATAAACAGAATGCCAGTTAGAGAATAAGAACCAAGCTGAACGGGATCCTGACAATGTTTCATCATGCTTAAAGTTATACCTTTAAGCCACGTAATTAAGATTAAATAGTTTTAACATATACAATCCCAATCGCATTAGAATTGCAATTCCATTCCACCCTTAATTCAATTAAATTGCGGCCATACATCATTCCATCAGTTTACAATTAAATGAACTTCCATTAGTTACATACAAAAATCACCCCAACGTCCATCTTGCAAGCAAGGTATATCATATGAAAGCTTCTCAATTTGTTCGTATAGTTGCTAGATCTTAATTATGTATAATCAACAACACATTCTCTTTCATCGCACCAATAGCATGTATCAAGGAAAAAAAATTGGCAAGCTTGTCTTGTGTCATCTCAGTCTCAAACTCAATCAAATAATGACAACCACAACAAAACCATGGTAACAGCAAAAGCAAAAGCTCACTACAAAGTACAGGGGCCACAACCACACAATGAAGCAGCGCATCATCGAGAACACAGCCAACTACCATACACAATTAGATGTAGTTCCATCAAAGAAGGAATGCAAACAGAATACAGAGTATGATGAAAGAAGGATTCCTATAGAGACAGTAATATGAACTAAGGAAAGGAATTGATTCGACTGACCAGTAAGCATGCTCGCAGCCTTTGATAAGGGCAGTTTCCTGAAGTACAATCTTGTCCAAGCATATGGTACAAACCCCACCATTATCCCCATCACACGACTTTTCACTGACCTCCATTTTGCTCTGCCCCTCACCCTGAATCCGTAAGTCCCACATCAATTTTATCCATCAAGATCCTATCCTTACCCTTGGAAACACCAGGGCAATCAGAGAAATCGATTTAAAAAAGAACACACAAGATCCCTGTTAAATGTAAAAGAACCCCCAAATCGCCCGAAAGTCAAAATATTTCCTTTAACAAGACAAACATAGATTGTTCTGCTCCATATTTCTCAGCTGCCAAACGCAACCCATCCAATCACAATAAGGAAAAAAAGAAGTTAATGCCCATAAATGCATACAAAAACTGGAGCTAATATCAAATCTGAAAAAGCTAAAAGAAAGAACACAAACACAAACGCGTACCTGATCTTGAATGGAAGTATGGAGAAAGGAGGAAGGTAAATGATCCGCGTCAAGGTTGATGACTGAAGTTGTGATGAGAAGAAGAAGAAGAATTATACAAATAAATTGTGAATCAAAAACTAATCTAATCGAATATTCTTCAATATAAAAGAATTGGTAAATTTGTAAAGAAGTAGAAGAAGAAACAAATGAAAAGAGATGCCAAAGAATAAAACTTGTTGATTGATTAAAGATTGGACAGACAGTGATTGGAGAACCTAAAAAGCGGCCCAACAACTAGGGAATGTTGTGGTCACCCTTTCATTTCAGTTTGTAGCATAAGCTTACTTATTATTAATAAAGGGGAGTTTGGTCTTTGGTGGGACCAGGTAGGATACGAATATTCGTACCAAACATGTATCGTATGAGCCGGCTCTTCTCTCCTTGTAAGACACTCTTACGCGTCGTTTATATGTTCTTTTAAATGTACAAAAATAGAAGTTGAAATGAGGAAAGGAAAAACAACCTGTGTTGTGGGCGATATTTTGCAAACCTTACATAGCCAATCGATGGTACAAAGACAAGGCAATTGTTGCAGTAATTCGAGAAGGGAAGCATGGTTTAACAATACACCAAGCTTCTTTACACTGATTTCTTCAATTGAATCCACAAAACAAAGCTTTTCCCACAAATGTATTTCGATAGATTTCCCTCTCTACCAAAACAATCGACAAACACTAGCTACTTCATTCTCCCTAATGTGTAAAGCATTGATGTTTGTTCCAAGTTGACTTGTATAAACTGATCTAACTTGTTTGGATTGACAGATTAACTTCGAAAAATTAGGAGTTTAGATTTTAAGAATCATGTGTGAATTTAAAAGTAAGTCCAAAAAATTAGAAGTCAAATTTGGATTACAAAAAATCCAAGCCCAACTTATATTCATAAATTTAGATTAATCTATATTTATCATTTAATAATTTCTCATTCCATTAACTATAGGGAAAGAGAATAAAAAACTCAAAGCTCTTTAAATAAGGGTTTTATATATGTTCTTTCTTTTATGTTCTTTATACAAATATTTTGTTTCTAAATTATAATTCATATTCATTTCAATAAAATATAAATTGAAGTAAATATTAAATGGGTTTTAGTTTAGAGTTGGTGGAAACAAAGTTATGACTAAAAGGAATTATTTTCCTTAATAACTCTGACATGCCACTTAATATCATTTTTTTCATTAATTTCTAACATATAATAATAATTGAACTAATGATAAGTGATCTGTTATATGTTTTTTAGTCTAACAAAGAATTGTCCATACTAAAGACTTATAAAAAAAATTAATGGGTGTTTGTTTCAATTAAATTAAATGTGTACCTTTCATGTAGATCTTTAATCAAAATCAATTGGTTTGTTGTGATTCCTTTAAATCAAAATGAACTATTATCCAAACTACAATTAAAACAGTTTGGTTAGAATATAGGAAAATTAATATGAAATGATTAAATATAACGTGGAATTAGTAGCATAATTAATATGATGACTAGTACTAGTAAGCTTCCTTTCCTATTTGTTGAATTGCTTGTATTTAGTTATATGATGATCATTGCTTGTTGCTCAATATATTAACCAATTTGGCAAACATAATATAGTGACATATGTTGATCGAGAAAAGTAATCAATACAAAAGTAATATTTTGAATCTCCTAATCATCCTTCTTGACTTTTGATAATTAGAAGCATGAAGTATTAAAACGTGAATATATATGCATTACTGCAAATTTTATTGATAGCAAGAGGAAGGAGCAAAAAAAAAAGATACTTATTTTTAAGGCATTAAATCCTACTTTTAATATATTATCACTTATGAATGAAATAACTCTTTTCTTGACTCAATGGAAGGTTGATAAAAAGATTTTGTCAAAATCATTAAACAGTACTTTCTACAATGACAATATGGTCAACGTTCTCAAGTTTTATCTTGCTATAATAGTTTATTATTTTACAATAGACCCATTTTTAAGTTTAGATGTTCTTATCATATATATATATATATATGAAAATTTAAGAAAATAATTATATGCTTCATATTATAAAAGGTTTAATCGCAAATCTAACTCATTCCTACAAAAGTTATAAACTTCTTTGTTGATTACATTACAACCTAACCCTAATAGTTATAGGTATAAATAGCTTTTAGAAAATATGTGTTGAAAATGAATTAAGGGTCTTTCATTATCAGTCATTAACAAGCATCAGGTAGCCTCCAATTCTCTTTAGTTTATGAGCTACAGGTGATATGAACTTGATGAGTTGCCACATGCAGCCTTATTTTTCCAATAAGTTTCTCCAATAAGCATTCTAGTTGTAAGATCTGGTTATAAAAGATTCTAGTTATGTTTTACCCAAATACTATAAACTCTATAACGTGGGAGATAACCAACCTATCTCCTAAGCTTTTAACAAAGCATTTGCAATATCATTCCTTTACCATATTCTAATTTCTTTAAGGAAATAAGGTTGTATATCTGAAGGATAAACATCTATATGGTTTTTATAAATTGGCGCTTAAAAGACAAGTTATTTAAATTTTCATCCCCTTAATTGTACATGATACATAGGGATGGAATATTGAGGAATCTGGTCTGCTTGTCAAGAGTGTTTAGCTTCCCTTTGAATGCTAGCCACTATATGAAAATAGCCTAAAGTTGTTCCTGTTTGAACCATATCATTTTGAACTAAGGGACCTTAAAAGCTTAAGTTCTTAGTTGTTTTCTACAAGAACCATTATTGTAATTTCTTAAAGTTGTTTTGCTTTAAAGAATATTATCCTCCTTTGTTAGTTATCATATTCAATCATAGGATATGGTTAAGTAGTAGAGAGCTAGGAAATAATTCTAAGTGTTGGTGTTTTTGTTCTAATGCCTCTTTTATAGTGCTATTATGAAGGAAGACATTTCTCAAGGAAACTATGTCTCTTTTATAGTGCTATTATGAACGAAGACATTTCTCAAGGAAACTAACTCTATAGAGTTAGTTAATAGGCTAAATTGACATCAATTATCATGTGAAAATGTTGTGTTTGCACCATGATCAACTTTGCTTTGAATTACCATCCTTACTTTTCTCCCCTTAACTTAAAAGCTTAAAAATATTGTACAAGATCCAAAAATTACTTACTTTAAGATGAATGTTCCATATGTTTTTATTCCTCAAGTAACAAGCATCTATCCATTGTACCTATAATGTTTGCTTATCACTTTGTATCCTCCGTAGTCTTGTTATTATAAAGACATTATTTATAAGTTCCAATGTTTGCTTCCCAACCCTCACATTTCCTTAGGTAAGTTTATTTCATCCTATTTGACTTTACTTGTAACTCTCTTTTTGGAATCCCTTGAGTGTAAGAAATTATTAAAAAGCTTCTCTAAAGATTTGAAAATTTTATTAGGAAAGTAAAAATGGGAGGACCAGAAAATTTTGATGTTATTAAGATCTAAAACTATGAGTTAAGCTCTTTCAGCTAGTGTGAGGATTTTATTTCACCAATTGGAAATCCTCTTTTAATTCTTGTCTAATAGGGTTCAGAACTCTTTATAAGGGTGTTTCTTAGATAATATATGAATCCCAAGATATGTGAGTAGAGGAACTTTAACTTTCAAGCATGTGATAAGTTAAGTACCAAGTAGCAATATGAAGAACTCCCAATGAGAGGTATAAGAAACTTTTATCTCTATTTAAGGAGATTCTAGAAAGTGATATGAAGGAATGTAAAGTTGATATATGAATGCTCAGGGAATTGCTTTAGCTTTGCAAAATAAAATTATATAATCAACAAAAGTTAAAACTTATAAGATTCATTCTTTTGCATCTTAAATTGAATTTAAACTGCTTGTCTTAAGAAATTATTTGTATTATGAATCTAATAAACACTTCTATCACCAAGGTAAATAGATAAAAAGAGATTGGATCGCTTGGCCTTAGTCCCCTAATACTTTAAAAATGTTTATATGGTTCACTATTATCAATGACATTATAGGAAATCTAGTAAGGCATTACTCGTTCCACCCAATGAACATTTGAGGAAAGCCAAAAGTCCTTAATTTATTCAAGATGAAATCCCAACTTATTAAATCAAAAGCTTTTTGAAAGTCTATTTTGATGGCACAAATCTTGCTTATATTTTCTTGTTGTAATTCTTGTAAAGTTCTTATGCAAATAAATGTAATCACCAATACATCTTTCTTTAATGAATGCACCTATAAGGCATCAATGCATTTAAGGAGTATGTGCTTTAGCCTACTTTGGAATAATCTTAGAAATTACCTTATAGATGATATTACAACAAGCAATTGGCCTGAATTCTTTGTGTGAAATAAGGTTTTGAATCTTCGATATAAGGAAAATGCATGTTTTATTGATCACTTTCACTATCCTTCCTTTGCTAAAGAATTTAAGTATAACTTTTTTCTATTATCTTCTTAAGAACTATAATCCTAGTAATGGTTGTTACGATGTTAGATAAGGTCTGATTTGTTTAGAATATATTCCCTCTTTCATCCAAATAATATGGGAGCCTTTCAACTCTATCTAGCCAATAAAGTAAATTATGTTAGGTTTATTCGATTAGTGTAGCATGACGCTTCTTCTTCCCTCTTTTTACGTTCCATAGCTATTTTAAAATCAAGCTCTTTTACTTCAATTTATGAATCTCCTTTCTCTAAATCAAAAGGATGAGTAGAGATGAAACAACATGTTGCTAGGGGAAAAAAGATGATTGGTTTAAGTCCTTAACCCAACAAGTGACTTGCTAGGTGTTCTAAAAGAAGAATCCATTGAAGCCATCCAAACTTGGTGCCTTTTGAGGATTAAGTGAGAATAAGGATGCCTCAACTTCTTGTTCAATCATTGGTCTAAGTAGTTGAGAAACATTATACTAATTGATGTGTTCCTTAATGATTGAATTTAAGATTAGGATAAAGGAATTCCCCTATGTTGATGTACCTAGGGAGTTAAAAAAATAAGAAAAGGCTTCTTGTACTAGATCCTCATATAAGATACTGACAGAATTAGTTTCATTTATCAATGAAACAATCATACTTGAGTTCTTCATGGATAAAAAGGCCTTATGGAATAATTTGGAATTCTTTTCCCTATTTTTTAGCTAAAGAGCTCTTGATCTTAGTTGAGTAATAGAGTTATTAATCAATAAAGCTTGTGCATAGTCTTGTAGAGCTTCCTTTTCCTTCTATTGAAACTTTGGATTAACTGGGAACTGACAAAGATGAGATTGCATTGAGTTCAAGTTCACCAAAGTATCTCTTACTAGTTTGTGAGTGCAACTAACTTCAATTAAATTAAAGGCATTCAACTCGTCCTTTACTGAGTTGACCTTCCTCATGCAAATGTAAGATTTGGTCCCTTGAAACTACCTATTAATCCCTCTCAAAACATATTCTTAAAATCTCTCTACTTTGGCTAATTGGTTGTTGAATTTAAAGGGGTATCTCTTTAGGACTTTAATGAATAGAACTTGAATCACTATTTATGTATGCTTTAAAAAAAGAGTGTTATTAAAGAAAGTTTTATATTATAGAAAAGTAGATAATGATCTTTATTTACCAGAGATCTATCAATCTTCTTTATTTTAAACTAGCTCCCTTTTTTATTGGAACAAGTATAAAAATTTCTAAATATTCTTAGATTAGACACTTAAATGTTGACTACACATTCCCTTAGATTATTTGTGGTTCCTCAGGTTAAAGTTACCCTTTGCCTCTTATTTCCCTAGTAAGATCTAAAGATCTTTTATGCCATCTCCAATCTCCATAATTATGTTCCACAATGGAACTGTCTGAAAGCTCTTATTATAGGCATAAAAATGTATATACAACTTAACCATTTCTTGCTTTAGCCTTACAAGTAGGTTTATTGTGATCAATGTATCTAAGATCTACAATTTGATAGCATTAAAGAGCGCAATAATCTTACTATTAAAGTGAAATTAGTCATTGGATAGACTTTTTAGTGCCCTTTCAAAAATTTCAATTTTTTATCACTAAATCCTTCAACTTGATTTCTAAAAGCCCTACTACGTAAAGGTTATTATCGGTGATGAAATTACAAAGAGCTAGTTATTTAAAGGGATAATTAATCACTCTTATATTATAGGCAATGAATGTTATTTTGTAAGTAAGATTGAAAATTATTGATAATTTTGTTAGTAAAATCTAAAGTGGTAAGCAGCTGGAATAAGTATATTCCAAAACTTGAAAGGATTTTTAAGATGTCTACTAAAAGTTTTCATTTAAATGTAATGAAGAAAATAAAGATTGATGTATATGTAAAATGGAAATCTATATATATTATGATAGATCATGTTTTACATTATAAGTATATTTTGATTCACTGGGAGCAAATAGAGAAAGATTTTTTTATCTTTCACTCACAAATAAACAATAACATAAAGTAAAAGTTCTTCATGAGTTGTTGAAAGTATTTTATGATGAAACATTATTCTTTTGTTATTCAAAGTATATCTAACATCAAACGTTTACTTTAAATATATGGAAATTTCAAAAACATTTCATAGATACTATAGAAAACTCCTCTCTATTAAACGCTAGTATGATCCATGAGATAGAGAAGAAATTTGATAAGCGCTTATCAAAGCACTCTTTGTTATTATTATGTTCTATTATTTTAAGTCTTCGCTACAAATTGACTTATCTTCATTTGTTATTTTGTATATTCTTCAATAGAATAGAGTAAATGAAAGAAAAAATATGACAATTATGAAGACGTTTAAGTGCTTTCTTTTTTAAAACAAAATGCCTAAGAAGTTTTGGTTTGAGGTTAGTAGCACTTCAGTTTATTTACTTAATAAACTCCCAACAAAAACTATGAAGAAGAAGACAACAGTTGAGGCTTGGAATGGTTATAAACCTTTTGTGCAAAATTTGAAAGTGTGTACTACATACGTATTCCAAATTTAAAGAGAGATAAGTTAAACCATAAGTTAAGAGATTGAAATTTTTGTGGGCTACATCAATGCCACCAAAGGGTATAGGCTTTTCAACCTTTAACAAGAAAGGTGATAGTTATTAGAAACATCAAGTTCAACGGGATTGCATCTTAGAATTGGGAAAGAAAAATTTGGGAAAGAAAAAAAGTGGATCCTAACCAACCAAGCTTAAGAACTATATTGATCTAGGAAGAGCAGGAGGATGATACAATTGATGATGAAATATATGATCATGAACTAGTGAGATGCACAAGATTACTTTGTGATATTTATGCAAGATGGAACCTTGTTTTTGAACATACAAGTATGAAGAAGCCTATTAAAGTAAAGGTGGATAAACCTAACCACAAAAAACCTATTAGAGTAAAGGTGTTATATATAACCAAAATCAATTATGATGGATCAGTCTTCAACTACAAGACAAAGCTATTTATGAAAGGATATGCTCAACATTTTGGTGTAGATTTATCAAAGACATTTGCACCAATAGCAAGACTTGACACTGTCAAAATGCTTTTAACATTAGCAGTTCTAAAAGCTTGGAAAGTGTATCAAATTTATGTCAAATCAGTTTTCTTAAATGACTACCTAAAAGAGGACTTTTTTTTATTAAGCAACTAACTGGTTTTACGGTTAAAGAAAAAGACAAAGTTTTCCTATAAAAAAAAGCCTTCGATAGTTTGAAAAGGATCCAAGATCCTGATACAGTAGGATTGATAATCTTCTAGTCTAAATTGGTTTTAGAAAAAGCTTGAGCGAATTAATTTTTTAATGTAAAAATTACTAATGATGATCTTATTGCAATATCATGGCATGTTAATGACTTACCTTTAACAAAAAGAATCCAACAAAGGTGCAATAATTCGAAGATCAAATGACATAAGTCTTTGATATAATTAATCTTAGAGAGACATCTTACCTTCTTGGCAAATTTAACAGGTGGAGAAACGAATGGCAGCACAATGTGCAAAAAAAGTGTTTAAGAAGTTAAATATAGAAAATTGCAAGCCTGTAAGTACTCCCTTGATGCAAAATGAGAAGTTGAGTAAATATAATGGAGCAAAAAAAAGCTAAATGCAAGACTATATAGAAGTCTTATTGGTTGTCTAATATAATTGACAATAACAAGGCTTGATTTTATGTATTAAAGGATTGCATACATAGCAGAAATAAAAATTACAATCCTATATTCTTCTATTGCATTTAACAAACATACTAATAGTAAGAATAGGCAAAAATAAATACCTATAATTTGTGAGGATTAATCGATATTGAACTTTTAAAATACGAAGTCTTTATGCACTCCACACCGAACAATACGTCCCACTTTCAACACTTGATATAGTTATGGTTAAATTTAAAGAAACCTTTCTTCATGAATGGAGAAAACAATTTTCTAATATTTTTCTCTTGTTTATTTCACGTACTAAAAATGAAAAAAGAAAGAGTATCTCTTTATCTCTTCTTTTCATTTTTTATTGAAGTACAACAAAATGAAAAAGTATAAGAGGCTTTCTCTGTTCTTCGTAAGTGTCATTATAATGTTTCTTTTTCAAAACTTAAAAAATTACACACAACCCTCATTTCGTTTCTTGGTTTAAATGAATAACCGAAATAAACAAAACAAGTAATGGCAAAGTCACCATCTGATGCCATCTTTGCCATTTTTAATAATTATTATTATTTATAAAATGAAATAAAATAAAACTATTTTGTTTTATTCATTTATTTTATACAAGAGAATTTCCAATATTAATTATATTTTCTGTGCTAGCAAAAAATATAACAATATGCCATAAAGATTATTTAATAAATTATCTCATAATAAAGTGAATAATCATAAACAAGAAATATTACACTCGTAAGTATGTGACCATATAGGTTTATCATTAAGCCAGTAGTAATTAATCCAATTCATTACTAATTAAGGTTGACGTCTAACAACACTCCTTAACGACTGAATAACGTAAAGTAACAACCTTACAAAAACGAAACATGGTTAAGAATAATATATTATTACCTTCCATTATTACAATTCTGGATTATCTCAAGGTATGGTTTAACTGTCAAAACCCCTTAGATACCTAACTATATTATATGTCGATCATTAACAATTGATAAATGACTTAAAAAAACCCTTTTCCTCACTCATTTAATCACCCTGGACAAGGTCTGGAAACAACCATTAAGATCAATGACAACATAGAGCTCAAACTCATTACCTAGAGTCGATAGATCCTATTTTGACTCACCACTAAATAGATAGGTACTTAATTATATCCAATGATCATTCAACTAACATTGTTGCATACTAGGTGTCTGACGTCAAAACATAATAAGTGACCTATTAATTACTATGATGATCTCAGGTCAAAGGAAAAATATACATTTAAATCCTTATTAGAATATCCCACTTGACAGTTCGTAGGTAATATTAACTATTAGAAATTCTCAATTTGGTTAGTTCAACGATCATATCTCCATATGCATCATTTATATATATAACTTAATAAATGAGATCTACTAATATCCATATAATAGATACTATTACATACCTATTGATCTAACCGGATCATTAAAGTCCTTATTTGATGATCTTATGATACTCTCATTATCATGATCTCCATTATAATGGCAAGTGTATAAATTTAATCAAGGACTTATTATATTAGAATTAAAAACAATAAACATAATATGATCACATAATCATTTTCCATGTTATTAAACAAAGTTAATAATTCTGCTTTGTTTCATTTGCTTTGTTTCGTCTGCTTTTTGCTTCGTCTACTTTCTGCTTTGTCTACTTTCTGAT
>JANSVA010000008.1:26109445-26172397 GCA_025504915.1 Erythroxylum reticulatum | reverse complement strand
AATTGTTATCACAATACAAAAATATGGATATAAATTTTTAATCAACTCAAAAAATTCCCCAATGAGATTTCTTCATCATTCAATTTGTGATGCATCTTTTATGTACGTATGTATAAACTATAAGGATAAGATTACCATCTTTTATGTATGCTAGTATATAATTTTTTGTTCCATTTAAATACCTTGACACTTGCTTCAATACATTATCTAATAGATTACTCCATTATAAGAATAAAACTTGCTTGAATACATTATGTAATTGAAGATATAAAAGATTATATTAAAATACATTATTTAGGTTAAATTACAATTTATAATGGGTCACAATTCTATTACGTAGGCTTGAAAAATTTTGTCAAGTGGGTTCAAAAACTTATAGTATAATTAATAATATAGCATGTATTCCAAAAAGATCAACAACTCTTATATGCTTTGTTATATCACTCCTACTTTTATAGATGTATTAGTATTGTCAACTTTAATGGAAGTCTCAAAGGTTGGTGCTTCCTAAATGATCAACTTACTTGGTTGAATTTTTTATCGATAAGAGACCGACTTATCCTGTTATGAATGCTTAGATTCAGTAACAATGAAAAAAATAGGATTATAAGAAGTTCTTATCAGTAAGAACAGCCTCTTTATTTTTTAATTTGATTTAAAAGCCTACATCTAAATAATATTTGAAGATGGACTTTAACATATCAATAATAAACATGTATTTCTAAAATAGTGGGGACCTAGTTTCCAAATAGGGAAATTAAAGATAAAACATGTATCAATTTGGATCAATAACCATAAAGTCCCACTATTAATCTGAAAGAATATATTATTATGAATTAATAGAATTAGAGGACTGTAATGGAAAATAAATGTTAGTTAAATGTCCTTCCAACCATAGTTGCAAAGATTATTCATAACTTCCTATTAAGATTGTAAGCAATGAAATTAAAAACAATCGGATTAATGAAGGAACTATAGAAAACTCAGCACAGGAAGAATCAATGACACAAAAGTAAAACAAGCACCCAAAAGCTACTTAGGTGATTACTTTATAAAAATAGCAAGGTGGAAATATTGAAAAGCATTACATGATAGATATAATTATATGAACGTAAGAATCAACACTTATGATATTAATAATTCATCCCAAACTACTAATGGATATCCCAAAAAGGTAGACACTCCAACTTTGAGGAATAAAGGCATCAAAGATCAAATGAACTTATAAGAGGATTTCCAAATGGTAGCTAGGATAATATTTAGGAAGAAAGCCAAGCAAAAGGCTCAACCATCTCCCATACTACTCCCTAATGTTAATTCTAGCATGGAATGTAAGAGCAATTTTTATTATATAATTATGTTTTATTAATAAATCATATATTAATAGGTTTTCTAAAGACTAGCTTGAAAGTTTATCAATGATAAAAATTATGATTTTTGATTAAGCATTAGTCTATTATCAAAAATGATTAACATCATTTAAGTGGTAAGATAGACATTGCCTTTAACCTTGATAAAATTGAAGTCATACATTCAAAAACCTCAAATTAATCAATCCATTTGACTATTAAGATTCTACCTGACCCTTGATATATTTTTAAAACCTTTTTATGTTACAAACTTGGCTTTTCGAAGAATTTCTCTTCAAAATGATCTAAAAGTGATACATAACAACAATATAGTTGCCACCAAGGTAGTCCTTAGTGACGTCAACAAAACCATACTCTCCTTAAAATCAAAAGGCAATATAAACTTAAGAAATTTAAATGATGACGTTAGATCTTGTACACATTAGATTAGAGTGACAAACTTGAGATTTAAAGGCAACTTCTTCACATAGAATAATAGAAAAAATTAGAGATGGTTCATCAAATAAAAAAATTTGATAGGGCATTAATTAACCACTTATGATTGTCAAAATTCCCTACTAGTAAAGCCATTTTCAACATTAATCTTACTCTCGACCACATTCCTATTGAATTTCATAGTTTGATATACGAGACTTTTAGGAAAAAAATGACAAATGGGTTCAAGAACTTATAATATAATTAATAATATAGCATCTATTTCAAAAAGATCAACAACTCATATGCATACATTTCATCAAACATATGGTATGCAGAAAATTTTCATCCCTAATTATTAACAAATTGACAACATTTTTCTATTATTTAGCATCATGTTCAGTAGTTTACACAGCAAACCCTAAAACAATAACAACGAAAACCAATGGAGCCAACCCATTGTCAACAATTAAGTCCATATTTTGAAAAAATTTCATCCACGGACGACACCCTCACATCGAAAGCAAATGAGCTAGGAGAAGACGGCCTTACCTTGTTGCGTAACCGCCGAAGAAGACGACCCCTAATGTCGGAGATGCAAAAGCTCGATGGAGGACAAAGGCCAGACGACGTCGGGTTGCAGGACCCACAGCCGAAGCAGGAAGAAGGAGATCGCACACCAAGTCGGGGAGGGGGGGAAGATGGGTTGGCTTTTAATTAAACCAAAATGACATCGTTTTGGTTAACTTCAATAACATTCTTCATTTAACCAAAATGACGTCGATTTGGTTTACTTTAATAGTCGTTTTGGTTTAATTTAATAACGCTATTTAAGCGACGTCGTTTACCTCTCAACTATACGACGACGTCTTTGTTAAAAAGGACGTCGTTTTGGTCTGCAAGAAAACGTTCTCCTTATTGTAACAAAACGACATCACTTTTTTTCCAATCAAAAGCGACGTCGTTTTGTTACAATCACTAACCTTTGGGAGGACAATGCTTTTACCGATACCATTCCCAACGTCCTATATTTCCATCGCCAAAATTGTTTTGGCTTACTTCAATAACATTATATTTAAGTGACGTCGTTTACCTCTCAACCATACGACAACATATTTGTTAAAAACGACGTCGTTTTGGTCCGCAAGAAAACGTTCTCCCTATCATAACAAAACGACGTCGCTTTTTTTTCAATAAAAAACGACGTCGCTTTTGATTAGACGTCGCTTTTTTTCCAATCAAAAGCGACGTCGTTTTATTACAATCACTAACCTTTGGGAGGGCGACGATTTTACCGTCACCATTCCCGACGTCCTATATTTTCATCGTCAAAATCTTTTCCTTTCCTACAACAATATTACTGACCGATATAACAAGCCCATATTTTTCCATTGCAAACTTTGTACAATTACCAATGGACGTATTTTTTATTGCTGATTCTGGCACAAATTTTGCCGCCACTCTTTCCCTTTATATTTAGCGACGAATATTGTTACCATTGCTAAATTAGTCAACTTTAGCGACGAAAATATACTTTCCATCGCTACTGTCTAACGGTTTCGTTTTCACCGATAAATTTCCGTCACCGCTCCTTAGTTTTTTTACGGTGAAGTGTCAAAAATGTGTGGTAATTGCAATGATATTAAATTCTGCAATTAAGGAGTTATCCTAGACTCTGTCTTGTGTCATTAGGAAAGGAAATGCCTTTTACTATCTATTCCCAAGGTTTGAATTGAGCCGGAACGTAGTGTTACGACATACTAATGGCGAATGTCTAAAGCATTTGAATTTAAAACGATTAAACAGCACATCTCTTCTCTTAAAATGGCTTTGGAGCCACTAGCTACGTGTTGGTTTGTTTATTGTCGCATCAGCTTGTAATTCTCACGTTAAATCCTTTCAATTCATGGCATCGAGATCAAGTCCTCTTTAAAAAGGATGGTACAACTCATGTATTAAAGCCTATGCAACTAAAATGTTGCAACGGACATGTAATTCGATGTAAGCACTGCAGCATTGTCGACGAATGAAATTGGTCACGGCTCTTGAAAGACCTATTGAGCAGGATCCCAATGCTTTTATGACCATCCATCCTCTATATGAATTAGTTGTTTACTATTACTGATCTTAAACTTAATTGCACCTTGCGTTATTTTGTCTAAAACTAAGACAAGCAGACATGCATATGGCTAAAGGGGAATGTTCCCATACCAAGCAGGTTGGACCAGAGACTCCATATCATAAGAGCTAAGCTAGGGATCGGGGCGGCTTACGGGACATAAATAAGTGATCTTGTGGAATTAATACAATTCATTTTCTCTGTTATTTAATGTATACAGCAATAGTTACGAGCACTAAAGGGGAGTGTGAATTATACCACCATCATAAAAGGGCAACTTGTGCAATATTTAAATGGTAGGTAGGTTAAGTTGATACTGATTACTATAAATGTTGTCATTACTAATATGCAGCACATTGGAGAATATGTCCTCATAACATCATGCAACACCAACGTAAATCCCATAAGCATGCAGCAAATTAGCCCCTTTACTTTTTTTTATCGAATCAAGCCATTTACTTCAAATGCTAAAGGCATCTCATCCTAGGCATACTGATCCAATGATAGTCAAACTAGGCTTTTACTTACTACTATTCCTACCAGTATTCATTTATAAGTGTCTTTGAAGTCTGAAAAACACAATGCCTCACAAATGTAATGGGTACTATCAGCACAATGAGTCGTGTGTAGCGGTCTTTAATTATGTCTTCCCACATATTGTTGCTCTGGACTATACTCATTCGATACACACAATTAAAAGGAAGCGCACTATATTTGGAATCTTATGGATACGACCCAATATCTTTTATATGCATATTTACTTTGTTCCAACATAATCAGTAAACTATAATTCTTCAGTCAACTAACTACATTTCAACTGGTTAATTAATTCCGCACATTCATTGAGCACTAGCACTGCATAATCAAGGAAATAAAGTACTACAAAAGCTAGAGCTAAATCATTTCAAAGCATCTTTAAACCCTAAAGCTGTTTAATCATATATATGTTTACATTACAAATAACCACAGCAGACATACAAATTCTTGAAGCATAAGTAACAATCAACAAATTATCTTATCTTATGCGATCATCAAAATTAACTCACCTTCAATAATTGCTCCTGACATATATATGAATTGGAAAGCATACAATCAAGTAGAGACTTGCTACTAATGTCCATAGGAAATACTGTATATCAATCAGCATTGGCATCCCCTCGTATAAATCTATTCCACACCAAGAAAGTTATCCACCTTTCAATTTTCACAAATGACACCACAACCAAGTTTGCAATTTACACGTTACACACACATATGTGTATCATGATGCATTATTTGATAGTGTAGAATGCAACTGTCTTAGCTCCACGCCCAGCATTAAAATAGTCTAGTAACACAGGCTGATATCTTTGCATTGATGTAACTAGGTATAGGTTTAAGCTAATCCACTAATATGCATCCAACAGAATTTAGGGTTCTGACATTATACTATATAGCATAACTGCATCGAATCCAGCTATGAACTTGAACACTGGGATTGGTCACATTGGAATGTGTCTGAATTTAGTAGCTAAATACAAATATTTGGTAATTCTATAGTGGCTGTGTTGAAAATGCCATCTAGTTTCATGTTTGTTTTTATAAAACGCTATCCAGCTACATGAAAATAACGTTAATGGTAATATACCAATTTGGTCTCTTACTTTAGTAGTTGTTTCAACTTAAATTCTAGGTTATAAAATAAGTCATCCTACGTACATATCCACCAAATTTTGAGTCACCTTGTTAAGCTTATCCAAAATAATACAAGCTACAGACCCTATAAGACAGGATAAAATCCATCCTCAACAAAGTATTATACTTTGAAACATGCCAGAAACAATGGCCAAAATGTTGACACCATATGCAACTTGCAGCTTACACATAAATTTATCAACCAAGTGATAAGCATATGAACATGTTTAGGTACAACAAATGGACAAAGAAACACTATCGTCATCCTCATTACAGATAAAGTGTCTGATAAAGTAAGATATTCAACAAGCTTCGAAGGACTTTCCTCGTTTCATTGAGGCAAAACACGAATGAGGCAAGCATCAAATGAAAGCAACGACATAGCAATACAGAGACAACTAGCAATACTGATACACATACATGACAAAATCTAACCAAATATAATTTATTTGGATGGATAGAACTAAAGGGGGACATGGAAAGGAAAAGGCGGCACAATTTAATACATCATCGATTTATTTAATTAACAGTTGCTCAACAATAGCACACAAGATCATTAGCCCAAAGGATAAGTCATGAATCCATGTGAAGCATCTAAATGAATAAAATACCAAAGCGGACATCTCCAACTTTAGTAATCACAGAAAGCACAAGTGACATTGATTCCTATTGGAGAATAGAGATTAAAAATAGTAATAAAACAATATATTATTACCCAAAACCCTGTACATTGCATAGTTCCATCTAAATGAACAAACATGAAACATGGAAAGGAACTTAAACAATCAAAAAGAAAGCAAGGAAACATTCTATACACGGAAATGCTTTTAGCTTTTCAATGTTTACACGTTAAATTCACAAAACAATGGTCCGAGAGTAAACCCGGTGCAATACTAATCAAAGTGTTAGGAACAAGCCATGCAAGCTAACATAAAAGTTTCCAAACAAATGCAAACCTGCAAGAACTAAATTGATAAATAATGTAATGGAGGGGCAGAAGTCCAACACTAAGATTGGGTGGAAGGCAATTGCCACAGTAGGAAAACAGCAGAAGCAAAGTACATCGCTTATTCATGTATGCATGCAATAAGAAGAATGTCCAGTTTACAAAAATGTAATCAGAAGAGTAGTGGGTCAAAAAGGACAACCAAGTCATGCTCTTCCTTCTATGGCAACAAATGACAGTGACCTTACAACTACTTCTCATGCTAAAGTCTAAAGTAGCAGCGCATTAATGATGGAGGTTCATTATACTCTAAGTTAACGAGAAACCAAACTCAACTCAACTAGCACAACAAGAAAAACTGCTAGCTGGTGCAACATAATTTAGCTCACTACCATGAAAGAGCATGATTTAGAAAAACAAAGGGGGGGAGGTCGACGCAAGAAGAGAGAACGGACATGGCGTATGAGGAAAGTTTAGGCAAAATTTTTTAAAAAAAATCCAGAGGAGTGAACAGTGAATACAGGCAAGACAAAAACCGCACCACCTACAAACGTCATATGGTTTCATGCCATAATGTATGTTGATGATGGGAATGATGACTTTAGACTTTAGATGTCACCTTTCAATAAATTAAGTGAATAGAGGACATTAGAAAATGCAAAAAACAAAAATGAAAAAGTAAATAGTAACATAAAATTTGCCATTTATTATCTTTCTGAAATTTGTTGTAGGAATTACTCCAATAGTACGGAAGTGAAGCTTCTTCCTTCGGCGTAAGAGGATCCTTTCCTTCCGGTGCAATTACAAAAGAAACATTAAAAACCAAAACCAAGAAGCTGATCATAATCATGAAATGACATGCGTTAATAACAAGAGATACAAAGCTAGTTGTTCAGCTTACCAAAATCCTAATAGACGACAATTAGTGGGAGTAGACAAAAGAAATTCTTGACAACATCTTGATAAACCCATTATATCATAAATTCAATTCATCGGATGACCGTAGCTTGAACCTCCAAGCAACCCACCAGCAGATGGTCCATAAACATCTGACGGGTCAAGAATAGGAGAAGAAGAAGCTCCATTTCTGGCACCGGCACCACCACTTCCACCAGAACCCAAATGCATCTCTGATATATTTGGGAATCCTTCCCTAGTTTCTACTCCTTGGTCGTAAAGAAACCCTTTAAATACATGGCCACCAATCTTTACTACAGCTTGGTACGCAATCTCATCTTCACCATCTTCAACTGCTGTTACCCGCACACACTTAAAAACCGCCGGTGCACGTATTTGTCCCGGTAAAGCCTCTTTGAAACTCGCATCTGCAGACAAGATTCAACGAAACCCTAGTCAATACTTCATAACCCTAGAGAAGCAAAACATAAAAGCAAATTAAACAAATGAAAAACTAGAGAGTAAAGAGTACAGCACGAACCTTGGTGACTTGAACTAGTGTCGTAGCTTCTTGGAGGAGTATTATTAGAAGTCGAAGTGTGAGAAGTTGTTTGAGAGTTTATCAGTCTAGGTTTCTTCCCACCAGAAGTTGAACCAGAAGATCCAGCACCACCACCAACGCCAGCAGCCGTTATGAGCTGACGCTCTCGCCGCCGTGAAGCAGGTACCCACGTGCTCTTGACATGAGTAGCACAATCAAAACCTCGACTTCTGCAACAAGTTCTACACCTTCGATGACTACAGTCTTTCTTGGCTTGGTTACCACAATCTTGGCACGTTGTTGCCGTCGAAGAACCTGAATTACCAGCGACACCACTTGCACTATTAACACCTTGTAACAAATTCGCTGACGAATCATTGTGATGATCAAAAATAGAAGCAGTGGTGGTATTTTTCTTGATATTATATTGGTTATGGTGAGAACCTTGGTTCTGCCAAAACTGGATTCCGCTACTCTTGCTGCGTCCAATGTTAAGCAAATCTTGATCGCCCATGTTTTGCGACGTCAGACACGGAGTCGCCGTGAGAAGTGGGATGACACCTACACCTACACCGACACCGAGCGTTGTGGCAGCAGCATTTGGGTCGTTGATTTGATCGGAATTAACGAGATTGATGTTTTCGTGTGAGTGCTGAGTGTGGTGATGATGGTGGTGATTAAAAGAGTTCGCCGGAGCCACGACGAATACGTCTCGGAGACCCACCATGCCCATTTCGGAAGGGAGACCATAGTTGATGTTTCGGGCAGAATTAGGCCATGTTGCTCCCGAAACCGCAGAAGGACCATCGCCTGCGGCATCGGTGGGGGTGGTGGCGCCGGCATTGAAGCCGAGGGAGAGATCGTCGGCTCCGGCTGCGGCGCGAATGGCAGCGGATGAAGAGGAAATAGACCAGTCTGCAAAAGCTCCAGATTCAGAAAGGAGCTGCCTACTCCTTGTTGTAGCCACAACTACTACTACTGATAAATCTTTTTCTTTGGATTCTGAACGGACACAAAGACAGAGCCTTTATGTATATAGACACATAGAATACTGTGACCAAATACGCAGTTTGTGGAGAGTTGCTGTTACGATAATTATAGAAGAGAGAGATAGAGAGTGGGAGTGAGAGTGAGATACAAAGAGAGCAGATTTTAAGAGGGGAAAAACCAAATCTATGGATGTGTGTATGTAGGTGTTATATGGGGTGAAGTGGGGTCAAAAATCTCTGAATTTGCATCAGAGAAAGAGAGATTGTTGGAGAGAGAGAAAGCAGAGATCGTGTTTGCTTTGTTTCTTTCTCTTTTTCTTTTGTTTTCCGAGTGAGTAAATCAGAAGAGACCGAGAGGAGTAGAGCTGCTGCTTCTGTTTCTGTGTCTGCTCTGCTGGGCTTGAAATAATACAAATCTATATACTGTCACTTTGGCCTTTATGAGAAGAGAAAAAAGTTATGGTGTTTGTGAGAGAGGAAGATAGCTATCTATCTAGAGACGACCACTGATCCAGTTACTGTGTGCAGAAGAAACTGAGAAGAAGAAGCTAAAAGATGCAATAACGAACCTTTACTCCCTCTTTCACCCTCTTTCTTTCTGTATTTACTTCTGTTGTTATTAGTTGCTGCCCAACATCCTGTCTTTCCTCATCATCATCGTCATCATCTTCTTCTTCTCTTCTATCTCTTATTAACAACAAGTGCGCACACACCCAAAACATAAACACACAACTCTTTTTACTTCCATATGGTTTCCTATAAAGTGAAATATAAAATATGAGGTGGGTTCCTCTCTACCTCTCACACACTTCTTAACTTTCTTCACATTTTCTACAAGAGTAGTTATTGTGATAATTGGGGAGAGAGGGTATAAACTATAAAGACTTTGTAATTTTATGCGGTTCTGAAGTCACATGCCACCTTTCATTCACTTGGGGCAACTTCTTCTCTAATTTTTCCCATTCTTGTCCACTCGCCACCAATGCGCGTGACTTTCTATGTTACACATTCAAGACAAAAGACTGGCGACCCACATCTTAGTGCTCTTCCATTGGAGCGTGTGTACCACGCTCACGATTCTTATGGTAAAAGAAATGTAACTTTCGAGCAAGGTAATCAACATGGCGTCCAAGTAAAGAATGAGCCATAGCTGTGTCGTTTTGGCATGGATTTTGTCGGATATGGAATCGTTTCACATCTTTAGCGGCTATAGTGGCAGCCTAATTATGGTGTTGGAATTGCATTGATACAATTTAATTTCTTATATGCAAATTAAGCTGCATAAAAGAAAGCAATTTCTAAATTTGGGCGCATTATCTAAAATATTTGAGCAACAAAAGTATTAGGGCAAACACTAAGTTCGAGTATATTAATTAAACTTCAATTAAGGCAATTGGCTATTTCTTGAATGGATTTGTATAAATTCCATTAGTTAATATGGCTCAATAAATTAAATTTAGAAATTAAAAGATTTAAATTAATTTTAAAATAAAATACATGTTCAAAAGTTTTATGACTTGAATTTTGATTTTATAAAAAGTCTACAAATTGTTTAAAATAAAAATATAAGATGAATAATTTTTACAAAATAGATTTTAGTTTTATAAGAAGTCAAAAAAAAATTGAAACTTAGCTTGTAGTTTGGGTAAAAGAAATATTGAATATATCTTGTAAGTCATTCAAGCTAAATACAATATACTCCTCCCATTATTTTTCTATAGTTGAGTGATTATAAGATCACTTAGTTAGGAGTTCATTTTACATACGAAATTGTAGTGTACTTGTTTACATTTGCAAATTATTCTATTTTAATTACTTATTATATTAAAAGGAGATAATTTTGGATTCATAATAATAGTGAAACAAGATAATGTTGAAAAACTCTACTATATAAATTTTTATTGCTTATTTAATACAATTTATTTTTATACATTATACTTATTTCTTTGCTTATATTATTTTAATACTTTTGCTTTTAAATAAATATATGAATACTACTATTTGATAAATAATTTGATTTTTATTTATTTCGTATTGTCAATATATCCAGTGCACAAGACTCCCCACTTTGCAAGAGTTTGGGGAGGGTCATAATGTACGCAGCCTTATCTTTGTATTTTTCACAAAGAAGTTGTAGTTTGCATTATTTTTAAAAATTTTAAAAGATATAAATTTATAAATTAAAATTGAATCTTATGATTTTATAATGGGAATTTTTAATTTTAAAATAAAACTCATTTTTTAGCAACATGAAAGTTACTAATGCAAAGTTTTAAGGACAATGTTTTGATAGCTCAAGAGCTTTTGAGAGTTATAATAGGATAAGCTCTCTTGTTAATTGTGCTATTAAAGTTGATTTTTACAATGCTTATGGCTATATAAGCTAGCACTTCATCTAGAAATTGTTGTAGGTGTTTGGGTTTCCATAATAGTTTAGGAATTAAACTATATATCACATATGCCTCTTTTTTAATTTTGGTGAAGGAGGAGCTTACTAACTTGACCAAGGGAGAGGGAGGACTTAGACAAAATGATCCAATATTACATTACTTGTTTATACTATGTAAAGAGGCCTAAGAGAACATAACATTTGTGAGGATCCAACCATCATAAGAAGCTTAATATGACATGCCTATTCTTTACAAATGATTTGTTCATGTTTTATAAAGCAAATGATAAATAAATCAATCCTCTTATGGCCTCACTTAAAACATTCAATGAGTTGTCAAGCTTAGTACTAAACATAAACAAAAGTCAGATGATACTATAAGTTAGTGCCCAATAACAACGCAGATGGCTAGCTACAATCTCAAGGCTTTAGATCAAGCAACCTCCATTTGTATATCTTGGCTTACCAATCTTAACTAAAAGACTTCAATATAAGGAGTGATCTAATCAATTGAAAGAGTTTAAAGGAGATTGCATAGGTATTGCAATAAGCTCTTTTCCCAAACATGAAGATTTCTCCTTATCAAATCAGTGTTAAACCTGTTACACATATACTAATTATAACATTTCTTTCTAACAAGAGGGCTAATAAAAACCACTGAGAGAATGCTGAGAATATTTTTTTGGTTAGGACATAAAGAGGGTAAATTTAGAGGAAAGGTAAAATGGGATTAGGTTTGCAAAGCAATAGAGTAAGGGGACTTGAGGATCAATTCAATAATTCTTAACAATAAAGTCTTTATAGGAAAGAGAGTATGAGTATTGTTACAGAACAAGGAATCATTATAGGCTAATTGATATACACCTACTTTCTAAAAGGAAATATATAGAAAATTAGAAGCAAAACTTCTTTCTCTTAGTTCACTATACAGCTCCTAAAACTTAGGGATATTATCAGGGAACAAATCAAGTGTAGAATTGGCAATAGAGAGAGCCTTTCACATTTTGGCAATTGTTGTAATGATATTCCTATCCATAACACTCAAAGGGTACAAGAGTTACTTAAGATCCCACCTATTCAGTCTCACGATAAGGTCTTAATAAAAGAAAACCAATGGTACTATACTTCAAGAAGCCTAGAGCAGATTATGCCTTTTTATAATCCAAATAAGGACAAGAATGACATTTATATATGGCTGGCTCATTCATCAAAATCCTTTACAAATTGATCTTATAGAAAAGTCTCAAGGATGAAAGGATAAGACTTCATCTAATATAAACAAGTATAGAACAAAATTCTTTTGCATAGAGTGTCATTTAGACTATGGTTGACAATAATGGACATAATGGTGACTCTAGATAAGTTAAACTACCTAAAGATCACTAATAGATACTTTCTATGCAAACAAAGCATCGAGGGCCTCCCATAACTGTTCTTCGACTTTATAAAGGGAGGTAATGAATATGTCATTTAGACAAAGCTAACCTTAACTATATGGAGTTTATAAAAAGGATAAGGAAAGACAAGAGCTTTTCATAAGGATGATAAAAAGATCTTCTTGAGGGTTTTTGGGTTATGCTTATATATGATTTGGGATAAAAGGAAATTGAGGTGTTTCCAAGAAGTAGAAAAGGTAAAAGAGGAAATTGTAGAGATATTGAAGCAGTGGATTAGAGAACATATAATTATAAACAAGAATTCAGTAAAGTGTAGCGAAAGAATTGTTTTGTCCTAGAGAGTGTAAAATAATGATGGTTACAAGTATTTACCCATGTATTTGTTTATAGATATCAGGGGTAAAAAATTCAAACTTGATGCCATTTGTATGTAGTGTTATCTAAATATACCTAGTTCACAAAATAGTTATATTAAGACAAATAAACATATGGCCAAATACGGTTGCCTATCTATTAAATGTCTGATCATTTATGCATATGTTATGGTTAGGGAGATACATCAACGGCTACACAGGGAAAGAAAGGAAAAGAGAGTGCTTGTGGGAGGAGACCACCAGAAGGATTACAGAATAATCATCCTGCAATGAAGAAGCATAAAGAGGAAGCAATAAAGTATGGAGGTTAGGGCCAATCTCAAAGAACAACTTTAGAGATTTTTGTCATAAACTGAACCTGTAAAATACAGCTCGGCGACAAATTGAAACAAAGTACATCTCATGCATAAAAGATTCTCATGATGGGTGGTATACATAAATAAGGAGGATGTTAGTATACTGAAACTAATCAACTATACAATCTAGAGAGGAACATATGGCCATTAGTTAGATTAATGGGAGGGGCCTTATATGAGTCTTAAATGGTATTGTAATATTCTTTTTCTTGATGGGTGTATAGATATATCCCAAATGGTAACCATCTTTTGTCATATGAATTGTAGGGATCTTTTTCATTCTTAGATCAATATACTCATTTATTTTCTTCGAAAGAAGATCAAACATCAACTTAAGAATTTAAAAAAGTTTTATTTGAACTAAATGAATCTCACTATCTCTTGTAGGTTTATTCTTGAATGATAATTCATGAACTAAATTAATATCATTATCTAAATATCACGATAAGCAACTTATATGGTGTCTCATTTTAAAGAAGTTATTGATGATTTAATTGAAATGAGTTTTTCAAATTAATTATACTATTTTTATTAAAGTAAAAAAGAGCTTATTAATTATTAATTAAAAACATATTTAAGTAATAGCTCCTTTAATATAACAAAAAAATTAGCAATTCATATACAACACACTAGTTTTGTTCTATTGAATATAAGTGAGTTTGAAAATATTGAAATTACTACGAATGTTAAAAAAATACTACTTATGTTTGAGTTTTTACGAGACTGAGAAGTGATTACATTAGGTTGAATGAATTCGTACATAATTAAGGATGCCATTTTTTAATATAAAATTTAAAGTAGTTATTGTTTTCTAATTACTATGATGAAAAATAGCTTAATGTAAATCAATATACAATCAAACAATAATTTAATGATTATAGGGAAGATGAAAGACATAGCAATTGATAGTGGTTTGATAAACAACTATAACTTATGTCCACCTTTCAAGAAATTTCTTAGAATTTTTATAAGTATTTTTGTTTTTTAACGAGGTGAAAATAAACTTTCTTAAAATAATATTGATTTCTACAACTAAAAAGCAACTTTTTCTGTGATCTTTCTCTAAGGTGAAGAGTAACCTCACTCTCAAAAGAATTTACAACTCAAAAGACCTTGGTTAATCATTTCAATAACCATAAAGACTCATTCACTGCAAAATGCAACAACCACATACAAAACCTTGTAAAACTCTTTGAAATGTATTTATACAATACTTATATGTTTTTTTATGTCCAAACTCATTAAAAAAGTATGTATTTATAGTATTTGAGAGTTAAATTAGCCATTAAAAACAAGAACTAGTGCTTGCAATTACCAGCTTCTATTCATTAATTGACCAGTGTCACATATTGATTGACTACGTACTAGCCATTGGAACATTAGTTGGCCAATGTTGTATATTTGTTGATCAATGTGTATTTCAGTGAGACATTGGTTGACCATAAAAATACTTTAAAAGACCAATGTGTCTACTACACAATTCCTATACACATATTCAGCTGTTAACTTCTGTGTGCCAATGCACTTAAAGTCATGATTTCAACATCTTCAAATTCCCAAACTTAATCTTTTAAATGTAACTTTAACTTAAACATTTCTCTACATATTTCCCGAAGAATGTTTAAAAAGTGAGTTCATTTATATCATATTAATTCCCTCAAACTCGTAATTAATGCAAGTTATTTGAGTTATTCCATAAATTATCATTAATTTTATTCAAATTTATGAATATCTATTTATAATTAATATAAAATTATTTGATAATCTAAATTATCATTTATTAGTTTTAAATCTGTAAATTTCCATTCACAAAGACGTTGTTAACTTAATTATGATATTAGGAAAAGTTTTAAGAAAGTTCAAAGAAAAATTGGATACATTAAATGATCTTCTCCATTAGTAAAGACAATATATATCAACTCAAATGCTTGTTACATGTTATCTATATATATATAACTTATTTTAAGCACATTTAGTTTTAGATACGGAAAAGAAAAAAAGAAAAAAGGAACTCCAACGTTGTGGTACAACGTTGAAAGCAGCCAGCGACACGCGGCTTAAAGAAAGGCATCGTGAGAAAGAATTAGCGTAAACTAATAAAAACATTATGAGAAGGTTTACGTTGGGGTCTCCTTTAACTAGCAGTCACTTCAAGGCATGGTTATGGTGGGTAGCCTTTTTCTACTTTGCACAGTTAAAGCAGTTCGGCAAAGCCCCATCGTCGAACGTTTAAGGATACATGAAAGAGAGGGAAAGCTAATTAAGCTATAATAATTAAAATTAAAAGTAAATGACTATAATTTAAAAAATTCATACTATGCTTGACATGAGGCTTTATTTTGTTAATTAGCGTTTATATGGCTACAGTGGTGGACTATTGAAAGCATTGAAGGGAATCATTATATTTGAGGAAGAGAGAATATAAAAGTGAAAGGATCATATACATAGTACATGTAACAACATATTAATTTGGTTCTGCTTCTTTATTCTGTCTGGTCCTTACTAGCTCTTAAGAGCCACAGCCAGAAGGAAAACCATATCATGTGACCTGTATTTATTTATTAAATTTTCAGCATATATTAAATTAACTAGTGCATGACAAACAATCATCACATATTGTATAACTCTTTCTGCAAGTTTACCCGGATATTATTAAATTTACAAGTTATTACCCAAGAACATGTCAGAGAAAATTTGACAAGTAATGCAGAGAAGAGTAAGTTGAAAATGTTAGCTCTTAGAGCCAATGCTTGTTTATAATATGTATTGGACTTTTGGGAATTTAATTAGATTATTATTATAACTCTAATTAAACTTTAATTTGAATTATGACTACTCTTATTACATATAAACTAATTCGAAATAAGATCTAGTATTTAATATTGGTCCATATTTTTCAAGTAACTTATATTTAATCTTAAATCTTCTCAAACTTTATTATCAAGTCTAAGTTGATTAAATTATCTTTTTCCCTCTTTAATAGTTCTTCGTGTACAAACCATCAAGTTTCCAGATATGTTGACAATAGATATAAATTATAATCTTACATTATATTTAAGATTAATCAATTAAACTCCTTTAATTTATCTTTAATTATTTGACTAACAATTTATATTCATAAATCAAGATTGATGTTTACAGTCACATCATGATTGTCCAAATATTACAAATATCATAATATTTTTATATGATTTAAAATTTTTATCATTTAATGTTTCAATTAGGCATATAACATGTATTTAATGTCTACTTTTTTTAGTCTATTTATTAGTTGGTCAACTTTAGTAACTAATTTTTTAATGACATTTGAAAATTATTTATAAAGTGTCATTTGACTTTAGCCAAAAAAAATTCAAATTAATATTAATCGAGAACAATATAACATTCTTCTTAATTATTTTAAGATTATGAACCCTATATTGATCACTCAAATACCTCCACATAATTATGTTGTATCTATTGAGTACTAACCACGCTACTTTTGACTAGGATATGTCCTAAGTATTACCAAAATATATAAATTATTATACAAGATACTTTGAAGTTATCAAGTTAAATGATCATTTATATAACCATCACAATGAGCATTTTTGTAGACATATAAGTAATGTTTTTATGTGAAATTCTCATGTCGAGTTGGTTAATAAACTAGTTCTTTAATAAGTAATGATACGTTTATTTAAGTATCTATATATTTTAGTCTATGAGATAGATTACCTCCTTCATAAGAAAAAATATAATGTGTGCTAATCTTTTTGCTTTATAAATGTCCACAATAATAACAACAACATTTAAGTAGAAATCCTGTTGACATGCGGGGTCTAGAGAGGTCCAGAAGTACATAATCTTACCTTTAGCTAATCCGATAGACCTATAAAAAAGAGGATTTTTTTAAAAAATTGCCTGAAGAAAACAAAAGAAAAAATATAAGCAAATAAATGTATAAAAATAAAAATATAATAAAATAAGAATAAAGAAATTCAAAATAAATAAATAAACAAATGATAATATTAATAAATAAAAAAGATAATAAATTCATATAAATAAATATAATAAAAATAATAAAAAGATAAAATAAGTAAACAAATAAACATATAAGAAAGAAGATAAATAATTAAAAAATAAACAATTAAAAGAGACAAAAAAAAACTACCTAAATGACTAAGGGACAAGTACTACATGAAAGAATGTTTTGGCTAAATATAAAACACAAAAATGTTTAAAAGATTTATAAGAAAAAGAGAAGGACCTCTTTATGAGAGATCCTTTATTAGTATCTTATAAAGTTTCCTATCGAGGGTTAAGTCTTCAGTAAGCTCTAATAAAGTTATATCATTCTTAATCACTTCCCTCAGCCCTTTTTAGATCTTCCTCTTTTCTTTTTACAGTCTTTAAGTACAATCTTCTCACATCTTCACTGAAGTGTCAAGATGTCTGCTCTTAATATGCCTGAACTACTTAATCCTTAACTCCGTTAATTTACCATCAATTTTATCCACCCTCAATTTGTATCTTTTCACTATATTTATGACCTTATCTCTTCTTGTAAGGTTATGCATTCAAAGGAGCATCATTATCTCCACCACCATAAACTTATAACTATGCACATGTTTGATAGACAAATATTTTGCCTCATAGGGCATGGTTAACCTAATTTTTAAACGGTATAATTTATCTTTTAGCTTGAGTCGTATCCTCTTGTCATATAAAACTCTTAATACACTGCTCCTTCTAAGTCACCCTGAATTGATACGATGAAGTATGTCTTTATCTATATCACCATTGCTTTGGATCATGAATCCAAGCTACTTAAAACAATCTTTTGGTAGTATAACTTCTAAACTATTTTTTATCTCCATCTCTAATGTTACCCTATAACCTAAAAAGTTACTATTTAAGTACTTTATCTTAGTCTTGCTTAATTTAAAGTTATTCAATTCTAATGTATCTTTCCAAAGTTTTAATTTGACATTAACACCCTCTTTTTTCTCATCTACTAAAATAATATTATCAGTAAATAACATACACCAAGGCACCATTAGATATTTTTGTTGAACTCGTCCATTACTACTGTAATAGGAGGGGCCCAACAAGGATTCTTGGTGTAGCTTGATATTAATAGAGAAAACTTTTGAACCTCTTCCTGTCATCTTTATTATAGTCTTAACACCTTCATACATATCTCCAATAACCTGTATATAAGTCATAGGAACTTCCTTAACTTCTAAACACCTATATATGACTTTCCTAGGTACCTTATCACAAGCCTTCTCTTAGTCGACGAAAACCATATGCAGGTCCTGATGTCTTTCTCTATAATATTCAATTAATCTTCTAAAGAGATATATAGCTTCTATCCTAGACCTTCTTAGCATGAACCAAATTGGTTCTCCGAGATAGGCATACCCTTTCTCACTATCTTCTCAATCACCTTCTCCTATAACTTCATGGTACAACAAATGGTTTGAAATCTTTATAGTTTTTACAACTTTAGATATCCCCTTTATTCTTATATAGATGAGTTAGAGTACCAAGTCTCCACTCATTCGACATTTTGGTGGACTTGAGGATCCCATAAAAAGCTTGGCTAACTAAGTAAAAGCATTTTCTCCTAAGCTCTTCCACGTCTCTATGGGTAGCTCATTAGGTTATACTATCCTTCCAATCTTCATCTCCCTTAAAACTCCTTTAATTTGTTATCTTATGAACTATTAACAACAAGTGAAGTTACGATATTTCTCAGAAGTGTTAATATCACTAAAGAAAATGTTGTCATCTCCACCTTAATTAAAAAGGCTATAGAAGTATCTTTGTCATCTTCTCTTGATGTCATTTTTATCCATGAGCACCCATCTCGATGTCATTTTGATCTAAGTTTCTGACTTTTCAGTTCCTAGCTCTAACCCACTTGAATATATCCCTTTCTTCATCTTTAGTTTCCAATTGCTAGTATAATTTCCAATAAGCTCTACTTTTGGCTTTTGAGACTATCCTCTTCACTCCTTTCTTTGCCAGTATGTAACTTTTTCTATTAATTACCCTTTCTACATTTGTAATGCTATTTGATAGAGATTTATAAGTAATATTCTTGATCTTCACCTTTTTTTTTTTTACATTTTCATTCTAACACTAAAACTCCATCTTACTACCCCTAAGACCTTTAGAAACACCCAAAATCTCCTTAGTTGTATTCCTTAAAAGAATTGCTACTCTCTTTCGCATCTGGTCAACATCTCCTTTTAGTTTCTATTCTTTTCTAGACAGTACTCTATCTCTAAGTTGTTTTACAATATCCCCTTTAAAAATAATACTTGAATACATTATAAATCTTATAATTATGATCTCATTATAGTTTTATTTACTAATTATAGTTATCCCATAGACTTTATCTTATATGTTAGATAATTAAACATACATACATAAGGTAAAGAATATCTTTAATTAATTATATCACAAGTACACAACTATTTAATTGACTGTAAGGTATAAACTAACGCTTGGTATTAGTGACTAGTCATTATTTTGGAACATATGTGCAAGAACATAAATCCAAGACTACATAATCTCAAATCTTATGTAAATAATAATTGCAAGTACTTAGATATTTATCTTTAAAAGTACTTAGAGATTTAATGTTTCAATTTTCATTTATTTATCCATTTTTCATATTTTTTGTTGAATGATTAATATCTTCAATTTTTATTAGGTTAGTATAAGTGACAATAACTATTACATCTTAGATATTTCTTTCTTTTTTTGTTTATTATTAATTTCTTATTAGAGTGGTGAACTAGTTATAAAGTAATTTCTAATAATATATATGAAAATATTAGTTTAAATGAATAACATAAACTTCACAATAAAAACAACTCTTGTCCATAATGATTTATGTTACTCAACTTATCAATCGATACATTCCTACATGATATGAATTTAATTTAATTTATATAAATCATTTTTATTTATTTAGATATGTTAACTTCAATCTCCCTTTTACAATCTCCACTTTCAAGTTTATCATTACTAAACCTAATTAGAAGTCCTAAAGATACTTGTTATAAGATTGCTTTAACTACAAGGATAATAACAACTAAGATATAGCTCACTCAAATAGGAAATATAATTGTAAACAAAGACTAATCAAGCTTTATTGAGATTGATTTAAATGTTACTTAGATAATTGGAATCTAAATTTATGTCTTAAAGGATCACTTAGAAAAAAGATATTGGTCCCTAATGATAATTAGGAGGGAGATGAAATAGGTAGTGGTGAATTTTAAAGCTTTTTGGCACTAAAAAAAATATAATTTGATCATGTTAAAATAAAGTGATAATATAAATGACAATAATGTTAAGAGCAATCATACAAAAACAAATAATGTAAAAAGAGTAGGAATAGATAGGCAAAAGTAATTTATAATAGTTTAGTCAAATAACCTTTGGCCATTCCCTAAGTTTTGTTTACGAATTCATTATATTCTTCCTTCAATGGGTAAAATGAAACCTTCTATACAATATATTCATTGTCATAAGTGAAGAAGACCATTACAAATGTCTTGCTTTATCATGGGTAGAGGTTTGAGATTAACCCTCGCAAAATATATTTCAATTATTTATTATTTTACTATTGTGTAATAAGACAAATTAAAAAATTTCCTCTTTTTCTCACACTAGTGAATAAAGACTTAATATATGTTATATAATGTAATCATATACTGATGTGAACATGACTAGCCTAAATAAGGGATCCAATATATGTAAGCTTGGTTCAAATACAAGAGTTAGAGTTAAAGAAGATTTAAAGATAAACACTCATCTTTAACTGAACATGGTCTCCAACACAAGTGTGGCCCAAATTGTGCCTAACTTTATAAAGTTATAGGAGAATCGATGGTCTCAATCATAAACATGTCTCAGACAGTTTCTAACTTGACAAAGTTACAGAGAGATCTAAAATCTCATATATAGATGTTTCCCATATTATGCCCATTAGTGTTAAAAGATCTATAACCAACACGCATAGCCCTTGATCGTGTCTCATGCTTCTTTTTTTATTCTTTGTTGAACTTCAATCTCATTCGAAAATTCTTTCTTTTTAGTGTTTAAATACTTTACGAATGTTGTTATTGATTCCCTATTCAACATTTTAATTCTCTTATACATCTGTCTTTAACTTTCTTAGGTTTAATTCAAACTTTTTCTCATATTCTCTAGGATTTATTCGTAAGTGAATTCACATGAGTTGGTACCAAAGTTTGGCTTTAAATAAAGTATTATTATTCTTTTTTCTTTGCTTCATGCCATTCAAAATTTGTTAAATTCCTTTGTTATAAAAGAAAGCCAAAAGCAAATTATGTTCTTTATTATCCTTTTTCATTCTATTACATCATATTCTTAATTTTAAAGTTTCAAAAAAAATCAAAATTTGTTATTATCTTGTTTTAGGTTTGTTTATATCTCTTATTGCATTAGAATTTCTTCTTTATTAAATTCGTTTCTTTCATATCATTCATACTGATTACTCGTATGATTGTGAAAAGGAAAAAAAAATGAAAAGAAAGCAAAGAAAAGAAAAAGAAAAGAAAAGAAAAAAGGAAATAAAAGAAAAAGAAAGTGGTGTGCGAACAGTTACCTCAAAAAATTATTCCTCAATATAGTTTGAAATTATTGCTGATATTTTCGAATTTTTACTTGATTTCTTTATTTTTTGATTAACACATAATTTAATTTTCTCTTCTTAACCAATAATTCTTAATTTTTTGGACTTTATAAGGTTGAATTCTCAATTGAGTTTGTTTTGTTCTTTAAATACTTGTGAAGGAAGCTAATAGATAAAAGATAAAAAGTGTTTGAGATTAGCTTCAAGAAAATTTGAATAGTGGTATAACATGAGCAATTTGTCATTTTGAGAGTGAATATGTGAGAAAGTGCATGAGAGATTTTTTACTAACTTTTCTTGCGGAATTAAATATACCTTCTAAAGGTGTTTAATCATTGAAGGAGGAGAAAGAAAACTTATACTTCATACTTACCATGCAACAATATTTTAAAAGAGTGGATGTGATGTATGGTAAGGTGATTGATATATTATAAAACCAATCCTAGTAGTTTGTTGAATTACAATTAAGACAATAACCTGCAGTACAATATAAGGGGAGGTATACTAGATATAATCCAATAGCTCAAACAGAAGACGATGAGGAGAATGATGAACTAAGTTTTGATGAATTTGATCTAATGAAGCTAAAGGGATAGGTTTAGACCTAGAAGAGGCATTACATATGATTGGAAGCAAAGTAGAGAGCCTAGAGTTCAAGAAGGGGTGGATGGTAATCTTGAGAGCATTAAGAAGAATATACCATTATAAGTAAGAATGATTTTAAAGCTTATTTGGAGTGGGAGACAATGATGACATTTAACTTTAGATATTATAATTACTTTGAGAAAAATAAGGTAAAAATGATGATAGTAGAGTTTATAGGTTATACCATAATCTAGATAGATTATAAAAATCATAAGCGACATATAGAGACATAAAATGAATGGAAGACTCTTATTAGTAAAATATTTGTGCCAAGTCATTATTATAGGGATCTATATTAGATGTTGTAAAGTCTTTCTAAAAGACAAAAAAATGTATGGAAGATTATCATAAAGAGATCAAAGCACTTATGATCTAAGCTAGTATAAAGGAGGAAGAGAAGCAATAAGCAATCATAACAAAGTTCTTGAATACGTTGAATAGAGAGATAGCAAATGTAGTAAAGCTACAATGTTATGTAAAATTAGAAGAGATGAAGCATATGTTTGTGAAGGTGGAGAGATAACTCAAGTGCAAAGGAGTATTAAAATACCCTAATAATCTTAGTGATTCTTATGATAGTGGTTCTTCTATATTAAAGGTTGAGTCTTCCAAAACTAAAGAGGATATCTACAATCAAGGCAAAGGTAAAGTGATTCTATAAAATGTTTTCAGTATTTGGGAGTAGGAAATTTTACATTCTAATACCTAAATAAAAGGATTATGATCATGAAGGATGATGGAGGGGTAGATAGTTTAAGTGATTTGGATGAAAAAGAAGTTATATCATACTAAAATATAGCGATGAGGGTATTGAAAATATTATGAAATGCTTGTTATTAAGAGGGTATTAACTTTTAAGATCAAAAAGAATGATTTACAATAGCATAAATAGACCATCTTTTATACTAGATGTTATGTTCATGATAGGGTATATAGTATTATTATTGATGGAGGTAGTTACATTAACATAGTTGGCACTTCTTTTGTAAAAAAGTTGAATTTATCTACTACGAAGCATTCAATACAATGCAAGTTTCAATTAATTAATAAGTGTGGAAAGATTAACATGAATAATCAGGTGTTGATTTTCATTTTATATTAGGAGATATTAAGATAAGGTACAGTATGATGTCGTACCTATATAAGTTAGTCTCATCTTATAAGCCTATAGAAATATGATATAAAGGTTTTGTATAGAGCCTTCATAAATAGGTACACTTTTATGAAAGAAAATAAACATGTTACTCGTTTACCTCGACCACCTAAGCAATTCTATGATGACTAATTAAGATTGAAAATAAATAATGAAGAAAAGAAAATTGAGGTTGAGAAAAAACGAGTAATATCAAGAGCATTCTTTATACTAACCATCCTATACTTATATCTTTATATAAAAAGATTCACTTTTCTTCTAATATAGGTGATGATGGTATGAAGCAAGCACGACCACCCTAAAGAAAGAATCCATTGCATATTGGAATCAATCAATTACAAAAGCTAGAGTTGGTGAAGATTTAGAGGCAAAACACTTATCTATGAATGAACATGATCTTTTATATAAGTGTTAGCCAGATTGTGCCTAACTTTATGAAGTTATAGGAAGATCCATAGTCTCAGCACCATTTGTTTACCAGACCATGCATACTAGCATTAAAATGTTCATAACCAACATAGAATGGGACATGATGGCCCACGATTTTGTCCCAAGTTGTCCCTAATCAAAAATATAATTTTCATTTATTTAAAATATTATTTTAGTTTTAATAAGTTCAAGATATTTGGTTGTTAGTTCCTCATAATCAATGAGTTAATTATCTTATACATATATTTTAACTTTGTTACATTTAACAAGTTATTCATCGGTTCTCTACAGTTTATTTATTGGTAGGCTCATATTATACACTTCCTAACATCTCAAAGCTTTTAATAATTCTCTACTATGTGAAAGATTCTTCTTATCTTTGTGGTTTATCTGTACACCAAAATAACTCAAATAAACGTTTGACACATTAACTAATAGTTACAATGACTACTTTTAGTTTAGTTAGTTTGACATCAACTTTCGACTAACTAGATAATCATCAACTAGAGTATTAACTAGCTAAACAGAAAGTTCTCTATTGATAACTTTTTAGACAGACTATCCGTTATATGATCATAACCCTTTAACTAGTCAATAAACAATTCTTTGGCTAGTAATTAGTCCAATTGATGAATAATGTAGATAGCGAATATCATACATATATACAGTGCTAAGCAATGGGTATTAACTTACCAATTGATCCAAAGTTAATTTTCATCCCTATAATTTCTCTCGAAGATTAAGAGATACCCCTTTCATAAAAACTTGGTTTAAGTCTATTACAAAAGTTTTTAAAAGTTTGTTTAAAGGTTGAGAGGTTTCCTTAAAAGTTTAATTATAGAAGAATTTATGCATTATACACTACACGTAAATGATTATGCAATAATTAAGTTCTTAATTCATTGAAATAAGCAAAATGTTGATTTATGCTCTACAACCAATCGCTTTGGTTGTAGTTTAGTGACATATTATTTAAAGGTATTATTTATCTTGCACATGTTTAGATGTATATGATAAAGTCCATGAGATAATTGTACATTGCAAGTGAAATTATAATGAGAGTCATATTGCATTTATGTATTAGTCATCAATGTTCCTAGTCATTGTTCTATTAAAATTAGATATTAATATAACATAAAAAGACTAGCACACATTTTGTTTTTTCTTACGAATGAAGTAGTCGATCCCATAGGCTAAAGTGTAGAGATGCTTAAGCAAACGTATGGGTGCTTGCTAGAGAACAAGTTCACTAAATAGACTCGATATGAGAAATTCATTTGGAACATTACTTGTATGTCTATGGAATTCTCATTGTGATGATTGTATAACTAATCCTTTGACTTAAGGTCATCAAAGTTATCTTGTATAGGGATTGCTATGTTTTGATACTATTTATGATCTATTTAATTATAGGTTGTTTAATCAGTAGTCATGAGATGTAGCATGAACTATATGGATACAATTGAATGATCAAGATAGGATTCATCACCCTAAAGTAATTAGGGAGAATGTTTCGTTTCTCGATTAGTATTGATTCGGGAAACCCTTGGGTAAGGTGAAATGACGCTTTATAAATAGTTTACAAATGTCATTAATTAAATCATTAGCTAATGGAAGAAAACTAATACGATTAGACTCAAAATAGAGTAGACATTAATTCCATACTCTATGTTTAATCAGAATTGTATGATGAAATGAATGAATTATATAGAAAAATTATGCACGGAAAGATTAGTCAAAATTATTTTGACATTCCTAAATATTTGGGTGGTCATAATGCGTTACTAGATGTCAATCTTGATCTATGATTATAAATTATTTAATTAGAGAATTAAAGATAAATTAAAAGGAGTTTTAATTTATATAATTGTGATTATAAATTTAAATTAGATTTTATAATTATTGCCAACATATTTGAGAACCTAATGAGTCTCACATATAGAATGGATTGAAGAAAGCAAAATTAATTTAATCAAGTTTGACTTGATTGTAAAGTTTGAGAAACTATATAATTAAATATGAGATACTTAATAAATAAGGATCAATATGAGATATTGAATAACATATGGGCATAACTAGTATTTAATTATAATTATTTATAATTCTAATTAAATTTTAATTGAAATTATAATTTAATTTCAATTAAATTACTAAAACATCCAAAGCTTATTATAAATAGGCTTAAACTTTATATAGCTAGCACTTCATGCTTTACCTTTTCTGAAAAGTTACAGAGTTCTTTCAACATGTTCTGTGGATATCGTTAGAGGTCAGATATTTGTGCGGTTATGGTAGTTGAAACGGATTGGTTTCGAAAACGGTTCGAGGGATACAACAAGATAAAAATCAAGTTTCGGAATAAGGTAAGAATTAAGTTTTCACTTTATTATGATTCGTGTTAATCATTTTATAAAATTAAATAGATTTTGATTTTTTGGGAAATCAAAAGTCACAAAAATGTTTCATGATTATTCCGTTACGGTTAGGATAAGATCTTGACCCGATTTCTTAACACAAAATAAGTTTATAAGAAGGATTACAATAATTTGTTTGGATCTTGAAACGTTTAATTCCTCTTTATTCTTAGTTCTTTACTTGAATTCCCTTAAAAGTTCCTTCAAGTTACGTGTATGATCCACTTTGCTTTTTTTTTTTTTCCCGCCTCTTGGCCGCTCAATTTATTAAATTACCTACTTTACTCACTTTATCTTTTTATTGAACTTCACCTTTCACCTTTCACATATTACTTAATTTTATTGTAATAAAACTAACAATATGAAAAATAAATTTGTCAATGACGACATACTTTATCATCATCAAGTGATCACCTTTTACCTTTGCCTTTTCATTTCTTCTTTCCTGTACTATTATTATTCACGTCTATTATAATTTCGGTACAGAGTAATTGGGCATTGAGTAGCACAAATACAATGGCAGCCACGACAAATTGAAATCTACGCTTAGAACTTTATATTACTAATTAATTAAAGAAATGTCTAAATTTCATTTAAAAATAAATGTGAAAATTAAAAAAATGGATGGATAAGGTCAAAAATCAAAATAATAAAAACATGAAGTTTCAGTCACTTCAATTTTAAATGCACCAAGACCGAAAATAACTCGTTGGGGAAGGGATACGGACAAACACGATAAAGTATGAAGGCTATTATGCCTTATCACAAGCTGAGGTGACCGCACTTATACATCACCGAGGCCTGGTGTTTGTAGATACAACTTTCGAAGCTACGGTTTGAGGCTCAGTCTCGGTGTTGATAGGACCAAATCAAAAGAGGTTATTTTTATTTTAAAAATATTTATTTTGGGATATTTTAAATTAATACATGCATGCGTTCCGAATTTTAAATATTTTTGTTTAATTTTAAAATAATATAACATAAATACTTAAGGTAAAGAATATGTTTAATTAAGCAAGTTAAAAAGAAAACTTTTGTCCCGTCAAAACTGAAAAGGAAGTAAGAAAGAAAAGGAAAGTGAAAACAAAATGCTAGGTAGCTTTTTCTTTACTTGTTTTGTCTTTTTCCGATGGATGCTTTCATTTCCGAAAAGTGTTGAATTCGTAAGAATTTCAACTCCACCGAAACGATAGACTTTTCAGTCTTCTCCTTTTTGGAATAATCGATTAGCATCAATAAGAGATAAAATGGCAGATAATAAACCTCCTTTTTTTTTTCTTTCTCTTTAAACGAGTTAGACCACCATTCTTTTCTTCTTTATCATTTTTCTCTATCTTTATATTTGATCATTTTTTAAATGTAATTATGTTTAGATAATTTGTCTACAAATAATATGAAATTGCAAATGTCTTATGGTTTAAAAGTTAAATGAAATAGTAATTTTTGCTAGTCAAGGATTAAATGTCTTCATATTAGTGGAGGATGATGGTAATTTTTTTTCACGTTTGATTATTTAATGGCCCATGTGAATTATAGATTTGAGTCCCATGAAAAGAACTCAAGATAATAATTATTTGTTATTAAATAATGAATCTCAAATAAGTCAAAGACTCTTTCGCTCTCTCTTAAAATAAACCAACATGATGGCTGGTGAAACAATATATAAGTTTTGGAAACTTATCAAAGTGTTATCACCGTTGAAGAAACAACGAAAAGAAGAAGAAGAGAGGGAATCAATACTTACAAAACTATCATGAATATAGGTATGACAAAATAAATCGATCTATAAATATCTAACAATTGGTATCAGAATAAGGTGTTGCATTATTCTGTATTTTTCATGGCATTGTTTTCTTCGTATACGAAACAAACACAAGAATACAGACATGAAACGAACCTTCGGTGTTGATATGTATGTGTTGCATTATTTGTTGTCTGTCATTATTAACGATTTGTTTCGTTTTTTTAGTTTGTTTTGTTTTCTGAATGGTTATTTTATTGTATTTGAAATGGCACCATAAATAAGAACATAAACATGAAACAAACCTTCGGTGTTGGTAGGTCTGAAATGGAAAAGTGATTTTTGGATGTTAATAGAATCAGTGTTCTAAGGACTTGAAACCCATTATCACTGCTTAATCGAAACATAATATTTATGGATGGATCGAAACAACATATATGAATGGATGTTTTAGAATGAGAAACTCATGATTTTGTTTTGTTTATTGACCACCGAAGAAGTAAGTGGATGTCGTTATAGTTGGCTCAAGCTAGAGAGGATTCTGACAAAGAAATGTAGGAAGAATCCATCAAAGAAAAAACGATGTTAGAATATAATTATAAAAATTAAAAAAACGAATCGACTAGCGTGCGTCGTTTAAGGAAGATGAGACGTGTGCGTTAATAGGCGAAGCATGCTGGAGAGATGGTGAGGCGCATGCGTTGATGTGGCAGGCACGTGTATAGCATGCGCCTATTGATTATTATTATTTTTATTATTTTATTTTTTAAAATTAAATATAATTATATGGCTTTGAATATTGGTCCTACTTAAGGTATTTTAATTTTGGGTCATAACTCATAATTCATTAATTAATTGATAATACAAATTAATTAATGAAGGAATTAATTAATTGATTTAGGTTTATATGCATAAAAGTTGCGCATATGTTTTCTATGCATAATATAATTTTGTGTCATATTATGTTTTAATTGGTACTTTGACCATTTATATTATGTCATGCTTGGAATTATATTTTCTTATTATATGTTGAATGTGCTACATGACATTATGGTAATTTAGAATAGTTTGTTAGTCACCAAAGTGACCAAACCAACTACATTAAAATTTGTCATGTATGATAATTATCCAATTAAATATTTATTGTATGGAAAGCTTGTTAGTCACCAAAGTGGTCTAGCTTAAAAACATCAATCATTTAATTGTGAATGTTTAAATTGTTCATTATGATATGATCCTAAAATAACATAAAGGTTGAACTGAACAATTACGATTATTAATTACAACGCTAAGAGGTCACAAGGTGGACTATTACTTAAAATTAATGACATTGAAAAGACTTTATCAATATATTTGGTTAATATGATTGTATATCCAAAGATAACATGCATGTTGACTAGAATATGATTGATTGTTAATCATAGTGAACTATATTTGCATCATAATAGGTTACATTTATGCATTTAAATTTAATGACATTGAAAAGACTTTATTAATATATTTGGTTAATATGATTGTATATCCAAAGATAACATGCATGTTGACTAGAATATGATTGATTGTCAATCATAGTGAACTATATTTGCATCATAATAGGTTGCATTTATGCATCTAAATTTCACCCAGAGGAGAATTTAAATGCATAATTAAAGTGTATTAGTTAGTTTGAATTCGTTTAAGTTTACTTAAAGCATTAATATATGAGCTATATGTTGTGTTTCCAGCATCTACTAATTTGTTTGCTTTAGAAAATGGGCTAATCAAATTCAATGGTTTGAACTATGTTGACTGGTTCGAACAAATCCAGTTCCAATTGGGTTTAATAGATTTGGACTTTGCTATAGTTTCAGTCGCAAGGCCCGTAGCCATAACTGATATTAGTTCTGAAGCTGACAAGACTTATTATGAGGCTTGGAAATAGTCTAACAGGTTGAGCTTGAATTTAATGCGAATGATGATCGCAAAAAATGTAAAGTCGTTAATGCCTAAAATGGACAATGCAAAGAAGTTCATGTTGAAGCTTAAAGAATACTCCCAATTTGATATAACTGACAAGTCCATAGTAGGGACTTTAATGAGTGAGCTGATGACTAAAAAGTTTAATTGGTCACAACTTCTTCATGACCATATAACACATATGTCAAATCTAACTGCAAAGCTGAAATCTATAGGTATGGATGTAAGTGAGTTTTTCCTTGTACAGTTCATTATCAACTCACTTCCTCTTGATTTCGGCCAATTCCAAGTGAATTATAACGTTATTAAGGAAAATGGAACCTTCAAGAAATTAAGGCCATTTTGGTTCAGGAGGAAGGGAGAATGAAGAAAATGAAGGAATACTCCGTTTATCTCACATTTCATCAAGGAGCTAGTAGCAGCAAGGACAAACTAGGAAAGAAAGGCAAAGATAAGGACAAAGCTCTTAATAAAGTTAAAGAGGGTTGAATCCATAAAGATAAAAGGTTCTGCTTTTGCAAAAAGTCTGGTCACTTTAAGAAGGATTGCCCTAAAAGAAAAGCTTGGTTCAAAAAGAAAGGTACATACTATGTCTCAGTATGTTTTGAATCAAATCTTATTGAAGTGCTTAATAATACTTAGTGGTTAGATTCTGGTGCAACTACTCATATGTGACATGTTAAACAGGGATTCCTTTCAATCCAGACCATAAACGAAACTAGCAAATTCTTGCATATGGGGAACAAAATGAAGGCACAAATAGAGGGCATTGGGACGTATAGATTGATCTTTGACACTAGGTGTCATCTGGATCTAAAAAATTGTCTTTATATTCTTGACTATACTAGGAATTTAGTTTCTGTTGTAAAGTTGGACGATGATGGTTTTAACTTTAAGATTGGAAACCGTGTGTTTTCTTTATATAAACACAAGTACTATTATGGTTCTGATACTTAATTGATTATTTATATCGTTTTAATCTTAATGTTGATTTTGCTGAATCTCTATTTCATGTTAACCATATTATAAGAAATAAACGTAGTGCATATAAGGAATGTTCTGCTTTTTTTTGGCATAAAAGATTAGGTAATATATCTAAGAAAAAGGTACAGAGGTTAGTGAAAAATGAAATCTTACTTCAATTAGATTTTGTTGATTGGGATATATGTGTGGATTGTATTAAAGGTAAGCAAATCAAACTTATATCAAGGAATCCAACTAAAAGAAGTAGCGAATTACTTGAATTAATACATACTGACATTTGTGGTCTTTTCGACGTTTCTTTTTGGGGTGGCGAAAAATATTTCATTACCTTTATTAATGAGTTCTCACGATATGGTATATTTATCTGCTACATGAGAAATCTCAGTCTGTGGACATCGTAGAGGTGTTCATTAATGAGATAGAAAGGCAGTTAGATAAAAAAAGTAAAGATAGTGAGGTCTGATAGAGGTGGTGAATATGAAGAAAATTTTGATGAAAGTGGACAATGTCCAGGTCCATTTGCAAAGTTTCTTGCAAGTCGAGGCATATGTGTGCAATACATAATGCCTGGTACACTGCAACAAAATGATGTAGCTGAAAGATGGAATTGTACTCTTATAGATATGGTTAGGAGTATGTTAAGTTATAGTACTATATATTTATCATTGTGGATGCATGCATTAAAGACCGTTGCATATCTTCTTAATATGATTCCTAGTAAGGCAGTTGCTAAGACACCTTATGAACTATGGACAGGAAGGAAACTTAGTTTACGACACCTTCACATTTGAGATTGTCCGGCAGAAGTAAGGTTGTATAATCTACATGAAAAGAAGCTTGATGCGAGAACCATTAGTGGTTATTTCATCGGCTATCTCGAAAAGTCAAAGAGGTATATATTTTATTGTCTTAATCATAGTACGAGAATAATTGAGTTTGGTAACGCTCGGTTCATTGAGAATGGTCCAATTAGTGGGATTGAAGAATCGTGAAAAGTGGATATTCACGAGAGTCAAGTAAAAACTGCTCCAAGTCAAGTATAAACTCCTACATCAAATGTGATCCCACCGGTTGTTCTTCCTCTTGTTGCATCACAAATACGCAATATACCGAAACAACAAATTAATGTCCCAACTCCACAAATTAAATATATTAATGAAGAACTAGCTAATGATGGTCAAGTCTCAAATGATCTAGTGATGCCACAAAAATTAGCATTACAAAGGTCTGTAAGGCAGAAAAGACTAGCTATTTCGAGTGACTCTGAAGTTTACTCACTTAACATGAATGTGACTTGAGCATTGATTAGGATCCAGTCTCATTCAAACAAGCCATAGAGTGTAGCAATTTTGACAAATGGTTCAATGCTATGAAAGAAGAGTTTAAATCAATGGATGACAACAATGTCTAGGACTTAGTTAAGTTGCTGGAAGGTGCAAACCAAGAGGGTTATAAATGGGTCTTTAAGACCAAACGTGACTCACAAGACAACATTGAAAGTTATAAAGCTAGATTTGTTGCCAAAGTTTACACTAAAAAATATGGTATTAATTATAAAGAAACCTTCTTTCCAGTTTCAAAGAATGACTCTTTAAGAATTATTATGGCCCTAGTGGCTCATTATCATTTAAAGCTTCACCAAATGGATGTAAAGACCGCTTTTTTAAATGTTGACTTGGAAGAAGTTTATATAGATCAACTGGAAGGTTTTATAACAACAAGAAAGGAATGATTAGTTTGTAAATTAAAGAAGTCAATATATGGACTGAAGCAAGCTTCCCGACAATGGTATCTTAAGTTTAATGATATCATTACGTCTTACGATTTTTTTCTAATAATTAGTCTTATTGTCTTAATGATTAGAAAACATTGCTGATTGGTGTATCTATATGAAAGTTAGTGGGAGCAAGTTCATTATATTGGTCTTATATGTTGATGATATCCTTCTTCCTTCTAATAATATGATTTTGTTACATGATGTAAAGAATTTTTTTCTAATAATTTCGAAATGAAAGATATTAGTAAGGTACCCTATATGATAGGAATTGAATTATTCCCTGATAGATCACAAGGATTATTAGGATTGTCTCAAAAAAGGTTACATCGAGAAAGTATTAGAAAGATTTCAAATGAAAAAATGCTCCGTAAAGATAGTTCCAATTCAGAAAGGAGACAAATTTAGTCAAATGCAATGTTCACAAATGATTTGGAACGTAAAGAAATGAAGTCTATTTCTTATGCGTCAGTAGTTGAGAGCTTAATGTATGCTCAAACATGCACTCAACCAGATATCAGTTTTGTTGTTGGCATGCTAGGCCGATATCAAAGCAATCTTGGAATGGACCACTAAAAAGTTGTAAAGAAAGTTCTTAGATATTTACAAGGCACAAAGGACTATATGCTCACATATAGAAAATCAACCCATCTTGAAGTGATAGGTTACTTGGATTCAGACTATATCGGTTATATAGACTCACAGAATTCTACATTCGATTATATGTTCCTATTAATTAGAGGAGTAGTTTCGTGAAAATTGGAAAACAGTCCATCATTACTACTTCTACTATAGAGGCTAAATTTGTGGCGTGCTTTGAGGCCACGGTTCATAGATTGTGGTTGTGGAACTTTATCTTATGTCTTGGATTGTCGACAGTATTACTAGACCGTTAAGAATTTATTGTGATAATTTCACAGCCGTTTTTTTCTCTAAGAATGACAAGTATTCTAAAGGTGCGAAATACATAGATTTGAAGTATTTGTCTATGAAAGAAGAAGTGCAAAAACATAAAGTGTTAATTGAGTATATTGGTACTGATCTCATAATAGCGGATCTGTTAACTAAAAGCTTACCACCCAAAACATTTATTGGTCATGTTGAATGGATGGGCCTTATAGATAAGTCCTTATTAGCATGACGTTCTGACATGTATATATACATATAAGTGTTTTGCTCAAATTGTTATAATACTTATGAATTTAATTACAATCATATGTTTTTCCTCACTTACTTTTTATCCATATTATGTTGTATACAATAATTATTATTTATGTGATAACAATTACTAAATTACCCACTTAAAGTTTTATGAATTGAGTTGATTATGCGATACACGGAAGGAATCATGTTGTATAACTTATGACGTCATGATCCCATCTTTTTAATTCACTTAAGGATGACTTAATTGATTCCATGTATTGCGTACACTTAAAGTTTTATTGTTGAATCACCAAGTCGTAACATGAGCCAAGCGGGAGAATGTTAGATTATTTAATGACTTATGTAACTTATAGATTTGAGTTCCATGAAAATAACCCAAGATAATGGTTATTGGATATTAAATAATAGATCTCAAATGGGTCAAAGACCTTTTCCCTCTCTCTTTTAAAATAAACCAACATGATGGTTAGTGAAAGGATATATAAGTTTTAGAAACTTATCCAAGTGTTATCTGAACCATTGAAGAAACAACGAAAAGAAGAAGAAGAGAGGGAATCAATACTTACAAAGCTATCATGGATACAGGTATGACAAAATAAATCGATCCATAAATGTCTAACAGTAGACCTCTGGCCACCATACACCTCCCATTGACTACCTTTCTTTTGTTTCTATTTAGCCTTGGCTCATTGCATTGTCTTTTGTTTTCAACTGATATCACTCTCACTTGCCCCCCTCCTACCTTCTGTTGCTTACCATTGTCCTCTTCTTTACTGATTCATGAATTCCTTGCTACAGTGCATGTCTTTCATGCAACACGATCCCTTGCACCTTTTGTCATTCGTCCTCACTTCATCTGCACTGTTTCAACTTTATCTATTGGTCTTTACCCTCCTTCCATGGCTTCTGACATTTTCCCACTCTTGGGTTCAGGTTGCCGGTGATTTTACACCTAAACTAAAGTTGAACTACTGCCCCCAAATTGAGTCCTTTGTGGACAAAATTGGATCTCCACCTATAGATCTCCTTAAAGCAGGAGTTGAGAAATGGAAGTCCACTCTGCTTGGTTTTTCCTTAGAGAAAAGAGTAACTTTTCCTATAATGAAACAATGGGCACTAAACAACTGGAAACAACATGGATTACGGGATGTACTAGTTAACAATGATGAAGTGTTTCTCTTCAAACTCTCCTGCTATGATATTGTAAAGAAAATATTACAGGCTGGTCCATGACGTGCATAACAAGCCATTATTGCTCCAATCTTGGCGTCCTAATTTAAAGATGGAGGAGATCAAACAAGACCACGTACATTTTTGGATATGCAAAACATACTTTTCCACTCGAGTACTAGATTACAAGTAGTCTCAGTCACTTATCAAGCTTCATTGGTAAGCCGATATATATGGACTAAGCCACTGCAAAAGTCAAAAGAATCAATTTTTCTAGAATATACATCTTAGTTACCTCCATGGCCAATCTACCTAAAGTTATATCAATCATTAGACTTAATGAGAAAATAAAACTAGTTAAAGATCAATTGAGGGCATGTTATGCTTGGAAGCCCCAACCTAAGAACAATAAGGTATGACAACCTACCAGGAAGATATTTAAAATAGGTAAATATCAGGAAATCATAAAATTAAGCACCACATTTGATGCAAAACAAAATTTATATTCAATTTACCTTGTTGAAGAAAATGACCTCACTTTGAATGGAGAAGAGATGATCAAGTAGTCTAATGGTAACATGCTCACAAACTTACCAGGCAATATTGAAACTACTAAAGTTTCTCCACAAACTGATACGGTTCAATATGTAAAGAAGATAAGTCATATTGCTCATAATGACACTCATGTCAAAAATTCAAACAAGGTAGCAAAAGATATGGAGGATAATGAACAACAAGTAAAACCCGTTATCAGGAGAAAATTAAATAGGAAAAGGAAGGCTCCATCTGTGGAGTTAACTATATGAAGATTCTAACATTGAATATCAGAGGAGCTAATGCCCCTCACAAAAAACTTTTGATTAAAGCATGGTTGCTTAGCATAAAATTGAGATTGTTGGAATCTTGAAATCTCGCATGAAACAAGAAAATTGCAATCTACTCAAGATGCTTCCTAATAAGTGGAGAGAGATCACAAATCATAGCCATTGTCCCAATGGTAGAACCTTGCTTTAGTATAACTCATCCTTACTGCATGTATCTACAAGCTGTATAGCAGACCAAATTATTCATTTAGAAGTGTCTGGTATATATCTCATTTATATATGCCCATAACATCTCTTATCAAAAGTCCTTCTTATAGAAACTTCTCAAAGATATGACTGTTAATATCTCAATACCTTGACTATTAATTGGTGACTTTAATTCCATTGTCAAATCTGAAGAAGCTGAAGGAAACAAATCCATAGTAAATCCATCCTGATATGAGAAAATGTTCAGCTAAAAGCCAACCGATTGATCTTCCCCTTCGTGGAAACTTTCTAACTTGTTGCAATAATCAATCTGGAGACAACTTCATTAGAAAGAAACTACATTGCAACCTTAATAATCAGTAATGGTTTCTAACCTTTCCAAAAAATTTCTCTATGTTCACCAACAATAGCCTTTTTGATTACTCAACTATCATCACCCATATATTATCAGTAAGTCGTAAAACCCCTTTCGTATTCAACAATTTCTTAACTAATTTGATAAGTTTTGATGATGGAATCAAGAATGGTTTAGAGGCAAAAATTAAGGGCTCTAAATAGTTCATCTATGCAAGTAAAATTCAAAGCATTAAGCATGAGAAGAAAATGTTATTCTTGAAGAGTGATGGAAAAATCCATCATCTCCTAAATACTATAAGGAATGATATTGAGAAAATCCAACAAGAGCTTTATAACAACCCCTATTCTTTGCAACTGGAAGAGATGGAAAAGGTAGCTATGTAAAATTTCTCTAAGGCACTAACCTATGACTTGTCTCTTATAAAGTAAAGATCTTACATTGAATGGTAAAAAATGGAGATAGAAACTCCTCCTTTAGCCACAGGGCTGTAATTTCCAAGAGAAATAATTACATAATAATCTCTTTAGAGATTGATGATCACATGATGGACTCTCAACACCAATTACTATATGGGAGTTTCAGTCACTTCTTAAGTATCATGAACATGCCGCCAATACTTACTCATCCATTCCTTTCTTTAGAGAGATCATTAAAGCATGCCTGGCTACTCAAGAAGCAAAAATCTCGAGTAAACATATTTCCACTAAGGAGATTGAAGATGTTTTGAAATCATTGAACCCTCATAAAGCTCCTAGCCCTGATGGTTTCATTCTAAACATTTTTATTAAATTATAGCCTCTAACTAAACAAATGGTAATGGATGTTGTCCTTGAATTCTTCAAAAAGGGCTCCTTACTCACTAAACTCAATAAAACCTTTATAACTCTCATTCCTAAAGGTGGTGAGTAGAAATATTTTTCATATTTTTGACATATAGCCTATGGAAATTCAATGTATAAGATCATTGTTAAAATCATTGCTCACAAATTAAAGAAAGTTTTTCATAATCATATTGATCCAACACAAGGTGCATACATCTCTGGAAAAATTATTAGAGATTGCATCTTGTTGCTATAAGAATTGGTAAAAACTTATTCCGCAAGAAGAAGTAGCTTGAATTTCATTCTCAAAATTGATATGAAGAAAGCATATGATAGTGTGGATTAGGATTTCATTAATAGCATCCTTAATGTAATGTATTTTCTAGAGTCTTTCACTCAATGGATCAAACAATGCATAATCACTCCTTCCTTTAGCATTTTAGTTAATTGATAGCCTACCAAAACTTTCAAAAGTTACAAAGGAATTTGTCAAGGTAATCCCATTTCACCCTTCTTATTTGCTTTAGTGATGGAAGTATTCAACAGACTTGTCAAAAGAGTAGTGGAAAGAACCAAGCACTTTAAATTCCATTCCCGATGCAGAAGAATGCAAATAACAAATATGAGGTTCACTAATGATCTCGCACTCCTTTTAAATATGATTATAAATCTATTTTAGCCTTTATGAAAGCTTTAAAGGTAAGTTATCTGGTCTAGAAGTCATCAAGTCAATTACACCATTAGTGTTATCTACTTGTCTAGGAGTGCTATGAACCAGGAACATAACTTAAAGAATATTATTACTTTCAATCATCATCATTTTCCCATGCTCCTACTTGGCATTCCAATGGCTGCATCAAAATTAACCATGAGAGACTACAACATTCTGATTGACAGGATTAAGATATCCACCTATGGAATTGCAAACAGAGCTTAACTTATTGCATCTATTTTGAATTCCATTAATATTTACTGGGTGGCTCATGTTGCATTCCTTGCTACTATTATTAAAAGCATTGATAAGTTATACAACAACTTCCTTTGGTTAGGCAACAAAGAGATTTCAAACAAAGCTAAAATGAAACAGAATGATGTATGTATCTTAAAAGACAAAGGAGGGATGGGTTTATTTCCTCTTAAGATAGTCATGCTTTTTAAGAGAATATGGAGATTACATCTACATCAAAGACAAGAGCATGTGGAATATTCAACATAAATCCTATACCTCATCTATAATGGAAGTTATTTTGAAAATAAAAGATAAGTTCAGGTTAAAAATTTTTTATCTAGATGGAAATGGAAGATCAACAAGATTTTGGTAAGACAACTAACTGACAATAAGACCTCTTTACAAACTAAGCTCTGTCAGTAACCTCATAACTTTGATCCAGTAAGAGATGAAAGTTATTGCAGCTCTATCCAATAAGGACATCTTCAAGCAGATTCCTACTCCTAATTCTGTAAGCTCAGAGATCATCCAAACTTGCATTAATGATAAGGAGGACACCATTATATAGAAGCATACCAGCAATGGCAACTTCACCAACCACTCCTGTAAGAAATTCCTTCAAGGCAACTTAAACAAAATCTCATAAACTAATATTGTTTGGTTTAAACATTAATTGCCTTATGCTTCCATTACATTATGGTTAGCTACGAAATAAAAACTGCCAACAATGGATAAGTTGGAAAATTTTCTAATATCACTAACTAGTGCATATTGTGTAAAAAAGTAGAAGAGAGCATAAGCTGACTACTTTTTCAATGTGAGTTTGTTAAAGAAACTTGGAGAAAAATGTTGCACAAATGGTACATTTATGATGCTCCAAAGGAATGGAATGATATAACAGATTGATGCTCCATCATTAAACATTCTAACATTACAGTGAAATGATGCTTTTGCTTACCACTTTCATATCTTGTCACAGCTACATGGGATTTGTGGAACATATGATGTTTTCATAATAGAAGCCTTAGCAAGGCATAATTCATGATGAATCTTATATAAAAGATCAAAATCCACTTAAACATCTTTAAGCACAAATTTCACCATCTTGATTATCTTAGCGATACATAGAAAGTGTAATCTATATTTGTGGATAGAGGATAGAGAACTATGTTTTGTAATGATCTGTTCATTCATTGGCAATATGTGATCTCCATAAATGGAGCCTTGTATTTTTTTGCCTACCTTTCAAGGATAAATTCATTACTTATTTCTAAATAAAAGAATTATAATTTTTCATTCACTTTGAGAAATTGTTAGTGGTAAAAAAGGGGTACTAATTCATAGTGTTACAAAATTGTTGAACTTCAATTTAGCAAGAAACTTAATTATTCACCTTTAAAAGGGGATAACTTTCATTTTCTTATTCTTCCATAATTTGCATATTTTTCTTATAAAGGAAATATGAGATCTTTATTTCTTGAGTTATTTTAATAAGAATTGCAATGGTTATTACTTAAATTTAATCACAATTATATTTGTATGGATGGTGTTTTGAGTTTTTAGGTCAAATAATTTAATTTATTTTCAAATTAATTAAGTATTTAGTTAACTACACTATTAAGTTGGACATTGATTGGATTACTTTTGCCAAATTTTTGGTTTTGAGTTTAGTTGGACTCCTTGAGCCTAAGTCCCAATTTTTTTTTACTAAGTCTATATTTTAAATATGAAATTTTATCAAATTTTGGTTTTGGACTAAGTTAAACCCCTTAAATTTAAAAGTCTAAATATTTTTACTAAATCTAGGCCATAATTTCTTTGCAAATCTATCTATTTTTTATTCCATTTAAAATAAATAAATTTCTATTTAATTATTACATTTATTTTATTTCTTTTTTCTACTTAATACTTAATTATACGTAAATATCTTTTTATTATATTTATCTAAATTAAGTAAGTATAATAATATTTTTTTACTTAATTTAAATAAAAAGGGAATCAATAACTAAAAATAATTGAATATTTTTAAAATAAATATAAGATAATTATATTTTAGACTAACTTTTTCCCCTAACATCCCCTTTTAACTTACATATAGCCATACTGCTACATGTTAAAGTTTTTACATACAAAAGGAAATTATTTTAGAGTCAGCAAAATGGAAATGAGTATGAAAATAATATTAAAAATGTGTTACTAGTTATTATTTTAAGAATAGGTGATAATGGAAAAATTACAATTGATATAATTAAGGACCAAAAAAGTAAAAGAACCCAAAAAAATATGTTAATTGCTTGCAATAGAAGCTTACTTGTTCCCGCCAAAAGCTTTTTGCTTGTTTCCATCCATACCTTTGATATGCAACACAATTGAACAAGCATTTTTTGTTTCCCTTTTGGAGTTTCTTGCTTTAGTTGGTTTGTTCATGATTTTTCTTAGTTGTCATTGTCATCTATGACCTGAAACATAACTAAGTAAGCAATTTCACTTGTCATTATCATACTAACCAACCATTTTCACTTGTAATTGGTATTTTTATGCTTGGCCAAAGGTAAGTTCTTATATTACAATTAGCTATTACATATTTATTCTCATATCGACAAAAAGATTACATGTTTAAGAATCATATGACTATTATTAAAGATAATATTGCAATTAATATCGTCATATCTGCATTAATTATAATCAATTTTCTATTTAAAGTTTTGAGACCTACATATACATCTATGAGATTTATAAGTGGGAATGTTGTTGTGAGATATGTGACGCTAAAAAGTTTTGGAGATTAAAAAGCTTTTGTGGTATTTTATTGTTATTTTTTAATTAAAAATTGGATAATAAACTTAAGTTTCAACTTAGCTACTATTTATTTAAAATGAAAGTTATAGTCAATAGGAATGACAAAGAGATTGAAAAGGAGAATAAGGAAGAAGTTGTAGTGCTTGTGTGCCAAAGCAAAGTTCCAATGTCTTTGTATACAAGAGTAAAGTTCTAGTATGCATGTGCAAGCTCTGATATCCTATAATGGAATCCATCTAATTGATGTCAAATGTTAATATAAACTAGTTTTTCTTATAATATGGTGGTATGTGTTGTATAATACACTTGTATCATTTGTGTAATATAGTGATTTTTGTGTAATGCAATGGTATAATAGAGATGATTAATGAAATGGAGAATAAGAAGAGCTCTTTAGATGAGACAACTCCATGTATCAAGTTGGAGAACATTAAGTCAGAGGTAGTACTATAAATAGGAATGAAGTTTGAAAATTTTGAAATGATATTTGATTTATACCATGAGTATTCAAAACATCATGTATTTATTGTTGTTATAAGTGGATGAAGGAAAAACGAAAAACGAAAAACGAAAAACAAAAAAAGAAAAGTGAAAAACGAAAAAAGAGAATTGAGAATTTGATTTTTTTGTTTTAATTGCATAGATCACGAAGGTTGAATAGAATAAATTCAAGATTAAATAGAAGAATTAAGTGTGATGCTCAGGTGTGTTTTCAATTACTTAAAGGTACTCAGGCCATAATCAAATTTGAAGATATGGACAATCATGATTTGATTTCATGTAATGCAAGGTTTACAAGGCAACATTAGTTATAGATTGCTAAGTAAGAATTAGATTGAAATATAATTACATTTACAAAATTAGTTCGTAGACAAATGTATGCGACATTGTTATAAAAGAGTTGTCTTGATCATATAGCCTTTTAGAGATGAATGAAGTTATACTAAGGAGATATAGAAGTGGTGTATAAGATGTTCAATTGAATGGAAGAAAAGGATAGTAGATTTTTTTACGAAAGTGAATGTAATGATCAAGAAAGACTAAGAAATATTTTTTAGAAAATTCAAGGAGTTGGCATTTTATATCAAATTTAGCAATTCAGTCATTTATTTCCAATTTCTTATGAACAAGTACCAAATCTTATTTTTTCTATTTATTAGTGTAGACTATTAGGAGCAGTCCATATTTTGTAGTTATGCTTTATTAGGTAATGAGATAACTAATAGTTTCTATTAGCATTTTTGTTAATGGTTAAGGTGTATAAATAGCAAATCATCTAACATTATTATTACAGATAAGTGCAAGAGTATACATAATGTCTTCAAGTAGGTATTCCTAAGCATAAGAGTAATACATATGTTATTTCTATGACGTATACTCAAGAAAATAATTTAAAATTTTGGTGCCTATAAAAGATAAAAATTTTGAAAATTTATTTATGAATATTATTTTTGATACCATCAACACCAAAAAATTCATAACAAAATGGAATGAAATCATTATCGAGTTTGACTTAAAAAATAATTCATGGGTTCAATCTCTAGTTGATAACTATATGGAGTGAAATCTAACAAATTTAACAACACAAAAAGGTAGTTGAAAACTATATGAAGTGAAATCTAAGGGATTATTTTTTGGTGGGAAAGTCAACAACATAAAAAAGTAAGGATATGAATGCTTACTTTGATGGCAATATACATGCTCGTAGCACATTAAGATAATATGTTGAGTAATAAAGGAAGTAAATAGGGAAAGATTAAGCATGAAATGGAGTTTAATACTTGTGTTTGAAAATTAGTGTATCGTTAATTACACGATTTGATATTAAGAAGGACTTTCAGAAAGTATACACCAATAGCCTATTTCATATTATATAAAAAAAGCTAACTAATGTCATTTATTATGAGGTGAGCAAAATATAAAGCAAAGGGGAACAATTTGTACGAGGATAAGGAAATGGGTGAAGACTACAAGGTTATCAAGTTATACACAATTACATTAAATGAATCACCCCCACTACTAAAGTGCAACTACAAGTTGTTCAAACTTAAAGGAATTATGTGTTTGTGTGTTGACATAAGTTTAAATTTTTGATAAGGTCAAATTTTAAAATATTTTAAAATATCTCGTTAGTAGAAGGTGGCACAAGGGTGTTATAAGGTGGCATACGAACATAAAATTTGATAATATTTGAGATGATAATGATATTTGCATTAGTAAGAAATAGAAATTGGAATCCAATTTCTATGAAAATACACAAGTTTTATTAGAGCTTAATTAGAGGATATTGATGACCATTAAAGAAAAAACCAATGTGGTGCAAATTTGGGGCATAAATTCAGTAGGCATATATATTCCATTTTAAGAGAATTCCTGTTGAAGGACTCAGTTGTCTCAAGGTCAAGTGGTAGGCCGAGAATAAAATGGTTGGAATCTCAACCAGAAGAGGTCCAAAAGTAGAGATGTAAATTAAAGGAGATTAGATATTAAAGATATATTTTGGTAATATTATTTTCATAAATATGATGTGTTATTTATGTTTATGCATGATACTACAAAGTGATTTGATTATAAATTTTTTATTTTATTTGAATGTTATTAGTTGATATTGATAAAGGATGATGAGGAATTTTTAGATACATGTAATAACGACATTGAATCAAACATTAGAATTATAAATGATCGTTGCATTTCACTTGATCATAAGGTCAAATATATTATATGATTTGGTAATTAATATGTGTAGACTATCATGAATGTTTGGATTAAACAATCTTTGAAACTAATGATGTATTTAAGAATATTTTTTCGTTTAAAAGAAATTTTGTTTCCAAAATTTGAAAAGATGGTAGGGACAATTTCTAGTAGTTATACTCATTTACTCTTATCCATGAACAAAGATAAAAATCATAGATAAGTTTGACTATTAAATGTAGGGAGGTGAATTTAATCTTGTGGTCGAGAGTTATGAAAAGAAGAGTTAAAGTTTTGAATGAAAGAGAATATATGACATTTGAAGTTTTCTTCATCTACTTATACATGTCGTATTAATGATAGAGGCTTTTTCAAACTATTTTAACAACTTTAAATAGTCAAACTTGATTTTTAAATGTAATTATAATTCATATAACTTTCAAAATGTCCCCTTAAAGAGCAAACATGAATAGGATTTTTCAACAAATAAAAGCTTTAATACTTCTTAATAAGTGAAAAGACTAATATAATGAAATAAAAATAAATGTTTATTCATGGTTAACTTTTAACAATCTCAAAGTGTCTAAATAACATTACAATCAACATTACAAAATATAGAAACTGTGTTCTTAAGTTGTGCCTACATCTTGTTATATTGCTTATAATCAAAATAATAGGGTCATTAGTAATATTTGTGTTTTTTTATTATCAAAATGTCAATTAAAACCTCTATTGGTTAACAAGAATGAATAATGATTAGCTTGATCTAAACTAAGGTTAAAAAAGTATTGGATGTGGACACAAACTCCAATATGGTCGTATATTAGCTTATGTAACTTTCTGGACAACTCAATAATGAAAAATGGTCCTCTATATAGATAGAGGCCAAATTGTGCCTATCTTCAAAAGTTGTAGCCATATGTATACAATCACAGACGTGGCCAAGACCATGTACTAATTTGTAAAGTTACAATGAGATCTATTCTCTCCAGCTATAGGTATTTCCTAGACCGTGTCTAACTTCCCAGAGATCCAGAAGGATCTATGGTCTCAGATGTAGGTGTGTCCCAAACTGTGTATGTAGTCAATAGGACCTAACCACGGTTAAGGCCTAGACTATTATTTGAGTTTTAAAAACATAGTTTCATATTTTAATATTTAAAGGTTTTTTCTTTTCAATTGTAAAGACATCATTGATCATTAATACAATTGTTATATTTTTCTCTTTGATTCTTCAAAGAACTTTTTTTTATCTTATTATGTTTATTTACATATGGTGATAAAATCATCTTATAACCTTGATTCTAATTCTTTATAATGACCTGTCAATATTCTTTTATACCTTTGGTTTATGATTCCATATAATCATTTGGTCAAGGTTAAATGCTTAATATAGTTTTAGCTTCTTGAAGGCTTGATTATAAATAAGATGTGTTGGATTTCAAGGTCTCATCCTTGAGGTTCACATCAAGAGCACGATGAAAAATTCATAATCATAGGTAGACCTTTTTGTGTATTAGTTAGTGTAATTATAAATATCAGAGAAAGCGAAAAACATTTAGGTTAGAGATGAAAAAATATTCCTTTTCAAATTTTGATGAAAGTTAGCCACTTTGTGGCTTATGATTATTTAGACAAAGCTAATTGTTATGATCTTTTACGTGAACTCATCATGTATGAAGCTAAGGTGTCAAGGAAGAGGAGAATTGATTCCTTATAGAAAGGAAAGAACAAAAATGAGAAAAGAACTTTGGTGTGGCACTTTATCAATATAAAAGAAAGGGGCATCAATGATACTATTTAAAAGACTTTTAAAGAAGTTATATTAGAGGCTACCTAACCAATTTTATTTTAAGAAAATTTAATTCCATTTGAAGTTATTTAAAATGTTGGACAATTAATATGGAATTTTGTTTTACAATTATTTCGGTTTGTTTTTAGTAGAAGGTTATAGGTTTGTATTTTGTCATTATTATTCTATGTTTTGTGTGTTTTCATAATTAGGAAGCAAAGGAATGTAAACATAAGATTAAGGAGGAAATTAGAAGAGCTTTGGGTTAAAAAGGTTATGGAACAAGCTAATTGAAAATTTTAAAATTAAACATGTGATGAACTTAATTATTGACCTTTCTAGTCTTATACATTGCTGAAATATTAATTTTCTATAAAACTCTATGGTTTAGGATATGCCTGTGTCTTTGACCATGGTTAAACCTAATTCTCTTTAGAAAGGTCAATAATTATATCTAAAAAATTTTAAAATGATAGGGGTTGTGTCAAACCTCCATTTTCTCCTAACTTCTTAATTTCCTTTTTTCTCTCATAACCAAAATCTAAAATCACTCCCCCCAATAAAACCCACGTAGATTTTAGAACTTCAAAGTCGTTTCTACCTAGGATCACTAACTTTATCTCCCCGAACTATTTCTTTTGCAAGTTAAGGCTTAACGTTATAGAGATTTGGTGATTTTTCTATCTTTAAGAAATTTTCATCTCCTTTATCTTTCCAAACTTCAATCTACTTAAGAGAATGAGTTCCAAACCATCAAAAAGAAATAGGACTCAGTTTTGATCACTCTAAAGTGCTTATAGCAACTACACATAAGCTAGGGGTTCATCACACAATGAAGACTCAACACTCATCTTTAGTGTTTAATATGCAAGGTATGCATACCAATTTGGTAGAAAATGGGCATATAGTTCAAAATAGTTGGGAACTGTTGGATCACGAATAAGGTTAGGAGTTATATGGATAATGAATGGTGGCAATTGTTCTTTAAAGTGATAGAACATGCCTATAAAAAGATCACTTAAGAAATTTTAACCATTTTAGAGTTGACTAGGTATGCTAGCTGGGATAAGGATGATTCTAATAGATTTGTATTTAGAAAAAATTGAATCAATATGTCCTTTAATAGATTCAAAGTGCATTGTGAGTTTTATAGTATTGAGATTATTGATATAAAGGTGCTTAAGGCCTCTATTATCGAATTTTCAATTGATCTATTAAGTTATACGTAGACTAATTTTTGGAATTTCAAATTGACTGAAGGGAGGTATAACCTATAGCCACTAAAAGTACCAACATTTCCTCCCTATCCATATGATACTTATATAAGGTAATAGATTGTATAATTTTAGGGAGAAAAGAGAGTGCTAAGATGGTAAAAGTTTAAGATTTTTTTTATTTATAATACATTATAAGGAGGATATTCTATCAATTAAGGTTTTATTTCATCGTATAATCAAAGTAGATGCGTAATAAGAGGAATGGTGTCATCTGTGGAGACTCTTATTTAAGTAGATCGACAAAGAACTTAGGTGTCTTTGTTGCCCTCTTGGTCTAGACTTTTGGTTGTAGGATGACCTTTATTGACCTTGATATGAAGTGTTATATAGGATTGGTTAGAAATGTCAATATAGTTTATGTATATGTTGAGAGAGTAAGGTAAAGCAAGAGGAAATGATACCCCTATGGTAGAGGTAAGTTAAGAGTATGAGGGAGCAGAGCTGCAGCCACTAGCTAATTGAGGATGAGTAGTTTGGATAAAACTATGAACTATAGAGAATGCAAAGGCAATTTAAGAGACATATTTGTGGTTACAATAGACGGGGCAACAATCATCATCCTACTTCGATCTTGTGGGAGTTTTGAATAAGATTCTCAACTAGCGATTGTGCTTACTAAAGTTAATGATAAGGATGCATTAACTATAAATTGAGCTCTTTATTGTGCTCTTTCAGATCTTGCTTATTCCCTTTATTTTCAAGTTCCTTTATAAATTATAAATTACATTATTATTACTATTATGTTACCATACTTTCATTTATTATTTATTTGATTCCATTTTTATCTTAAGCTCTTTTTGCATTTTGTAGTTTTTATTTTTGCTAATTTTCTTTACAAGGCTCACTTAAATTCTACTTGCTGATCACATTTATCTTTGACAGCAAGTAATCAAAAGGTTTACAAAAGTTTCTTCTATCTCTATTTTCCTTATATATTGCATATTCTTATATCTATTATATTAAGGAAAATATACAACTCAAGTTTAGGGGCAATATTATTTTATTGTTTTGCCTTATTTCACTTTAAAGAATTAATTTCACTAAAATTAGCTTCATATATAACAATTTTATAAAATTTTAACAATGAAAAAGGAGTAATTATGATAACCATTAAAGGCTAGATTGTTTTATGATGCAATTCATTTAGTTAAATAGATATATGCATTAAAAATTGAGTTAGTTGTAAGTTAAACCGATGACTTTAAAATAGATGCTTAATTTGCATGATGACACTTTTTTGTTATAGTTTTGAGATAAATTTAGGAAAAAAGTGACTCTTATTAAGCTTTTTAATGTTCCATGAAGAAAACTAAAAATTTGTGAATGTGTGTGTGTGTGTGTGTGTGTGTGTGTGTGTGTGTAGTATTTATAAGTAAAATGAACATAAATAAATTCATTCTAATGACTTTAACCTAATTAAAAAGATTAAAATTAAGAGTCGTGTTAGTGGCCATTTAAATCACTGACCTCACTGAGTAATAGGTGGTTTTTATAATAAAGTGTCCACTCTCATATCAAAAGATTAGGTGATTTTTTCTAAACAAAACTCTAATGTTCTACCAAAATGTCAAAAATAAATGTTTCATTTTACATAAATTTGGGTTGTTAAAATGTCTGAAAAGGGAAGCCTCTTGTTCATTGTGTTTACTTTATATATTAGGTTGAATTATCTGAATGAAGTTGATATTTGAAGGATTGTTGGATTGAGTTAAATTAAATTACAATTTAGTGCATGCATATAGAAACGTAATTGGTTGATGAAAAAATATGATTGATTAGATGATGAGTATTCTTAATTGTTCCAATTAATTTGTTTTTTTTTCTTAGATTTGATACTTATTTTATTGAGAATGATTAAGATTGATTTCGGTGAGGATAAGGAAAAAGCTTACATGTGATAATATTTGATGGGCATGAAATATGCATGAATTTTCCTAAGTACTTTGCTTTGTTGTTATGATAAATTGCCATGCAAAGCAATTCTTAATTGAACACAACCTACACACCTGTGTACTCTTCTATGGCTACCATAAATAAAATGCAAAAGAAGTCATAATCTGGAGAGAGATTGTATGGTATAGAAAAAATTTAAAAAGTAATACATATTGAGCCATGACTATGTCTTAAGTTATTTGCTTTCCAAAAGAGAAATAGAGAGATCCAGGATCTAGGATCTAGGGCATAGATGTGTCAAATATAGTATCCCTCCTTAAAAGAAAAAGAGAGATTCATAGCCTCAGACACGAACATATCCCAAACTATATTATAAGCGGATAACAAATATAAGGTCAAATTTTAAGTTGTTTTTACTATAGAAGCAAGATCTAAACTCATCTCAATAAATCAAGTCGTTGATAATACAAGGATCCTCATCTATAATTTCTTCTATCAAATTTGATTTGATTTATGAATTGGGATTTATATATGTAAATTATCTATGGTTATTCTTAATGTGAATTTACTCCTGCTAATATTTATAATGGATTTAAATTTACTTGTAGATGATCTGAGAGAACATACTTGTAAGTGGACCACGACTTAGATATTAGGGGTTGAATGGGTGCTAGAAATATACCTATATGATCTTTCCAGTATTATGGTGAAACCTTTCATATAACGTCATATAACTTAATGCATTCAAATGGGTATTGCTTGGTAGAGACATGAATTATCTGACTAGAGAATAAGTGGTTGTAGCTCAAAAGATTATAATTTCATATTCTAGGGGATTATGTCAATGCAAATGATAGATTTATTCTAGGTTCATAATTCGTGAAACCAAAGATGATATTAAGGGAAGTACTTACCTATGCATCAATTCTTATTAATTCTCTATTTGATTTCATGCTTTGTTTTTTACTCTTTTGACTTTATCCTTTTTTAGGTTTTGTTTTATTATTTTTTACCACAAACCCAATCATCAATTATCTCTAAAAATTCTTTAAACTAGATAATGGCAAGAGATTTTTCTAAATCTATATTTTTTAAAGGATCTACAGGCTACTTACCATTATATTATTCATAAGAGATAGTTGCACTTATCTTAGTTTGCTAGTAGTAGATTTTTTTTTTTGGGAAAATTTGCTAGTAGTAGATTTGTAACAGAGAAAACTTTCGAGTAATGAAAAGGCAAAGTGAAAAAAAGTAATGATATTTTTTGCATGTAGTGATAGTATTTTTTATACTTTTATATATTAAAGTAAATGTGGTACTTGTTTAGACATTTTTTATAAAGTCATAATATTCTTTCTACGTAGTCATGGTATTCTTTATATATAATGATAATATTTTTTGTACTCAATTGTGGTATGTAATATTTACATATTAGAGTAAATGTGATACCTATTTATATAGTTTTATATTTTCTTTTATACAAAATCATGGTATTTTTATATGAAGTCTTGATATTTTTTATATACAATGATTATATATATAATTTTTTTAACGCACCGATCTCCTAATGAGTGTGAGAAAGTTGAAAATCCATGAAAATTACTTAAGAAGGTACAAGAGACCTAACAACTATATTAGTAACCTTATTAAATTTACTTATTAGAGGTCTAATAAGTACCCAAGACCAGATTAATAAGGTGTTATTTTCTCCATTGGACTTTAAACCACTTAATTAGATCCATAAATAGGCCACTTTATCATCTTCATACTAAATTAGAGGTTTAGATCCTTAATTAAATCATTATTAGGTTAGTCTATTATTTACAACTAAAGAAAGTGGTAAATAGATTAACTTAAATATGACATGAATAAAGTGAGGTTTCATCAGACAACATGGGGAATTAACTTAACTGGTATAATTTTTTATGTTTTAGGTGGAACCACATATGGCAAAAATATGCAAGGTGTTATATGTTAATACATATTAAATGATTAGTTGAGGACTTTATCTACTAACCACAACTCTACCAAGTTAGGAAAAGTGGCTTGCTCCAATTACCCAACTAGCCATTTCTCTGTTAACAAAAACTATTAGGAAGTAATTAATATAAAGGTGGAAAAAGAACATTAAGAGGAAGACATCATTGTTATGGAAGTATTTAATTCCAGATGGACGTCTTTAACTTACGTAATGTGTCTAATGTATTTATATGGCATGCTCACAATCTAATTATAGCATTTGCAATTTGGAATTAATATTAACTTTTCATGTTTATAAACTTCTAAATTCAACCATTTTAATGAAGTAAGTATGCTATAATTGGAATGATCTTGTAATCATCCACTTAATAGAAGATTTTTTACTTTATGTAGATAATCCAGTCAAATATAGTAATAAAGTCATTAGTATTACCATAAAGTAAATATTATATAAACTAAGAATTTCATTATCAATTAAATATTTGTTTTATCTTAATAGTTTACTAAGATGAGGAAGTGAAAGGTGATGTCAACTTGGCCACAAAGATTATTACGTATATTTTTTGCTTATAGTCTTGATCGAAATTAAGATTATGATAAATATACCCATAAATACACTTATAAATCTTTATCTTCTTCTTGTTTCCCTTTCTTTATGCCTTTCTGCATTTTTTGAATTTTCTAATTATTTGAAACCTTGAGGGTCCATTACAATTTTTATTATAAAAAATGATTTAGTGGTGACTAATGATTTCTATCATCATTTAATGATTTGAGAATTGACGTATCAATCAAATTTGCATCTAAATTTTTATTATGTTATTTGATAGCACTATTCATTATCTAATCCAAGCATTCTTCTTGATGCTTGAGTTTCTACTACCGTCAATTGATGGAGAGTCTTACTCTATATCAACTTAAGGCTTTGAGAGAAGTACAAAGTCAATGATCACCAAATGTAAATTTAGGCATATATATAAAAACCATTTTGTATTTATTATAATTTAAGGATAATGGTAGAAATTAGTCTTAGAGAAATTTTATATTCATGCGGCCTTATACCCTTCTATAATTTTAAATGTGTATTTGTAAGGTTGTTTCTTTATTTAAGATAAATGCTATTTGGTATCTTCATAACCTTTTAGCTCAATTACAAATCAAAAGAAAGGAAAAATTAAGCAAAATATGCTAAACCAATGACAAGTTCAAAGATGCAATTATGTCAATTAAAGTACTTGCTACGAAATTATGAAATAAATCTAAAATATAATTGGGTACCTTGCAAAAAAATAATAAATCATAAAAAATAATAAAACACAAAAAATATTATAACCAAAATAAAAGTAAAAGAATAAAATAAAATTTTACATAAATCACAATTAAAATATGTTCGAAGTACAAGCAAAGGGGGAGATAAACCATAATGGAATAGAAAAAATGATAATAGATCATTTATTACTAACTTTATCATGAACACTATACTCGAGTTGCTTCTTCAAAGATGAAGGATTAGAAGGAATAGGCAATATTTGAAATTGAATATGATTGAAATAACGACCCATTGCATCTTCCATCCAATCCAGCTAGTCTTCTTGGTCCTCTAGGAGTTCTCACAATATGACAAGGAATTTTGGTTTCTCCAATAATGATTGGATGATCATTGCACATTGTTACTCCAATTTACTAACCAATATTTGTAAATTCTCCAACAATGACTGTTAAGGTAGATTGTACATAATATTTGTAAATTCTCCAACAATGACTGTTGAGGCAGATTGTACACTATAGGGTGTTGATGCCTCTCCCTCTTCTAATGCAATGTCTGGTAGTGAATGCTCCATTCTCTAATCTATCTCCTCAATTTCCATACTTGGCCCATCACCTTATAACTCACCAAATTCATAACCAAGTAAACATACATCCCACTAACCTTCTTTGTTGACCCTATGTATCTTTTTCAATGTCAAGGGAGAGTATTAGACACATAGTGGTCATCGCAGGTATGTTAGGAAATACATATAAGTTCTTTTCTAGGTATGTGATGTAGGAGCCTCCATACCATTCTTTTCATTGTTATATACTCTAAATAATTTGAAAAAAATAGTAACCTAAGTTGCATTAGTGACTCTTCACTAAGAACCATAGGTAAAAAAAAAAGGAGACCTTATGATCACCACCCCTATACTCTCCCTCTTACTTGAAATAATGTAGATAATCATCCAATGCAAATATTGCACTGCAAATAAAGTAATATGGGAACTCTTTATTTTAGTGGTGTTCATAAGCTTTGTATGATATATGGCACTAAAATTCCATAAATGTAGATATATCTAAAGGGAAATTTATTATAAGGGGTTCAAATTCCATAAATTTAGGTGTGTAAAACTAACAATTCACTCCAAATTACATAATGAACATTGAAAGGCATGCAACCCATCTAAAAATTTGTCCTACTCGAGTCATCCCAAGCTATATATCTCTTAACCTCAAGCATTAACAACACTTTGAGGGTCAACTCCTTATAGGCATCTTTAATTATAGTGAAAAGTCTTGTCTAATCTACATTCTTATTCATTGTTTCGACCTCTGTTTTCATAAGTATTTATACTAAAGAATAGAACTACAAACTTTTATTGGGTTCAAAAGGTCCAATTTTTAGGATAAAATACTTTCATAAGGGACTTTCATTAGTGAAATATAGCAAAGGATATTCACCTTTGAATGGCTACTGGGATTGACTATGTGAGGCTCCCCTTCTTTTGGATACACCCTCACCCTTGCTTGAGGATGATATTTCATTCATATTTTAATAAATTTCACACTTATAACAAAAGATAATCTACACAAGTCATCCCTTAAATCTAAAAATCCCTAACTTGGTGAAATTTACTATTTTCTTAGAAAGGTGAAGTAATCTTGGTTTGTAATAGGATGAATGTGTAGAAATCGATGTTTGAATTATTTTAAAATTTGATTTCAACTGAGAGAGTGTAAGGGATTTGAGAGAAATGAAGAGAATTTTTTAAAATAAATTTTCTTTTATTAAGAACGAATGGGGATTTTTTAAAATTTCTAAGACACGATTTGAGACATTAGTGTGACTGTGTGACCCAATTTGTGTCTAATTGAGTCTATAAATTGTCCAACATTCAATACACACATGATTTTTTACATAAGCATGTTAAAGGTCATGGCTTTTAAAAAAAACCACAAATAAAAGTTGTCTATGCAATGAGTGTAACATATATCATATTCCTCTCAAGAATTATTAATCTAATTTAACATAAAATAAAATCTATGACGTGAGCATATCATATTCCATGTTCCTCTTGGTTACTAATTTATCAATTTTGATGAAAGAATACAACCTAAAACATAGGCATGTATTAGGTCGTATTCCTCTCAATAATCATATTTGAAAACAATAGTAATGGTATTTTTTTTAAAGACTGGTAGAATTTTTCTATAGGGTGTTGGTTTTTTTTAATAGGTTTGTGGTATTTGCAATATAAACTTATGGTATTTACAATGTTTACATCTATCTTTTATGTAAAAGTGGTTGTATTTTTAATATAGAATCGTAGTATTTCTTATGGAAAGTGGTGGTATTTTTCATATAATATGATATTTTTAATATGAACAAGTACCATTTACAATATTAAGTGTTTGTAATCTCATGGTTGTAACTATAAACTTCTTATTGCTTTAGCATGTTTCTGATTAATTTTTCCATATGCTTTTCATTTTTCAATTACACATATTGGAAATATTGTTTTAATGGAGATGGGTGATAAGATTAATGAATATCCTAAGTCACACTTATAATGAACCATGGCAAAATGGAAAATTTTCTCATTGATTCTATGATTCAATTCCATTAGTAAGAAACACAAATGTTGAGAAACTTGACATGTGGGGCAATTTAAAAGTCTTGAAGACACAAAGTAACATTTAGCTTAATTTAGGCACGAACCTTATAAATACACAATTTAATTTAAATTCATAAAAGGCGTAAAATCCTTTAAGTATGTAATTGTTTCCAAGACTAATCTCCACTATAATCTTTAAGTTATAAACAAACTGGATAGTATTTATAAGCATGCGCATATTCACAATTTTGTATAGGAAGAAGTATTGATAGCAAAAGGATTTAAATTACCATAACATCACTTAGTTATAAAGGTGCTTTCAATTCTTCGTCAATTGCTTCTACATGTCATTTAAATAAATAATAATATATTACATGTTAAATATATACATAACATAATAGATAATAATGTTTAATCTAGATGTCCAATCCCCTTACTATAATTATAGAGCATAATATAGGGAAATCCTACGATCATCCCTTCTTTTAGTAACAAAAAATTCGTCAAAATGTCAGTCATTCTCTTTTAATCAACTTAATAATAATATGTAATTATAAAAACTAAATTTAAATATATATATATATAATGTAATTCTTACTTGTTCTCTTGCTTCAGGAAGTTACCTGGATGGAATATGGGAAATGTAGACCAAGAAATTGAAACATCAAATTGTAGACTAAATGACACCATCACCTGCCATAAAATAAGTATGTACAAACACAATATATTTTCCTTCCATTAAACCTAATGCAATTGCCTCCTATTTTGTCAAAAACAATGCAAACACCATGTTGCCACCCTATTGGTGCTCCACTTAGAAATTGCTTATCACCATTCTCCCATCATTTAAGTTTAATATTATTATCTCTCCTACTTCTAATGAAACACAACAACATTACCATTGCTTGTTCTAAAATATGAGGATGAAAAACTACAAAAAGAGAATAATTAAAATCCTAACAATTATTAAATTTCACAAAATACTTGTTGCTTAGAAATACACATCAAAGACAATCTTTAAATCCTTGCTAATATTTCTCACATAATTCATATAATTTGTAAGAAATATATATTTGGTAAAGATTTTTCCAAGTTTAGTTCCAAAACTTAGTTTACTTCCGCCAAAAAATATTATAAAATGAAATTAATTATAGCACAACATTTATTTTCCTTTTTTTAACAACCACACAAGCTTAAATATGAGATTACTCACAGTAAACATTGAATCTAATCTGTAATTGCTTAGATGAAGTTCAAAATTTGCATTATCAAGTAACAAAATAGATAAAAACTGGTAATAAAATGCTAGGTACATAACATAATAATAAAGTATGAGAACATTATATAGGAATTTAGAAATTAAAAATTTTTAATTCACACATTATGTGCATCATATTACTTATGCAATTTATAGGCTTAAACTATGACAAGATATCGTTTAATGTTAACTTGAACTCAACATTTTAAATAATTTTGAAATTATTAACTTGTAATAACAACTCAATAAAAATTGAATCAATATTTAATAATTTATATATTCCTACCTTCAAGTTTATAATGGAACTAGCCTAAACATTAATATTACCCTATAATAACTTCCTCACTAGTTATTTTTGCCTCTTCTACATCCTATAATAACTTCCTCACTTTCGTCACTACCCCTAACCTCTGTAATGCTTCATCAAGTGTTTCTCATTGTAATTCACCAGCCACGTCTAAGATTTATTAAGTAATTAATCCATTTAATTCTTGACAAATAATATTTCTAAATGTTACTATAAATTGGAAATAGAACATGATTACTTTCAACTTTTCATAGTGCTCTGATACCCTTTTGACTTTTAAATCCTCATCAATGCTGAAGTCATCCCATATTATAATCCTTGTCATATTATCTCACTTGAGGGGATGACTCACATTTAGATTTCTAACTTAAAAAATCTACAAACAAAATAAAAGTTAAAGTGATCTATCATATTTGTACTAGTATAAACATTTATTGATAATTTCAAGTTATTGGACTATTAACTTACCGTCAATAAAGCTACATATCCATCCATGTAAGACATAACACCTTTAGCCTCAGCAACTTAGTGGAATGTACAAGCATGCTTGAAAAGATTATTCAAACAAATGTTTCCAACTAAGATGCTCACAGTCATCAAAATCGACTATGATGTCCATCAAATGTGTTATAATATTTTATTTGGAATTTGGGCGCAAAAACAAACCAAAGACGTAAGGAAGAAATTAAAGAAGAAACTTTTTTTAGAAAATTTCTTCCATCTACACACTTCTAACTTTATCGAGTACAAACTAAACGACTATTTGGTGATCATGAAATTCCTCTCTAAACCTCAACACCTTAGTTTTATCAAATTTCGTGCATACTGGTTTGGTTTTGTTAGGAACCCCCGTGATCTATACCATTCCCTAACAAATCTCCTCCACTTAATCCTTCCCAATTTTGAAAGAAAGGTCGTCCAGATCAACGTAAAAACATAGTTAGTAGTAGAGGTCCATCCTCATCGAAATCTCTTTTTCTCTCTAAGTTCATTGAATTCCATCTTAGTGACCCGCTTCAGCTACTTTAAAGTAAGACTTTGCATTAATTCATGTACCTTATTTGAATAATATCTCATTTTACAAGTTTGCAAAAACCCATGTAACTATAATATTCAATTTATACTCCTTACTGCTCATACAAAAAAAGCAACAAAGCACATATACAAATGAGTTCTTATTAGACTAAACAAAAAGAAAAGGATAGAAATCCAATGCCATAGAAAAAGAAATAAACTAGCTACATGTTTTTGTCCCCTACTATAGTGCACAACCACTAAGTCAATATTAAAAGACTCAAGACCTATAAGAGCATATCTAAATGCAAGTCTAATCAATAATATTTAATACAATAGCTTGGAATTTTAGGATTACAACTTCTTTTGTATGATCAACTATCCTAAAGATAACAAGTAAAAGATTATAATTAACCTTCTCCAAGAGCATCACATCCCAAGAAAGAAGAAGAAGAAGAAGAAGAAGAAGAAGAAAAGGCATGTTAAATTGGGAAGAAGAAATATAATCTTATTAAAAAAGATTGTTCAATATTATGAGATTACTCCTTTATCCTTATACTAATAAAAATTGCATACGTCCTATTACATGTTAGTTTTAAAGTTTATATATGGCATATGGTGGTCGTGCACTTAATTTTTTCCTTTTTTTTTCCTCTCAAGAATCGCATAATAAAGGCATGATTATGTTCTCAGTTTTGAATTTTTTTTAGACTTCTCTATCATATGACATAATCTCTAACATGCTCATGTATCAAGCTGTCTTCACTTTATATTTATAGAGAGCACCATGACCTTGAAAATAAACATTCGATTGGTCGTATTTAATCTTCTAGCCATCTGTTTGGCTCTAGAATGGATACAACTTGTCACATGATCATGTATCAAGACATGTTTATCTAAAAATGTGTTTTTTACTTGTTTTACTTATAAAACCCTTTTGTCCTTAACCAACATCCATTTCAAGGAACATTTTCAACATTACTAATAACATACCATAAAATCAATCAAATCATAACATACCTAAATCAAGTTATTATTTGTATAAACATGTGATATTTTCTATATACGATAATGGTATTTCTAATATGAGTGGTGATTTTTATAGTATAGAGTTGCAATATATTTCTATATAGTGGTGGTATTTTTTAGTAAAGTATTATTTTATAATAGTGGTGATAATTTTATAAATAGTGATTTTTTACATATAGAGTGGTATTTTTATATAGGGTTATGATATTTACTATACGAACTAGTGTTATTTATAGTATTGAGTAATTTTTTATCAAAATGGTGGTATTTTTAGTATAGAGTTGTAGAATTTTTTGTATAAAGTGGCAATGTTTTTATTAATAGATGATGTTTTTAATATAGGGTTGTGATATTTTCAATATGCACTAATGATATTTGGAGAATTAAATTAAGATTTTTTATATGAAAGTGGTCTTTTTTGGGTATAAAGTAATGATGTTTTTATAAAGAGTGGTGATTGTTTATTGTATGTAGTGATTTTGTATATAAGGATATAATACTTATAATATGAATTGGTGGTATTTATAATATGATAAAAGGTTTTTTATAATATATAAGTTCTTCATTATTATGTGGTTAATGTCTTTTAGTTATTTAAGAGAAGATATTAAACCTTTGAGTTGTACATCATCTTCTTAAAGTTGCAAAGTTAAAGTGCAAAATATATCTAAAATATTTTTGGATTACATCCTCTGTGATTTTATGACCTAATATGACAAATGAATAGTTCAAATCCATACTACTTGGTTCGGAATAAACTTTAAGAAGAATGAACTTATATTTATCATAATTTTTTTATTAAGCTTTGATATTGTACAACTCAAAGTTATGTAGCTCCAGACTTGTTGGAAAAGCAATCTTAGTTGAAAATCCATTACTAACTTGAACCATCCAATTACCACAAAACAAAAATAGAAACAAATTTTGATATAATAAGGGAAATTTATTATAGAGGTTTGGTATGATTCAAATTCCACAAATTTGGGTATGTAAAACTTGTAATTCACTATAATTTGCATAATGAATATTAAGAGGCCTGCACCTTATTTGAAAATTTATCCCATTCAGGTCATCCCAAGCTACATTTCTAATAACCTCGAATGTTTATAACACTTTTAGGGTTAACTCTTTATAAGCACCTTTAAGTATAACAAAAATTCTTGTCCATCCTACATTCTCAATCATTGTTTCTTCCTCTGCTTCCATACTTATTTATACTAAGAAATATAACTACAAACATCTATTGCGTTCGAAAATTGTAGTTCTTAGGATAACTTACTTTTGTAAGTGACTTTCATTTGGTGAAATATAGCCTAAGATGTTCACCTTCATATGGTTATCGAGATTTACTACATGATGCTTCCCTTCTCTTGAATATGCCCTTACCCTTGGTTGAGGATGGTCTTTTACTTATATTTTGATAAATTTCACACCCACAGTTGAAAATAATCCACATAAATCACCCCATCCCAAATTTTTTCAAAGGAAGCACTAACTTGGTAAATTTCTTTTTCTTTTGGAGAAAGGTAAAACAATCTTTGTTTGAATGGGATGCATATGTAGAAATTGGTATTTGAATTGTTATAGGAATTGATTTCGACTGAGAAAATACAAGAGATTTGAGAGAATTTTTTAAAATAAAATTTTCTATTAGAAGCGAATGGGGATTTTTTTAGGTTTAATTACAAAAAAATCCCAAACTTACATGAATTTTTCAATTATAGTTCGAATTTTAAAAGGTAACAATAAAATGCTCAAACTTTCATTTTTTTCAATTATAGCCCAACGTTAATGCCTACATTATGTTTACTGACATGGCAGTGTCATGTGATCAGAGACCCTTATTAATCAAACATGTCAGCATAATGAGCAGAAGTGAGTTAGATTATTGAAACGACTTCGTTTCATTATGATACTAAAATGCCATCATTTTAAAAAGCGATTACTGACTGTATTCATCATCTTTTTTGACAAGAGGGGGTGTACATCTTTTCATGATGATACTAAAATGCCATCATTTTAAAAAGCAATTGTTGACTGTATTCATCATCTTTTTTGACAAAAGGGGATGTATCAAAACCCGACCTTTACTTAGAGAAATGGCCTCCAAATATGGTGTACCTTTGACAATCTATTCTCTATCTCCGACCCGAAAACCTTATTAACCCATCTTCTCCGACTCTTATGCTAATTGGGTTCGACTTGACGACATGACTTCCACTAGTACAGTCATGCCTACATGTGGTTCCTCTTCTTTTTCTTGATTCCTCGTGCTGCTTTTTGAAGGAAAGTACAGAATGGTTTAATGTTTTGTGGTAATTATAAAGGGAATAATCGATTTTTCTTAGTTGGGTGTGTGAAGTCTAACTCTTTGGTGGGTATTTGTGAATTTTGTTATTAAGATTGACCCTAATCTAGATGTTTTATGCTAACTTATCTCTAGGTTTGTAATCAACTCCTTTCAATTACAGTAGATCTATTCATACATAGGATTTTCAATCCCTATGCTATGAAATCAAAATGTGAACTAATATTCCAGATCTATTAGAATGTATATTAAACACATAATTAAATCACAATAAATCAATCAAAACCATTGCATTAAATAAAAGAATTAAAACATATTGTAACACAAACTATGATTCATCAAACCTAGAAACTAAAGATATTAAATATGATCAAAAAATGAAATCACATATAAACTGGAAGAAAAATGAATAGAAAACAAAGAGTTCATAATTGTAAATCTCCCTTTCTCTTCAAACGAATATTCTTACAAGGCAGAGGTTTGATGCTATAATCTACTAGATTTTTTGATGATTTCTTCGTGTTTTCCACTTCTTTGGATCAATATTGTCCCTTTTGGACATTGTCCACATCTAGAATAGTTTCTAAAAGTCTGCCACGCTCTTTTGCCTCCAATCACTTCTTTTTATAGTAATTTTTAGGGTTCTGAGAGATATACGGTCTAATATATGGGCGTGTGTTAGACCATGTATAACACAAAATCTCCTAAATTCACGATTCTACACCACTTAAGGAACTTACATGGTCAAATATATGACTGCTTATCCCTTCTTTGCTTCAAATCTTTGTTTTATGCCTTGTTTTCATTTGAATTCTTCTCCATTTAGTCCATGAAAGCAATTATAACCTATAAATGCACTTATAGCAAATTAAGTACCAAAGATACAATAAAAGTATAAAATATCAAGCAAAAATACATCAAATATGAGATATATATATATATGGTCAAATATGCATCTATCAGTCACCCTCTAGATATCTTCTTTTCTTTTTACTTTGTCATTAATGTCTCCTCAAGCCTTATGATTGGTTGTTCATTTACTTTCTTTATCATTGACTTCTCCTAATATCCTATAACTTTTTCTCTTCCCTACCATTTAACTAAAATGTAAACAACTATGCATGCGCAAATAAAAAAGGGATATCTACATAGATAAATAACTTACTGGGCTAAATGCCCAATTTGGGGCCAAATGTTTTTTGGTTTGATCAATTTAGGGCTAAACATTTTAATATGCTCAATTAAGGTTTAAACGTTATCGAATATGTTCAATTTTAGGCTATTTTGGATGGAAATCTGGTGGTGTTGTACATGTGTCGTTAAGTCTGAATGAGGTACCTTATGTGGCATTCTCTTTGCAACATGTACTGATGACCTGGTAAAAAATCAACATATTAATTTTATTCCTTTTTGGAGAGAGAAAATATAACAAAAACTTCAAAGAAACCCTTTACTCACTTTCCATTCCTTCATATTTGGTGATTTGTATTTTCCTGCAGAGAAAAAGGATCACAGATGTCTTAGCAATATATGAAACTTCACTAGTTTGACTTCTCTTCCTAGCTCAAGGAGTTAAAGAGTGCCTAATTTGATGTTTGGAAACGTGTTATCGCTCGTTGAATACATGGTTCATTGATACAGCCTCTAAAGAAACATCAAACTGCTAATACAATATGCAAAGGAAGAAGGCCTTCTATATATATGTTGTTGTCTATAGCCTTTGAGGTGATGAAGCTATTTGAAAGGTCCAAAGGAATGTTACTGTAATCATTAGCTCAAATATGCTTATTACTTACTCCAGTTATTATGTACGTTTAATTAAAGCAGTGTTTTTATTCTATCAAGGATCTTAAAGTACTCAATCTTTATATGTACTTTTTGTTTTCATTAGTTTATAAAGAAACTAAACTAGCCTTTAAAGTAAACAAGATGAACAAAAAATGGAGCAGGAAGAACATAAGTAACGAGATGGAGAAGAGAAACCATGTCACCATATTTGTGGGTTCGAAACTCTGGTG
>JANSVA010000008.1:26094374-26107896 GCA_025504915.1 Erythroxylum reticulatum | reverse complement strand
TGGAGCAGGAAGAACATAAGTAACGAGATGGAGAAGAGAAACCATGTCACCATATTTGTGGGTTCGAAACTCTGGTGTGCTATATTGCTTAACAAGGTTTGAGAAAATGTAAGAAGCAAAGAGTGATCCTTGTGCTTGATGTGTGTGTGTAAACGAAAGGTTAAGGAGGGTTTTATTATGGTGGGAAGGGAACAAAGTAAGGTGGAATGTACAATATTAGTTACAAAAGCATAGCTATTAGGACCTTATGTTTCTTCAAATGGCAGAGGGAATCAATAAAGAGAAAGAGAGGGGAAATAAAAAACAAACATCTAACATTGTTGCAGCAACTAGTTTGCTTGAAAAACCAGAAAAGAAAAAAAAAAGAGATAGCAAGTGGGTGTATGACCAAATATAGAGGGGAATTATTTCTTTTGCTTTCACTTATGAGTTCGATTTTTAGGTAAAAACTTGTGAGATGTTGCCACAATCTTAAAGAAGAAGACACCATCCCCAATGCCATTATGCTTTCTTCTGACCTATGCTTCCTCATCACTCTATTGCTAGTTTTGGATTTCAACTTCAATTTACAAGGTTTGTTTTTTTTTACCATATTTGCAACTTCAATTCAACTCTATTAGTTCCTTGGTGTATCTAATTTCTTCTTATAGATATGCCAATTCTAATGGGTTACATCAGGCAAAGTTTGCAGCTGTTACATTAGGCAAAGTTTGCAGCTTTGAAAGAAAAGGTTAGGCAAGAAATCTGAGTTTTTTAAACATAAAGTCTCTCTTCAACCCTAGATTAAGTGTCCAATGATGGTATGAAAAGCTCCATCCTTTGGTATCTCTGGTTTAGAAAATTATAATGATAAAGAAGATTTTGGTTCAGAATGTTGTTGTATGGATACTATTTAGATGCTATCTAGCTTTTGTGCTGAGGACAATGATGATTTTTATGAGCTCACTGTGGAAGACTACCGCCAACTTATAGCAACAAAGAAGGAAAGCAAGTGACAAATTTGCATACTAAGAATAGATATAACGATTCTATGGATGTATATTATCTTATTGTGAAAATAGTTAGTCCCCCTTTTTCTTGTGTACATGATTTACTAGTGCATTTGCATAAAGGCCGTTGATGAGAAATAAATATTCACAACGTCATCGAGCGACAAGCCAAAATAACTGAATTTGTGCATCAAATCATGGCCTTTTATTCTTCTCGATCTAGCAATGGTTCTTCCATCAACAATTCCACGAACACTACTGCTATTGTTAGTAGCAACAGGATTGTCACACATTCATTTATTTTCTAATTTTTTAGGTGCAAATTTAACTTTATTTTTTATTTTTTTAACTTTGCGTACAAGTTATAGAAGAGAAAAGCGATGTCAATTAGCAAAGACAAAAAGATGCAACAAGGGCTAGCCCAGGTTAGAGATTCGATTCACAAAGCAGCTTCATTTAAGCTTAATGGAAACATCTCGCGATTGGTCAGTGGCTTTGAAGACAACGACTTTAATCAGGCGATTTATTATAACCTCGGAGCCTTGTATCAATAAGGTTGTTTTCTCTTATTTATTTATTTATTCCATGAGAAATAAATATTCATTTCTGAATTTATATTTTGGTATATTCTGTCAAATGGTTCTGAACTTTATGAGGCAACAATTATTATTATAAAATCATAACTAATGATAAATGATATCGTATAGTTTGTCATTTTTCATATACCCTCCGAAAAACATGACCATTAAATGTGTTTGAAAGTCCAAATTCAGAGAAATTAAAAGTTACATGTTTTAGACTTCTTATGTGCTTATTCAGTGATAAGCAACCTTGAACCTGAGCCATCATCAAAAAGTAGTAAAATGACAGCATGATTGACCTGATGTGCCTTCAATATTCATGACATATGGATGTGGGAACTTATCTGTGGCATGTTGAAGAACTCAACTAGGGGATTGAGTCACTTATGCCCCAAAATATTGATACAACGCTTGTAATGGGGTAATCAGAAATATTGGCATTGGTGCATATGCATAATGTGCATAACGTTATCAAATATTAGACTGTAATGGGGTTCAATGCTGTAATGGATTCAACTGATATTTTCTTGTGATTGACTCTGCAAACATTGTTTATACTTGTAAGGAAAGATAATGTTAAAATAATGAACATAAGTAGGCCTAAGATCTTGGTGGCTTCGGATGTTGGAAGTTGAAACTTAAGTGTATAATTGAAGCCTTAAGAAATAATAGGAATTCATAATTTCTAGAAAGCCAGCTATGCAAATTATCCTCCTTCACTTTGTCTAGGGAACAACCAAAACATAAATGCAAGTACTTATTTTAATTCAGAAGTGATCTATTATTGATGAACTTGTGAGGGGTTTGCTTTATTTGTGTTTATCCTTCACAAAATTGTAAACCTGTCAGGATAAAATGTAAAACCCTACAAACAAGCATCTATGACGTTCACTATGTTAAATAATATAAATAAAAGAAAAGAAAATGATAAAATCATGGAATGCAGGTACAAAACACTAATACTACTAGCACCCACTAATCACACCAAGCAGTATGATCCTCTACCATCAACTTAAAAAGGTTATGCTTAAATATGCAATTTTTCATAATATTTATCTAACATCATACCCGAAATGCAGTTGAAGCAAGCATTATCATCTTGTGTGAAGGAATGCATGTTTGAATAGACATGGCAACTCGGTGATCTTATGTCACTATGTCAGACGATAAACCATTTCCTGAAAGGAAAAGTACACTACTTCAAGAGATGTTATACCAAAAGCCAATTTGCAATTGATATTACCAAACACAGATTGGTAACAACAATAAATAAATAAACAAAAAAATCTCAAGAAAAATGTTTCCTATAGTCCGTCTTGACTCTCACCAGACTTAAAGTAAATAACCCATGTTGAGCCATCTTCAACACTTTAACCCTCTGTTGGACAATATTTACATTACATCCCACTAAATTAAGTGTGTGTTTGCATAGGATGGTAGAATTTAAAGTAAGAGTATGACCTTTGGTTGGACTATACTCGTACCTTAGCACAATTCTTTCGTTCATGCAATCCCAACAATTAAGATTTCCTACATTGTTAAACAAATTCTAAACATCCCTCACCTACGTAACCAACAACCTAAAAGGTAACAAAGAAGAAGGAAAAAGCATACAACTCTCAAAATAATTTTCCATCTACAACCCAAACAATAGTAATAAAAACCAGCACTAATTCGTAAACGATAATCAAAAGATTGCATTCAACAATACTAATAAAAAACAAACACAAAATTATGAACTAGGCATTTTTTAAAGGGACAACCCCCATTCAATGGACTAGGATTAGCCTACAAACTGCAACTGTAGCTTCTTGTCCTTAACTGTCTCTCTGCCTTCTATCTCCCTAAAGTTTTGTCAAGACCACTTCTTTAAACCTTTTGTATATAACGTCAATTTCTTCTTTATTTTTTGGTGTGTGATGGATTCTCTCTCTATAATCCTTCTTTCTCTATAGGAAAATGCTAGACACCAAATATGAAGGAACGGAGAGTGAGGAAAGGGTTTCTTTGAAGATTTCTATTATACCTTTTCTCTCTAAAAAAATGGAATGTAATTAATCTTTATATTTTTTACCATGTCATCAATACAAGTTACAGAGAGCATGTCACATAAGGTACCTCATTCAGACTTAACAACGAGTGTATAAGACCGCTAGATTTCTGTCCAAAATAGCCTAACATTGAACAAATTCGATAACATTTAAACCTTAATTGAGTGGGTTAAAATGTTTCGCCCTAAATTGATCAACCAAAAAAGTTTGACCTCAAATTGGGCATTTACCCCTACTTACTCACCCATTATCTTTGCCTTTTAAGCCTCTCGTAATAACTTCCTCACTTCCATCCCTACCTCCTACCTACTAAGATGCTTCATTTGGGTGTTCCTCATTACAATCAACCATCTACATCTAAAATTAATTAAATAATTAATCCATTTAATTCTTGACAAATAATATTTCTAAACGTTATTATAGATTGGCAACAAAACAATATTACCTTCAAATTTCAATGCTTTTGCTCTAATACCTTATCAGCATCTAGCAACTCATCAATGTTGATTTTGTCCCACATGCTAACCTTATCTCACTTAAAGGATGGTTTAACCTTTCCCGATAAAAAATATACAAACAAAATAAAAATTAAAGTCATCTATCACATTTTGTATCGGTCTAAATATTTATTGATAATTTCAAATTGTTGGAATATTGACTCACCATCAATAAAGCTACACATCTATCCATATAAGGCATAAGACCTTTATCCTCTGCAAATCATTGGAATGGATAAGCATGCTTGCAAAGTTGGTTTATAAAAAATGTTTTCAACCAACATACTCTCAGTTATCAACATCGACTACGATATCTATTTAGCGTATGATAATATTGTAGTTAGTGTTTGGGAAAAACACACCAAAGATATAAAGAAGGAACTTACTCTGGAAATTTTCTTTTGCTTGCACGCCTAACTTTATTAAGTACATGATAAATGACTATTTGGTAATCATTAACTTTGTACTCCTCTCTAAACCTCAAAAACTTCATTTTATCAATTTTTCGGCTACTTGTTTGGTTTTGTTGGGAATCCCCATGATTGATGCCAAAATGTCCCTAACGAATCTCCTCCACCTAGTCCTCTCTAATTTTCAATCGTCCATATCAAAGTAAAAGCATAGCCAGTAGTAAGGGTACATCCTCACTTAGGCCTCTATATCTCTCTCCGAGTTCTCTAAGTCCCATCTTAGTGACACTTTTAACTACTTCAAATTAAGGTTTTGCATCATTCATGTACCTTCTTTGAATAATATCTCATTTGAAAAGTTGGTAAATATTCAAACAATATAGTCAGTATACAAATACATTCATACTTTATGACCAAATTTTGGTGTTTTTGTTTAAATAGATCTAAAATTTTTTCCTTCTTCTTTACCTCAAGATTTTGCAGACTTTTGCCATTGATGACAACATCATCTTTGACTTAAGAATTCAAGTTTCAAATCAAATTAACATAACAATATCACCAAATTTATTTTATATAGAGTTATGATTTTTTGCTTTGTATAAAGTGCTGATATTTTAATATACAACTGGTAGTATTTAGAGTATTAAATGAAGATTTTTATATGCAATAGTGATACTTTTTATAAAAAATGGAGATACCTTTGGTATATAGTGGTAATATTTTTTGTATAAGAATATAGTATCTGTAATATAAATCGGTGATATTACAGTATAATTAAATGTATATTTTAAATTATATAACTTCTTCATTATAGCATGGTAAATGCCTTCTATTTATCTAAGTGAAGAAACTAAACGCTTGACTTTCGCACTCGTCTTCTTACAATTGAGAAGTTGAATTGCAAAGTATTTCTAAAATATTTTTGGATTGCGTCCTATATGATTCTATGACCTAATACGAAAAATGACTCATTACTTAGTTGACAATAGCTTTTAAGAGAAAGAACCTATATTTATCATAGTTTTTCTATTAAACCTTGATATTAGTGGGAAATTCATTAATAACAACAAAACAGAAATAGGAACAATTCCTAAGCAAAACAATCAAGAAAAAGTAAAGAATTATAACTAAGATGTGTGTGTGAGAGAGTAAGATGGGAGCTTTGAGCTGTTGCCACGAGAGAGCTATGTGAAGTGTATATGATATGAAAATCATTATGCAAAGTTGTAGTCGTGGTAAGAGTTGTTCAAAGACTTCCCAAGCAGATTAGGACCGAAATTATTGTATTCTGGAGCAGCCTAATGTCTTGGTTTAACAGTAAAGATGGATGGTTGTCAATAACCCCGTACGATTACGAAATATGAGCATGACTACATTTGTCCTGCAGAGTACTGTTGCCCTCAAATCAGTCACAACTTATCAACTAGCAAGAAAACTCGAAGTTTCATACCCAAAGAAGAAAACGGACAAGGAAAAGAGAGCGGCAGAAGATGTGCATTGCTGACTTCTTGTAAATTATTGCTACGCAGATGCGTTAGATAGAGTGAGCTTCTCGACGCGCCACCTACCTTTCCTAGAACAATTGCAATCTAAATCGTAAACACGTAACAACCCAAGAGGCTTTTGCTTTTAATATACTTCCTCAATGAAGTTATTTATTGCATTGTTCGGTCTTTAAGTTTAAACTCGATTGAGAATCAAGCTTCAGGGTAGATTTTAATAGTTGTTTTAATTTCTTAGCCGAGGGTCTACCAGAAAAATAAGATTAAAGAAGAAATGAAAATGATATCGGGATATCTAGGTTGATTCCCGACCAGTCTACAATATAATTTAAAGCAACAGATATAACTTTAAAAGCAATTACCACGTTATAATGTTATATATATATATATAGTCGTACGGAACTGAGAAATATTATTCAAAAACTTTGTTTACGTCAACTTATTCTGTTGTGGAATTAAAAATGGAGAGCGGTTCAATCAACACGCAGCAATTTTTATAGAGAAATGGACACTCACCCCACCTGCAAGGTCTATGGACACCGAACAAATCAGCTAGAGAGGGAGCCTAGATCTACTCTAGAGAGTTTAGAATCCATATCTAGAAGAACCCATTCTTTGGCTAGATGCAATAAAGCAGCATCCTCAGGGACCATGTGAGCTAAACAAATCAGAACTTCTGAGTGTACTAGGTCTATTTTGAGGCCTACACATGTAATTTGAGTTGCTCTTGTTCCCTACAAGAGATTAAAAGGGAGGGCGTGCTCGTGTTAGGTAGGCCGCAGATCATGAGCGGTACCCACCACAGGATTTTGGTTAATTAACCACCAAGAGATGCTTTGTGGTAAGGGATTTGGAATAGACTCCAAGGCCAATGAGTGTTTCTAAAGACTCTGTCATCTCAGATATTGATGAGAAAATGAAGTTTACGTTTCTGCACATGCAATGTAATTGACCTAAAGGCTAAAGAAAGCATCTTGTTGACACTACATTTGTCTTCATCTCAAACTAAATTTAGTGATCGAAAATGACTAAGATTGAATGAAATCCAATGATTCTTGTGGAAGTAGATGTTATCTTTTAGTTTTGCGTTGCACGAATCTTTTTAGCATGACAAATGAAAACAAGTTGCCTTTTAAATTGGTCCCTCCAATTCTTGATATTGAAACTCATATACATTATAAAAAATATAGTTCATAAAACATAAATAAAATTTATGTTTGTGAAATAATTGGGTGTATTCTTACTAAACATTTTTATGTTTAATTTGGGTGATATATCCAATAGGAATATTGAAACAATGAACAGATCTTGAAAGATTAGGGTTGCTGCGACCATAACCATTAACCACGCACCATCTAGGTGTCGACCCTCGTCAGTCGCAAAAGAGGGCCAGCTTGCGGATCACATTCATTCCTGTCACATCAAAACATTAAATCCAAAATTGTAATCAAAATTCTGGTCACCGTCCAGTCGATCATCGCCGTTGACTTCAAAATAGTACCAGCACGGGACAAAAGGAAGACTAGACGTGTAAAAGAAGGATAATTACGATAACCCTTGTTTAGATTTGTGAAAATTCTTCATTGATCTCGTGAAATTACACATGGAACTGTTCCCTTGTGTGAAGTTTTCACGCCATTTCAATCAAATTACTATTATCTGACAATGCATAAAAGTTGCTATTTTTATTTTTTATATATAGAAAACGGCCATAGCTTTCAATGCATTGCACTTGGACACATGTTTAGTGCGTACGTTTTTTTTAAGAAACCCTAATCATTATTTCTTTTCATTATATATTAAAAATTAACACGATCATAGAAATAAAGAGCCAACCAATGACTTTGCTTGCATTATTTATATAATTATGCCATTGACAACCTTAGATAGATCGACTTGACTAAAATGATAGAATACTTGCTTCTCATAACAAACAGTAAAATTAGTTGCATTGATCCACATATTTTTTCCAAAATTAACATACATACATAAAATAGGATTATGGGATCTAATATACGAGTCTAATTATGAGTAAAACAATATTATATATGCATATAACAGTAATTTTGTTTTATTCTTCTGTTATTAGTGTGCAAAGCATATTACGCTCGACCATTCTGGTTACACTTTGATGCTTCTACTTTAGGGTTTTCCTCTTGAGATCAGAATGTTAAAATACACGGGAGTATGTCGAACAGAGAAAAGAAAGAAATGACAGAAAGTGGAATTGGCAATGGAAGCAGATGCTGCCAACAAAGAATCAAATAGACCTTTTCACTAAATACATGTCAGACTCTCAAGCGAACGTATATGTAGTTAAATTACTAAAGTTTTATAATGATGAGTCTAAGTATAGACTTATTAACAAACCTATGTACTAAATGGATCCTGTTATTGAATAATTAAATGAGTAACGGAAGTTCATGTTCTGAAGGCAATGAACTGAGCAAATTCCTTTCATTTCTCATCCAGAAGTGACGCGTTTGTCGTTCTTTCTTTCGTGTCGCGTTTATTCACCAGTAGAGTAGCATCCTAAAAGTCCACCAACTTGAATGACTTTAATTCCACGGGAAAAGGCTAAATAGCTGGCAAAATAACATTGTTATTCTAACACTAGCTTACAATAGATTTCGAATTTATTGGTAAAAGAGATGTCCTGGCTTTGTCACAAGCCAAATGAAGAAAATAAAGCTGGTAATGAGTTGGGTCAGAATGAGCTATGGTAAGGTGAGTCCAGATTGGTTTACACGTCAAAACCAACTACAACTACAAATGAGAGTGTTTGGTGTTTGGTAGTTCTAATATTACAGTCTGCAATCTATGACTAAACGTAGGGACTATCAAGATAGACTTGATCTATATAGCTTTAAAAAGTATATATATGATTTTAAATTTTATCTTTTTTGGAGTCTGGAGTGGAATGGAGGTTGATTGATCTGTCTTTCATACTTCCTTCCTTTGTTCATGTCTATCATCAACTAGACTACTTTCCATTCAATTATAGAAATCATCAATTGAGAGGGTAACTTCGTAAGCTTGATAACAAGTAATGGAAAATTTACCAAGCAATTACATGCATACTCAAGGGTTATGGGAGGAATAAATATACTGGTGGTGTCTTTACGTTGTGGGATGTCAGTTTTAGCTGCAAAAACTGTTCTTACTTGTCCCTTTATATATGGTGTAGTCTGCTCATACGTTACGCCTATGCTCGATAAGGTTCCCTGATTGTGCTCCCACTTTTAGCACAGGATTCTTAGCTCTCTGTTTTTTATACATAAAAGACAAACTTGAGTTGATATGTGAAGGTGAAAATGGGTAACGGAGGTCCAAGTAAATGGATGCGTTGAATACTCACTTGTTACTTGGGAATGGGACTTTGTGTAGGAGAGCAAATTGGCAATAGAAAATTGACAATGCTGCTGTATTGGTTTCCTAGCATTATTGCATTAGGTATTATTAAGATGAGCATGCAAAGGAGGTGAAGTAGGTTGTAGGGTTTTGAGACTACACTAGTGAGTCACCACCTAAAGAAACCAGACTAAGTGGGTTGGTTAAATTAAATCAGACGAGAACCAATGCTAGCTAGGAAAGAAAAAGAGTAGCATGAAACCTTCTAAATATGGAAAGATCATTACCCTCCCATGTAACTTTTGGGGTAATCACTTACTATATGAGCTTTATGTAAAGCTGTAAAGTACCATTGTTTCTTGTATGGTATTCACCAGTTTTCACATCTATTCGTGTCGACGGGTGTGTCCCCTTTTGGTTTTTGGAACAATGATAGTGTATTATTAATTTAATTGTATGATGCTAATCAAAACCTCTGCTCCAACTCTAGCCTTTTTAAACCCTAACCCTAGCACGTTTGTACACTCAAAAACTAAACCCAGTGCATCTTCTTCTAGGTTTTAGTCCATTACACTTCATTACATGACAGGAACAGTGACTTGTAGTATTTCTCTACGCAAGTAGTAGTGTTACAAAGTATGTCCCTTATTTATGCACATGTGTTTGAAAATAGAAAAAGGGTAACAGCAGCTAAAGATAAAAGTAACACGGTAGGATAATTGGAGAAGGAAGTTGGACCCACCAAAACGTACGGCGGAGTTGAGACAGCAGCACGCTCTCAGCATCAGCTCCGTTAATTTAGGTCTTTGCGAATATTATTATTATTTGTTTCCCTCGAGCACCGTGCATGCTCTTTCTGCCCTCTGCCCCGCCGTGGTCCTCTCTCTCTCTCTCTTTCTTATTAATATATTTATGTTTTGAGATAATAAAGTTGTGTGGCTGATTTCTCTGTGTCACGTGCACACAGTCGCTTTTTATGGCTCACCATTAAATTAGCAGTCACCCACCACCAAATCCATCCCATCCATCCTCTTCATACGTCCAGAATTTTATAATTTATGTATTAATTTAAAATATTAAGTAGACGAGTATTGGTCGCTAATCGCACCCCATGTCATTATCTACTTTCACCGCAAAAGAAACAGCGGCCGCTTCTTTATTCTTTCAGGTTCCGTTCTTAGCTTATTCGCATATTGCATGCATAAAGTTGTTGATCCGGAAGACCTAATGACTGAACTGGAGCCACCACAGTCACAGTCACACTCACACCCACACTCACACTCACACACATCCCAACCATTCACTCATACCAAAAGAAACAAAGTGCAGGCAACGAACTAGGTTACGGAAGCAGTGAAAAGGGTGGAAGAACATACATAACACCGACTTCCCTCCCACACCACAAAATTTTGAAAACAATCACCAAGTCCCAACAAGAAAGCGGCGCCTCTCAAGTCTCAGCTGTAAAAGTAAAACTCAAACCCAAATCACGCATGGAACAGTCGCCCACACGTTACAAAAAAAGTCTATCGCATCCGCCTCTCCTAATTTTGCCCTTTCTCCGCAAGTTCATGTTAATCCTCTCTCGTCTCGCCGCTTGCCATTCTCATGTCACGCGGTCTCTCTCACTCATCACTCCCTTACCACTTCCCGTCCTTTCCACGTGAACATTTGAAAACACTTTATGATTGCCCTATCATTTCTTCTTTAAATTTTGTTTAATTATTATTCCCTAGAGTGTGGTGCACGCGCTGTTAACAGGGAGTGGGAGAATACATATTGTAAGACAGCGAAGATCTAGTGAATTTTAGGGGAGAAGGGGAGCAGCTTTTGGAGTATAGGGGATACATATACCGAGGCTCTTTTGCCTCGAGCCCTGAGTCTCTTTTTCTCTTTGTTTTCTCTTCACCCAACATACCCTCCCCTCTCTCTCTGTCTTCACGCTCGTTTTGTTAGTCTCTCCTTCACGCTCCCCCTTCTGCATCAGGACAAACTCGCATTACTTTAGGATTTACCGTTTGTAAATATTAATTTTCGGGGGTAGAGTAAAAATAAATGCGAGTCCTGAAAAAGGAAGGCTAGGGTTTGTAGGATAATCCTAATAAACAGAGGCCTACAGTAGGAATAGGGGAGTAGACGGATACACGTGTCAGCAACCCACATGTATGTGAAAGCCAGAGGTTGAGTCACTGTCAGATTTGGTTATTCAATTTTTCTACTTTTAAATATCCATTTGTCCTTTATATTAGGAAAACTCAAACTAGTCTCTTTATCGATCATGTGAACTGTGAAGATAGCAGCAAAGCCCAATCATTAAGGACTAGGTCACATGACACCTTAAAAATTCAATTCCACTCCTTAACCATTGGATTTTAACCCATACATCATATCTGCTTGGTTGGGCCAACGCTACGCAACCAACATCCAGGTCTTCCATCCACAAAAAGGATAGATTTTCAGGTTACTTGTAACTCTTTGCAACTTGTATAAGTCCAACGTTTCAAACTTTTCAAAATCTTGGCCATATATTATGGTGGAAATGGTATGACAAGAGTATGGAACAGTCAATGAAGATGGCTGCTAAGGCAAGGCATTTAAATTCTACGTTAGAAACTCTTACACAACCACGTTCCCCACAAAATTGGAGAGGTTCTTAGAAATTGATGAGCATTTCAAGAAGGATACAGTCCAATGTATGAATTGGTGAGGTATAAATCAGTTGAAACAAATTTAGGCAGTCTTCGACATCTATACATAGATTTACGTCTTAATCAAGTTTCCCTCCGTCAGCCTCAAATATGTCTCTTGGAATATTCATTTATGTATTCCACTGTTAATAAACTTAACATATATCGTTTATTAATTGCCATGTTTTCAAAGATTACTTGCGGAGCTTTAAGTTAGCCTGGTTCAATGGGAGTACCACTTAAATTTATAATGAATTATTTAAGATCTTTTGAATTCGTTTTCATATGATATATTTAAAATGTAAATATGATATAATTAATTTGTTGAGAATCCTCACGTATAAATGTTCCATATGGAAAAAAAAAAGGCTAACTTATAATCTTATTGGGCAATTTGTCATAGAGTCTGCAGGCTTCCTGCAAATTTAACATGGAAAGTCTGCAACCCCATCATTTAAGCACTCCTAATTGTGGAACCATCAGACACTTTCCTCGTGGCATCTCACAAAAAGCCTGACCTTCCATTGCATGAAGAGCCCTATCATATAATATAATCACCTCCTTTGACGCAGCTTGAATCCATGAGGCTGAATTGTGGTTTGGCTGTTTTTTTGAAGTTTATGACCTAAACTTCAAAATATATATATATATATACATAAACATGTTTCTATTTGTTTAAAGGACGCTATTTATTATTTGTGTGGTAAGTTGGCAATATCGATATAATTACTTAGCCGTAACAATAAACTTGAAATTAATAGGTAATTGCATTTGATAATTTAAAATTTAAGAAATTAAGTCAAAAAAGGCTATAGTAAATTAAGCTTTCAATTCTCACTAAAATGTAAAACTAGGTGAGTTATTTTGGCAGATCTTCAAGTACTTCACATCCTTTCTCCTGTATAACAATCGTTACAATTGGACTAGGACAATGCTGCCTTGTATAGTCATCCTAAGATATCTTAATTCAGATCGAATTACTAACTACTTGAAGAAGTAGTGATCCGAATTTACTAATCCTTTGCTAAGACTGATTATTGAGGAAAGGCTTACGGCTTACTTCCATCTAACATATAGAATTTGCCTTGTCAATGGCATGATATGTGTGTCCTCGCTCCACAATTCCACAAGAAGCATATCTTCTATTTCTCAAAAAAAAAAAAAAAGAAGCATATCTTCTGCATATTGCAGTAATGATTTTCAGCAAAAAGAAAAAGAAAACAAAGAAAGGTTTCAATTCATAAAGCAAATGATTAGAAGTAACAGCCTGATCTATCTGTTATAGAAAGAATAAGTTGAAAAGCATGATGCTTGTGACCAATCACACTGACATCTTTTTTTTTTTTTCCCACTCCGCAATTAGCAAGACTTGAGATAATAGTCATCCTAAGATATCTTAATTCAGATCGAATTACTAACTACTTGAAGAAGTAGTGATCCGAATTTACTAATCC
>JANSVA010000008.1:26080932-26094274 GCA_025504915.1 Erythroxylum reticulatum | reverse complement strand
TTTGCTAAGACTGATTATTGAGGAAAGGCTTACGGCTTACTTCCATCTAACATATAGAATTTGCCTTTTTAATGACATGATATGTATGTCCTCGCTCCACAATTCCACAAGAAGCATATCTTCTATTTCTCAAAAAAAAAAAAGAAGAAGCATATCTTCTGCATATTGCAGTAATGATTTTCAGCAAAAGGAAAAAGAAAACAAAGAAAGGTTTCAATTCATAAATGCAGATAAGTAGAAGTAACAGCCTGATCTATCTGTTATAGATAAAATAAGTTGCAAAGCATGATGATTGTGACCAATCACTGACATCTTCTTTTTTTTTTTTTTCCACTCCGCAATTAGCAAGACTTGAGATAGGATCCTTTAAAAAGGAAAACAGAATCTGAGATTGTTAAGAGTCTTAAGAAAAGCATCATATGCGGTTCAAGAATCAATACTTGTGAAGAAGATATAACGAAAACTTGCAAAACTGCAACAACGACAGAAATTCTTAAACATTTAACAACTTCTTCACCTTAATATGTTTGTACAATTTAAACATGTTCTAAACATTTGTTAACCTAAAACAAATTATATAACATAAGTCTTAATCACGGGGTATCGACCATGTCTTCCTTCTACAAGAAATATGATATAGTTTCTCCATTGATCAAATAAATCAACTCGAGTCTAGCTATATCTCCTTTTGTTTCCACTACAACCCTATAAATCGACAAGGTGAGCGCCTAATCTTGTACTCCGTGATAGTCTCGAGTTTCGGCGACCATGTTTGATCTTTAGGCCTAACCAGTAGGTCATACTGTTTCTTCAACTCCGGTGTGCTACAGAGAAACTCGTTACAAGGGCTATTAGAGCCTGTAGTTTCTTCTTTACCTCTATGGATAAGCCTTGTTATGAACTCTGGTACCACCTTTATGACAACCCTACCATTTTCACCGTTTATGTACTCGAAAGGAGCACAGTCACTGAAGTTTAATGGCGTAGGTTTAGGGCTCGGGCTTAGAACTGCAATGGAAGAAACTGATAAAACGTTACATGCAAAGCGATCAATTGGAAGAACAAAGTAGGTTTGGCCTGGCATGAGCTCGTCGTCTATAGCTAGGGCTGGAACGGGGTGGCCGATGAAGAAAGAGTCTGCATGGCACACCATCATCTCTGGGTTCTCAAACATGATCTCGCCGGCGATGTGCTTTCCGGTTAACAACCTTGTTGTTCCTTCCCAGAAGATCAACTTCACAGAGGACGTGCAGTTCTGCTTGCAACATGGAGACACTGTGTTCCCCATAAACGAAGATCTGAAGATTAACAGAAACACACAGAGGTTAAGAGAAAAGAGAAATGGGGTTGCAGATAGACAAGAAGAGAGGTTGAATATATATGAAATTGTGAGGTATTTGACTTGAGATGAAGTCATCGGTTTAGTTGTTTTATGAGGCTTTTCAAGGTGGTGTTGGTTGGTCAACCATGCCGGCTTTGAATCTCTTTTTATCTCATTTTCCTTTACTACGTGTTTCCTTAAAACTTTCACATGTAGTTAATGCTCAGATCTTGTTCAGCAACTTGCAGGGTTAATCTTGCATGGGTAACTTTGAACTCTGCCGATTGTACTCCCATACATTTTCCTTGATCATTTTTATCACATTTAGCTAAAATAAATATGACTTACATTTTTTATTTTATTAGCTATTACTCAAAAAGATATAAAAATACTATTTATTTAATTATAATATATTATCAATTTATTTTTTTCATTCCTTACTTATTTCTTTACCTATATTCGAGTATCAACAATTAAAGAAAGAAAGACTTTGTGCTTTTATAGTAATTAAATGACCGGCCATTTCAAAAAAGAGATAAATAAATATGAAAGTTTGGTAAGTACCCCAATTTAATTATTTGGGTTACATAAACTATGTTATAAAGATAAGAGTGAACGTTATAAATTTCCTTATTTGATCAAAGGTCAACTCTTTTTATGTTAAAGTTGTCTATTAAAATTTTGTTTTCTTTTCCAAACAATATCACGTGTACTACCTACAGTCTAAATTTGTTACTCCCTCATATGCCCTTTTTAAAATTTAACAAGACATGTGACAAATTAATCACGATCGAACTACACAACCAAACTAATAAAATTCCCATACCCACTTGCGAAGCTTCTCATTTAGCCACCTTGCATTGCTTTACGTTTGTGAATGGGGGTGGGGACGGCTGCTGGATATCTTCTGCATACGCCATGCCGACTGGGTTCCATATACGTGTGTGTTAACTACCCATTCTCTTGTTAGGAAAAGATCGACTACTGACTAATTCAAAACTTCAAACGCCAATATAGATATATATACTTGTCTCAAGATATAGTGTTCGAGAAATTGGGACGGGATCTAATTTTCATCTCAGCAAAATAATTACAAAACATTTCGTATAATTTTAACTTTTTAAAAATCAAGATAACTTTAATTCTATAAAATTGTTAGCAATTAATTCATAATAAAACATGAATTTTAATTTATGTATTCTTCTAAAGCTTGATCGTATATTTTGAATAGTTTCTCAAATTAGTTTATATCAACTGCAATAGCCACATAATTATCCAACTTATAATGATATCTACAGAATAAGTTGAAAGAACTCTTTAATTTTTACAAAGAGGGTTAATTAAGATATAATAGCTTCATTAGAGCTTAAACATATTTATAATAAGTTTTGGGTATTTTATAGGCTTACGCGCTAATGAATATTTAGTTATAATTTCAATTAAACTTTAATTAGAATTAAAAATAAATTAAATATCAATTATGCCCAAATAAGACCTAATATCTCATATTGATCTTTATTTATTAGATATCTTATAGTTAATTATAAAGTTTTTCAAACTTTATAATCAAGTCCAATTTCATTAAAATGTCTATAATCTCTTTAACCCGTTCTTTTATGTGAGATCTATTAAGTTCTTAAATACGTTTGCAATGTCTAATTTAATTAAAATATCTTTTCTTTTTTTTTAACTCATTCTTTATATAAGACCTATTGGATTCTCTAATATGTTGGCAATGAATACAAATTATAATCCTAAATCACACTTAGGATTAGATAAAATAAACTCATTTAATTTATCTTAATTCTTTAATTCAACAATTTATATCTATATATCAAGATTAATGTCTAGCAACTCATCGCGACCACTCAAATATTTAAGAATGTTAAAATGATTTTGACTAATCTTTTCGTGTATGATTTTTCTGTATAATCAAATCATTTCATCATATAATATTCCAATTAGACATAAAGCATGAAATTCATGTCTACTCTATTTTGAGTCCACATATTATTTTTCTACCATTAGCTATTAATTCAATTAATGACATTTGTAAATTATATACAAAATGTCATTTTACTTAGGCTAAGGATTTCTCAAATCAATGCTAATCAAGAATAGCAGAATATTCTTCTTAATTACTTTAGGATGATGAAATTTATTTTAATCACACAATTTTCTCCATATAGGTCATGTTATATTTTATGTCTACCGATTGAACTATCAATTATGGAAATAGGTCATAAGTAATATCAAAACATAACAATTCGTATACAAGATAACTTTGGAGACATCAAGTCAAATGATTATTTATAAAATCACAAAAATGAGAACTTTCATAAACATACAAGTAACATTCCAAATGGATTTTTCATATAAAGTCAGTTTAGTGAACTTTTTCTTTAACAAACACCCATATATTTGTTTAATTATCTTCACACATTAATTTAAGAGATTGACTATTTTCTTCACAAGAAAAAACAAAATATGTATTGGTTTTTTTACGTTTTATTAATGTTCATTTTTAACATAACAATTAGGAATAATTTAGGAATAATACATAAATACAATATATAAGAATATCCCGTAAATTTTATCATATATATCTAAATATGTATAAGATAAAAGCACTTTTAAATTATTTTATCACTAAATTAGAACCAACTAATTAGCTGGAGGGCATATATCAACGCATAGATGATGGTCACTTACTCATTTGATGATTTCATTTAACTGTATAACTATGATATATATTCCAAATCTGGTTTATTCCGGTTCTGTTTTTGCCTTTCTCGCCATTGAGTGGATAGTTAAATATGTGCATGCTTATTATTGTCTTGTGATATATATTTTTTTATACATTTCACAAGGAAAGAACTTATGGGTGTGCCATGAGTTATATATTTCCTTATCAATTACATTCTAATTTTATATTATGTTCCCGTGAAAAAAGGAATGACATGAATCCTGTGTAAAAATTTCAGATTTGTCTTTGAAATTCCAAATTAAACAAGGAAAGAAATATATGTGTTAGTCCTACGTGGACTTCTAAAGCTTTGGTTGTAGCATGGTTTGCAACTGCGGTTGACGTTCGTCATGAGGCTAACGTCTTATAAGGTTTAGCTAGAAATCCATTGTCATGTACCATTATTCAAACAAAACTGTTTTGACGATTCCTAGATTTTCAAAATGTCGGTTTTTCCTTGTCTTCTTGACTTTTTAGGTCCCGTGTTGAGGTTCAATTCAATACGCATGACCATGAATGAAAAGTAGTTGGACAAACAAGTTCTAAATAAGGAACTTTTAGTTTCGCGTTTACAATATATTGTAAAATATTACTACAATAGGCACCATTCACGGGTTTAATTATGACGGCATTACCAGTTAACCAATTTTAGCTCGTTGTCTAGGAGAAAATGACTCCATACCGGGGGGAAAGTAACAGTGTCTTTGGATTTGTATAGAATTAACTGAATACTTTAATTTGGTGTAAATTCAAAGGCCAATTAAGAATGGATTTAAAACCACAAGATAAGGTAAACTACGAGAGCGGGAGTTCTCTCATTTCTGGCCAAGTATAAGTAAGCTTTCTAACTGATGCAATATGGCAAGCAAATACAAGACAGACAGAGACGCGGAAGCTCTGCCAGGGTGGTACTCAACAAATACAGCGACAAAGTTGACCTTTTTAACATGATGTTGATACATGAAACTAAACGTTGATGCCTGTAACTTTACTCTATTGTAACGTGGGATCAATTTGTGTTATTTACTCCTAAACCATCCTCGGAAAAGACCTGTGTATAATAAATCGGTCCAAATCCAAATTGGTTCTGCAGGTGTAAACAATTTATTATTTATGTTCTCAGTTTGCGACTTTACTTAATTACAGAGAGAAGCATGGCATGGTAAATATAATTTGGGGTCGTTTGGTTTTTAATTTTTAATTTAAACAAAAACAATATAGTTATACTTTTGAGGATGATTACATATTAAATAAAACTTACAAATAAATTACTTTTTAATTAATTAAAATTTTCCTGATCTCTTATATCATATTTATTAATAAGAATTATTTTTATTTTATTTAAAAAGTAATAATTATTTGAAATATATTTTAATTACTAAATAAAATCTTTTTTGAATTTTTGTACATTTTAAAGATATTTAAATTTAATTATATTTATTAACATTATTAATTTAATTCAATTACAAAATTAAATAAATTATTAAATAAAATTACACTATTCATAGTTCTTATTAATAATTATTATTCTAAATAATTAAACAATATATATTTAGCTAATAGTAAATCAAATTATGATAAAAAGAAAACAAAATTGTTTTGTGGTTTTCATAAATTTTGAAAACTGGAAAAAAAACAAAAAGAAATCAAAAAGTAAAAATAAAAAACTCAAATAAACATACCTTTTTACTAAACTTACAAAAAATAAATAAAAAAATAAAAATCAAACAATCAAACAGGTACCTAGCGATTTACTAATCTCGTATCAATCTGATTGAAAAAGACCAATTAACTTTTATTAAATAATTAAAATTATTTAGTCAAGATAGTACTGAGAATGCTTCTCTATTTTCTATAAATCCTAGTTTTCCAATGTACATAGAGGGACTTGTCATGGTCAAAAGGGCACGCAAATGCAACGCAAGTTGCCTTGAAACTATGGACGTAACAGCCCACAAAGTTTGTCCGATAGTAACCTTTTGCTAATTGCTGCAGTCACTTTTCAATTTAATTATCACCTCTCACACATTAAAGTCAGCTCATGTCATTAACCAAAATGATGTTTCTTGGGTTATATTTTCTCATGCCACATCATCCTTATCATCAAAGTAGTTAAAATGTGAAAGTTACGGCTAAAAGGATTTCCTTCTTTAACTTCATATTTTGTGTTTAAATAATCTCCTCCAACGTCTAGCAGCAGTAAAGGTTAGTCTTCGCTTAAGCAAGGTTGAAAATTTGGTCGCATTTGTGTGTGTAATAATGTTAAATATTTGATGATAGTGCTAAGTTATTTTTCGGGATCTTACACGAGAGGAAAATAACTTAGACGTGATAATGACTTAAAGGTGTCTACGATAATTTTGACCAACTCAGAATACCTCGTTGGTTAATTCAAATTTTTTTTAAATAATCTCTTTGTAAATACAAATGCTCAAATAAAAACAATATTATATAAAATTCATGTCTCTTAAAATAATTTTCATGTTTCTTTTTGTTATATTTTCTATCTAAAGTAGTGTCTGCGTTTTTAGCATTATTCTGTTTTAGTGTTTTCATCAATAATCATGCTTTAAAAGTTCAACACCCACAAGCTTTCTTTTATTTCTTTCTTTATTTAATCACGGAAGCCTAAGAAGGCCATTTCTCCAATCTAATCCTAATTTAAGCACATTAATCTCATGTTTTAAAACAAAGTAGTCAAAACAGAGAGACGTGCTTAAATGAATCCATCGAGCCTTTCACATGGTGAAAGCAAGAAGGAAGAAGTGGAGTAACCATTCAAAAGTTAAATTAAAAAAGGTTTTTTCTACATAGACTATAGTTGATGATGACTTTGTCATTGAAAGTGACCTAAGTAGATAAGCAATAGAGCCATTCATTTAATAGACTCAGGTATATCAATCACTTTTTGTCTTAAATGGGAGGTTTCACGCATCTATGATACAAACAAGCATACAATTACTAACCTTATAGTGAAATCAAGATTGAATTTCATATATCTAAAAAGGGAACTTTCGTTCATCTCACCTTATTATTAGGAACCCTTAAGCTCAAAGAACACCATTACATTTCAGGGTGGTGAATCTAATGACATAGTCTTGCACGCTTGATTGAGACAAGTATGGTCATTTTATTCTTTAATCACATTGATAAATGTAATTATGATTTATTAAGAAAGGACATTAAAAGATGAAGTTAATAATTAGTTAGTAAGATGAATACAATATTTTATTTATTCTATCTTAAACTACCTCAAATTAAAAAAAAAGTCCGATAAAAATATATCTTAACTTGTTATTATGAAGAACTCATAAAGTAAGATTCTTCATAACTATTTTCAATTTTTAATGTACCAAATATATCCTCTAAAAATCTCATTTGGACTACATATGTATAATACCTTGTAATTATATGTCATAATAAATCTTAAGAGCTTATAATTGCTATTATTATAAAATTACCTTAAAAAAATCTAATTCTTCAGTCATATCAATATATGATCAAAGAGATCTTCATTATGCTTATTACGACTAGACTTATTAGTGGTCACATATATCAATATAATTAACAATATGGATCAAGTATAGATGTATGGCATGAAAATTTCATGTCATATGATCTTAACAAGCATGTTTTAACCTGTCTTACCTTATTCCTGAGTGAGATCAAACCTAATGAAATCAGAGTGTAAACTGTAAACTAACCAAATTATTTATATTGTAATATCTATTAATAAATATAAACTCTCACTAAACTAACATATCATCAAATGATATAACACCCATGTTAGTCCCTAATGGCACCCAAAGGCTCTTCTTAAAATTTCACTTCAATTCTTTTTTAAGGTAAAAAATAATCTTTACACAATCTTTCTTGTTGGAGAAGAACCTTTCTTATAATATTTTTCTAACGTGAAGCGAAACCATAATCCCACGTAGAGCATTTTTAAGTACAATATACAACACCCTAATAAAAGATTACAATTAAAAATTATCTCACTTATTCGTTTGATTACTCAAAATGGCTCACTCATTCAAATATGAGCTGATGATGCTCAAATGATTAAAAAAACTCTTTGAAATTTGAGTACACAATACCCAAAACCTTCTTGATGTTAAAATCAATGAGAAAAGACCTATTTATAATATTTTGTGACCTCCATTAGTTGTTAGAGCTAAGAAGTAGCCATTACAATAACTATATGTGATGAACTGGTCAACTAATATAGCATACTAGTTGAAGCTCTTAATTCACTAACTGTTGAAATACTGTCCAATATATTAACCAATATTATAACAAACTTACGATACATCAAATTTAATAACTTTAACCTATATTGGTCGACCATTAACATATATAGGTCGACCAATCACCCTAAAACATGATTTTAACACCTTCAAATGCTCAAACTCAATTTGATTAATGAAGTTATGAATTAAACTTCCACAAAATGTTCCTTAAACTTTGTTTAAGAATTGAGAGGCTTTTATATTAAAAACAAAAGCTTCAATGTCTTTTAATGAATAGAAAGAATTATGCAATAAAGTGAAATGAAATGTTTATGCTTGATGAGCCTTTTAAAGCATCAAAATGATGAAATGATATTATAATTAACATTACAAACTAAAGAATGATCTTGATAAGCTTTTATCTTTTTTTTCCTTAGTTTGAACCTTTTTTTTTGTTGCAAACTTCAACTTCTCTTATGTTGCTTTTCATCAAAATAATAAACTCACTAGTAGTAATTATTTTTTATTATCATTAAAACACTAATTGGAACCTCCCTTGATTCAACAATCTCTCCCTTTTTTATGATGACAAAATAATTGTGATATTAGAGAATAATAATAATAAAATAAAGCACATAAACAAATATCAAGATAATTATTATCTCCCTCTTAATTTATGCATAAAATATAATTCAATATAAAGAGCATAATCTAATATCAAGAACAAAAGAGATATTCAAAATCAAAGAAATATCTAAGATTTTAAAACCAGATTGAACTGGCCAGTTTGATCTGAAATAGTCTGAATTGGCTTGTTAGCCGATTCAATTTTATCTAATAACCTTTCAGAGTAAAAATCGACCCATTTACTATAGAACCGACCGATTTTTCAGCCAACTGGTCTGTCGATAAAAGGCTGGCTAATCTTGTTACTTTAAGATCAAATGCTCTACTTTTCAGATTCACTCTCTCCTCAAACACCATACTCACTGTCTTCTTCCATTTTTGTCCATTTTTGCTAGATATCGTCGTCATCTTCCATTTCTAGCTGTCTACTATCTTTGTCAGACTCTTAAAAAACGAAACTCTCTATGCTTGCCACTACTTTCTTCTCTTCACCGTCCTCTTCGCATATCTCATCGCCTTCATCTTTCGTAGGTAAATTTCTTGTCTACGTTTGGTTTTGCCTTTGATTTCTTTTAAGGGTATTGCTAATTATTTTTTGTATCTAAGGCTTGGACTTGTTGCAGTAATATATGAATCTTTGCTTTTGTGATTTAGGTATTTCTGGGTAATGTGGGTCGTGTACGTTAAAGAGCGAGAAGGAATCAGACAAGCTCCACACCTTTGGACACTATAAGTGAAGTCTAAATCAGTTGTTCCTAAAACGGATTTGATGAATTTAGCTTCTGTAATCCTTATGATTTCTTCTGGAACTCAGCAAAATGAGTTTTAAAATCCATGAAATGAGTTCTGGAACTAGCATTTAATTAATTCCGTTAAGATCCAACTCTCCAGTTGAAATAATCCCTTGTCCCATTTGGAATGAGCAAGGATTGAGATTATTCTCTGAACACAATTGTCTCTGTGATGAGTTAATATACTTCAAGCAGAAATGGGCAGAAGTTTCTCACAATTCATACTATGCCTCACTATCTCTCTCTGTCTTTGAGATGTTGATTAAACGTTGCAAACATAGTCACCTCAACACTGTGGCTTCAACTTGAATCCGAGAGTTTGTTTTGGAGTGAGATACATAATTTGTTTTGGAGTGAAATATAGATTCTAGACTGTGTTATTTAAGTTTCAGATATTTTAAGAGATAATGAAGTACAAAATTTGTTTTGGAGTGAGATACATATTTTGGATTGTGTTATTTAAGTTTCTGATATGTTAAGAGATAATGAAATACAAAATTTGTTTTGGAGTGAAATACCAATTTTGGAGCTTGTTGACAAGAGTACTAACTATAGAAGATCTCTACTTTATTCATAGTTATTGATTAATTAGTCTTCTTTAACACTGTGTTATATATACAATTTTGAATGAAAACTACACTTACAATATTTTGGCAAGATAACAGTTGATTATTTGAAGTGGTGCAAGTAATTGCTAGAGCAAAGTTTAATAAGTGAGTGTATTTGGTTTTCTGTGTATGTATGTGATTTGATTTCATTCACCATTATGCTGTTAGTTTTTTTTAATGTATGTGAATTGATTTCATTCACCGTGTATGTGATTATTGATTTGTGTTGGTCTTTAAAGGTGCCTTTTTAAATAATTTTCCTGGAAAAATGATAAACTCACTTGTTGACATAAGTTTTCAATTAAAAGAATTTGATTACCTAGAAGATGATACTTAGAAGAAGAAAGATCTTGAAATTAACATAATTACAAAAATTGGAGTGAGAATTGTGTATTATCTAACATAATAAAGTAGTAGTTACTTTTTTATGGAAAAGAAAAATAAAGAGAAATTTTGTAACTAAAGCTATATGAGGTTTAGATTGAAAATTTGTCAAACCTTAGATATAATTCAATTTAGAATTGAATCGTCAATACTTTTAAGATTTGTTTGAGAGTTAAACAATAGATTAAACAATACATGAATTTAGTTAAATCTAGAATTTCAACTGATCTGAATGTTAAAATGGTATCCTAAACAACAATTTTATACCTGTGACTATCCTTTTATATATTTACAATTTACCTTAGTCAATAAGATAAGGTTTATAAATTGTTAAAAAAGGGTATCTTAAAGAACAATTTTAAGCTTGTGACTGTTGATGATGAGAATTATTTTAAGTAGGAGATTTTTGTCCTGACCATAGTATACCTAATTATTTTTTATACTTTTAAGGTTAAATCATAATGGAGAATATAATCATTAGAAAAAGATTTTATGAATATCGTTTCATTTACTTGTGATAAGTTCGATCCAGAATGAAATTTTTTTCTTCTTCTCAAGCATCTGAAGTGAATATCCAATATAATTGTATGTTTTGCAGTAGAATATTTAAAGGATGTGGAATTTATAGAATGAAAGAATATCTTGCTGGAGTTAAGGGTAATATTGCTGCTTGCAAAAAAGTACCATTTGATGTACATGATATGATTGGAAAATATTTGTAGTAATAAGTAAAAAAGAAAAATAAAAATAAAAAGGCTCATGATATATCATTCGGAGATGATGAAACACCACAAGTACTAGATAAAGGAAAAAGGAAAGCTATTGTTGACATGGATTCTTATTTTCTTCCAGAACTACTCATGGTTCTCAACCTAGTCTAAAAAGTGTTTTAACTAATAAGAATGTGTTTTGCAATGTAAAAGAGCATAGGCTAGATGGTTTTATCACTCATGCATTCCTTTAAATGCTTTAAATTCACCATATTTTCAAGAAGTAATAGATGCTACAACAGTAATAGGTTCATAATTTAAGGTACCTTCTTATTATGAGTTACGTGTGGCTTTACTTGAAGATTTAAAAAAAGAATGTCAATTAATTGTGGATACATGTAAGTCTAGTTGGGAATTGACATGATGCACCATTATGGTAGATGAGTGGAATGATTAAAGACAAAGAACCTTGATTAGTTTCTTAGTTTATTGTAATATTGGAACAACTTTTATCAAGTCTGTTGATGTTTCTGATATGGTAAAAAGTGCTAATGCTTTATCTAAATTATTTATGAAATTGTCAAGTGCGTTGGACCAAAGATTGTTGTGCATTTTTTTAAAGATAATGCAGCTAATTATATATCAGTTGGGTACTTATTATAATCAAAATATGGACATATTTATTGGTCTCCATGTGCTGCTCATTGTATAAACCTTATTTTAAAAGATATTGGTAATATGGATTATATTTCTAGTCTTGCATCTTGCATATCTAAGATCAAAATTTTTGTTTATAATCATATCACATTTTTTCCATAGTTAAGAATGCAAGAAGATTGGGTTGAGATCGTGTGTCCTGCTACTACCAGGTTTACAACTACATTTATTACTTTGAAAAGTGTTTATGAATATAAGCAATTACTTCAAAATTTAGTGACAAGTAAACATTTTTCAAGTGATAAGTTATCAAAGAGTGAAAAAGAAAAATAAGTTTATGCTATTATTCTAGATAATAGATTTTGAGACGCTTGTTTGATCATCATGAAGATTGTGGCTTCACTTATAAGTATGAGGATTGTTGACTCAGATTAGAAGTCGTCTTTGGGGTATTTATATGATGGTATGTATAGAACTCACGAAACAATTATAGATCTTTTTAAAGGAAAGGAGAAATTGTACAAGCTGTACATAGATATTATTGACCGATGATGGGATAAGCATTTTACCCAAAGGATCCACTTAGCAGCTTATTTTTTCAATCCTTTTTGCTTATATAGTGAAAACGCACATATAATTAATATTATGGGCATTCTGTTTGATGTGATTGAAAGCCAAGATATTTTCTTTATTGAAGAGCAATCAATCACAAGTGATAAATGAAATTAAATTGTATTATGAAGGTTTAGAGAGTTTTGTCAGATCATCAGCAAATAAAGAACTTACGATGAAAAAAATGTAGCCAAGTAAGTTTTATACTTTTAATTCATTCTTTATTTATTGTTAATATATTTATTTATCATAACTATTAATTTAAAATATAGATGAGTGGTGGAAATTATTAAGTGACAGTGCTCTAACATTGAGAAAACTCATTATTAGATTATTTAATCAAACAGCTTTTGCATCAAGTTGTGAATGTAATTGGAGCATTTTTGAATGTATTCATATAAAGAAACTAAATCGTTTGGAACATCAAAGACTTAATAACCTTGTTTACGTTACTTATAATTTGAGAATGAAGAATAGGTATTTTATACTTTTGAATACACTAATTTTTGGATCAAAGAAGAAGAATCATTGCCTGATCTTAATTATAATGAACTTGAAAAGGTGATTTATGAAGAAATATATTTGTCACAATGAATGAATTAAGAACATCTACTGATAGTCAGTTTATATCTTATTTTGATCATATTTAAGTTAAAA
>JANSVA010000008.1:26050530-26080832 GCA_025504915.1 Erythroxylum reticulatum | reverse complement strand
ATTTGTCACAATGAATGAATTAAGAACATCTACTGATAGTCAGTTTATATCTTATTTTGATCATATTTAAGTTAAAAGTATAATGTATTACAACTTTACAACTACACGAAGAACTTTCAGTTACTTCAGATAATGAATCAACCAAAACACTAAAACTAGAAATCATTCCTTTAAATGTTCAAAACTCGAGAGACGCTAATTTGAATCAAGATTTTTCATCTCAAATATTAAGAAATAATCCAACCGAAAATGTAACTGGAGATGATAACGAAAGAAGAAAAATAAAAGAAAGAAAAGGGTTGATTATCGAGAATTTGCAGGATATTTGTGCTACACATCTTCATTTGAGTCAAAGAACTTTAAAGAAGCTCTACAAGATGAGTTCTGGATAGCAGCTATGTAAGATGAATTGATTCAGTTTGCACGGAATGATGTATGAGAATTAGTGACAAGACTCTTGGATACTAATGTAACTGGAACAAAATGGGTTTTTCAGAATAAAACTGATAAACAGGGTAATGTCACCAGAAATGAAGCAAGATTAGTAGCTCATGGATACTTTCAGGTGGAAGGAATAAACTTTGATAAAAATTTCATACCGATGGCACGAATTAAATTGATCAAATTATTATTGGGCATAGTATGCGTAGAAGTTTCAAACTTTATCAGATGGATGTAAAGAGTGCGTTCCTAAATGGGTTTATACAGGAAGAAGTATATGTTGAGCAATCGAAAGGATTCATTGTTGAACCCATTTAGATCACGTCTATAAGCTAAAAAAAGCTCTTTACAGTCTCAAACAAGCACCAAGGACTTGGTACGAAAGGCTTACTCAATATCTTATCAAGCAAGGATACAAACGAAGTAATGTTGACAAAATTTTGTTTACTAAAAAGTTCAAATATGATTTTGTGATAGCTCAGATTTACATTGATGATATTGTGTTTGGTGCTACACATCCAAAGATTGTTAATGAATTTGTCAAGTTAATGGCATCCGAATTTGAAATGAGTATGGTAGGTGAGTTGAATTTCTTTTTGAGTTTGCAAGTTAAACAAGTGAAGGTTGGAATTTTTATATCGCAAACCAAATATGCCAACAGTACAATAAAGAAGTTTGGTCTTGAGAATGTCAGACATGCAAGAACACTAATGAGTGTCTCAATAAAAAAATCAGAGATGACAATGGTAAAACGTTGATGACAGTCTATATCGTAGCATGATTGGAAGTCTATTATACTTGATTGCAAGCAGGCCAGATATTTGTTACAGTATTGGATCACTATCAAGCCAATCCAAAAGAAACACATCTGACAACAGTCAAGAGGATTATCAGGTATGTAAGTGGAACATCTGATTTTGAGATATGGTATACATCTGACTCGACCTCTTATCTAGCTGGATATAGTGATGGAGATTAGGCTGAAAACTTAGACGATCGCAAAATACTTCAGGAGGTTGTTTCTTCCTATGAAACAATTTGATCTCTTGGTATAGTAAGAAGCAGAATTCAATTTCATTATCAACTACTGAGGCAGAATATATAGCTGCAGGCAATTATTGTTCATGGCTTCTTTTGATGAAATAGATGTTAGAAGATTATAGGATTGATCAGAATGAGCTGACTATCTTATGTGACAACAAAAGTGCCATAGATATTTCTAAGAACCTAGTTTAGCATTTAAGAACGAAACACATTGATCTCAGGTACCACTTTATTCGAGAACTTGTGGAAAGCAAAACAGTTATCTTGTCACATATATGGAAAAGCAGTTGGTGGATATCTTTACAAAACCTCTTGATACAGTAAGGTTTGAACTTCTCAAAGGGGCTTTGCGACTTTGTGCTCTATATTATTGATGTATTTTATTATTTGAAAACAAAAATAAAAGTAATCGAAACGAAATAATAAAGACACTAAAAATTTGGTAACGTAGTTCGACACACCTTCCCTACGTCTGCAGGGCTCTCACCTAGCTTAATACTTTTAAGAAAGTGCAATAGATTTACATAAGGTCACACTAAAGCAACATCGTTGAATCCTTGTAACTATCTCTCAACTTTACTTCCCGTGAAAGATTTTCACACCCAATAATATGGCCAACTCATGGTAACCTCGTCAGAAGATTTTTCTAACTACTTTCATTGAAATAACAATCAATAAAAATAACTCAAGTACTAAATCAACTAAGAATTGAACGAAAATATACTTGAGATAAAAGAAAATTTTCCCTATGGTTTAGCTTCTCGAAATAATCCTTCAACTGACACGATCCATCCCATCTTCAACATCTTCAATTAAACCATATGGAAGTATAGACAATAGATGTAGACGTCTGAACAAAATCACTCACAAAGCCATTGCACTATAGCATACGTTAACTCACTACATCGTGGCTCTCTTCACTATAACATATATTGGACTTCACACATTGGTCAGTAATCTTCCAAAACATACACCCCAATGCAGTATTTTCTTCATCGACAATCAATGCACATCACCTTTGTGCCACACGCACAGCTGTTGCTCAATGCCGCACACACATACACACACACACACACACACACACACACGGAGATTAAATTCTATCGTAGCTTGAAGATGTGTACAAAATCTATCACACAATGAGAGTCCCACTTCAATTCAAACAAGTAACAACAGCTTCATTATTTTTTACCACACAAGAGATTCAACGCAGTTGTTGATAGGACATGTGCATGACACAAACACATTCAAGTAAGACAAGTCCCCTTTGACCATGCAACAACAATGTCCCAAATACAAAAATGCAACATCCTCATGCTTTTAGTTTCATCAATCCATATAACCCACAAATCCAGCATTAATTTCCAACATGTCCAGCAATTCCAATATCAATATGATAATAAACTCTAATGTAATGTAGAATTCCTACGAGTTATATATTTTATATCTAATTAAAATTTCAAAACTAAATAAAAGATGTATATAATATATCCTAACAATCTCTCCCTTTTTGAAATTTTTTTCACAACTCTTGAACTTCACATAAATAATCATATTTGGACATATAAAGATGAAATTCACAATGCTTCCCCTCAATGTAATATTCAATTACATATTACATAATCGTAAATCAACTTCACTCAACAAAACACAGAGAGAAGAAAAAAATACAGTATTATCTTAATTATTCTCCCCCTTTGAGATAATATATGCCAAAAAGACGAAATCAAAAAGCACCAGGGAAGCGAAGAACTCGTTGCTTTAAATTGCGAAGAGCATCAGCAAATACTTGAACGATTCCTTCAACTCGTTCAATTTTAGCAAAGAGAGTTGCATGCGAATTAACCGAAGTTGTCCCTATGGCATCCGAGGGACCCGAAGTAGTATATGGAAAATTCACCACCCGTGGTTGCCGAAAAATTTGTGGAGAGATATTCATTAATGCTACCAACTCAAGCATGCTCGTCTCAATCCTGGGAACTTCATTGGCATATAAAAATTGTGAGATCAAGTATGGAAAATATAACAGAGAATGTGACTTACTCTAAATAACCAACATAGATTCAATGATGAGATGACCAAGGTTGAATCTCACTCTAGTACCAATCGCATAAATCAGTTTGGCCTGTGCCAAATAGACAGAAACCACATGTGTGCTTAGCATTCAGTTTGCTACAATCAATTTTAAAAGCACAAAATATTTTTGAGTCAGCATAGAAGATCAAAGAACAGAATTAGATGGATATGCAATCAATTTTCCACTAGTAAGACCTTAGCAATCATGTCATTTGACACAATCTAATCATCATCATAAAGAAAATCACCAATCAAGTTATCAAATCCCATAAACAAATTTAAACGAGCAGCATTAAAACAATGTACCTGACCCCGCATATATACAACTCCATAAGACACAACATCCTCATTCATAATATCACAAGTTAAGTTGCAATAAAATTCCTTTACCAGATCAGAGTCATAATGCTTTGAAAGCAATGAATCTTGCAACAAGGTGTGTTCTGATAATAAAGTAGGCAATCCATGTTGAAATTCATTCAAGTTGATTGGTCTATCAAAAACAAACCCAACGCCATTGAGAGTAGTCCATTTCTATTACGCTGCGGAAGTGTAGAACTTGAAAGAAATGGCATCATCCACTGTCAGACGAATAAAAGAATGATGGCGAGGTGGGTGAACTGTTTTTCGACATCACATCTTTGTTCGTTTCGGAGGAGCCGTAAGAGGTGTAGTGATGGAGTAGATGCTGTGGGAGTTACGTTGGAATCTGAATCAAAGTCTTCAACCATATATAAAATAACTTGTGTTACATCATAAAGCGGATCTGCTTTGTCCTGAACTGAGGTGGTGTTAGGAATGTATATAGGTTTACATAAGGTCACACTAAAACAACATCGCTTAATCCTTGTAACTATCTCTCAACCTCACTTTCTGTGAAAGATTTTCACATCCAATAATACGACCAAATCTTATTAACCTCGTTAGAGGATTTTTCTCACTACTTTCACTTAAACAACAATCAATAAAATAACTCAAGTATTAAATTAACTAAGAACTGAACGACAATATACTTGAGATAAAAGAAAAAACTTCCCTTTGGTTCATCTTCTCAAAATAATCCTTCAACTGAAACGATCCATCCCAACTTCAATAACTTTAATTAAACCATACAGAAGTATAGACAACAGATTAAGAAGTTTGAACAAAATCACTCACAAAGCCACTACATCGTAGCACATGTTAACTCACTACATCGTGGCTTCTTTACCGTAGCATATATTGGACATCATATGTTGTTCAACTATCTTCCAAAACATACACCCCAACGTAGTAGTTTCTTCATTGACAATTAACGTATATCACTTTTGCGCCACACGCACACTTGTTGTTCAATCACACGTACACACACACACCCATACACACGGAGATTAACTTCTACTGTAGCTTTAAGATGTGCACAAAATCCATCACACAATGAGAGTTCCACTTTATTTCAAACACGCAACAACAACTTCATTATTTTTTACTGCACAAGAGATTCACCATAGCTATTGATGAGAGATGTGCATGACACAAACACATTTAAGTAAGACGAGTCCACCTTGACCATACAACAGCAACGTCCCAAATGCAAAAACGTCGCAACCTCATCCTTTTAGTTTCAACAATCCACAAAACCCATAAATCTAGCAGTAATTTCCAACATGTCCAACAATAAGACAATTCCATTATCAACATGATAATAGACTCCATTGTAATGTAGAATTCCTACAAGTTATATCTTTTATATCCAATTAAAATGTCAAAACTAAATAAAGGATATATATAATATATCCTAACAATCTCCCCCTTTTTGGATTTTTTGTCACAACTCTTGAACTCCACATAAATAATCATAGTTGGATATATAAAGATGAAATTCACAATGCTCCCCCCTCAATGTAATATTCAATTACATATTACATAATCATAAGTCAACTTCACTCAACAAAACACATAGAGAAGAAAAAACACAGTCTTATCTTAATTGTTCTACCTTTTTTAGACAATACATGCCAAAAAGAAGAATTCAAGAAGCATCAGGGAAGCGACGAACTCATTGCTTTCAATTGCGGAGAGCATCAGCAACCACTTGAACGATTCCTTCAATCCATTCAATTTCAGCAAAGAGAGCTGCATGCAGATTAACCGAAGTTGTCCCCGTGGCATTCAAGGGACTTGAAGTGGTATATGGCAAATCCACCACCCGTGGTTGCCAAAAAATATGTGGAGAGATATTCATTAACGCCACCAACTAAAGCATGCTCGACTTAATCCTGAGAACTTTATTGGCATATAAAAATTATGAGATCAAGCATGGAAAATATAATAGAGAATGTGACTTGCTATCAATAGCCAATATAGCTTCAATGATGAGACGACCAAGGTTGAATCTTACTCTAGTAGCAATTGCATAAATCAGTTTGGCCTGTGCCAAGTAGACAGAAATCACATATATTTGGCATCCAGTTTGCCACAATCAATTTAAAAAGCACAAAATATTTTTGAGTTAGTATAAAAGATCGAAGAACAGAACTAGATGGCCATACATTCAATTTACCACCAGTTAAGACCGTAATAATCATGTCATTTGACACAGTCCAATCATCATCATAAAACAAATCACCAATCAAGTTATCAAATCCCAAAAACAAATTTAAACGAGTAGCATCAAACGAACTACCCAATCCCGCACATATACAACTCCATAAGACACATCATCCTTATTTAGAATATCACAATTTAAGTTGCAATAAAATTCCTTTTCTAAATCGGAGTCATAATGCTTTGGAAGCAGTGAAGCTTGCAACAAGGTGCGTTCCGATAATAAAGTATGCAATCCATGTTATTGAAATTCATCAGAGTTGATTAGTCTATAAAAAACAGACCCAACATCATTGAGAGTAGTTCATTTCTGTTTTGCTGCGGAAGTGTAAAACTTAAGAAATGGCATCATCCATTGTCAGACGAATAGAAGAATGACGATGAGGTGGGTGAACTACTTTTTTAACATCGCATCTTTGTTCGTTTCGGAGGAGTCTTAGGAGGTGCGGGTGACGGAGCAGATGCTGCAGGAGTTGTGTCAGAATCCAAATCAGGGTCTTCAACCATATATAAAATAACTTGTGTTACATCATAAAGCGAATCTGCTTTATCCTTAACTGAGGTGGTGTCAGGAATGTCAATATATTTACATAAGGTCACACTAAAGCAACATCGCTTAATCCTTGTAACTATCTCTAAATCTCACTTCCTGTGAAAGATTTTCACACCCAATAACACAATCGAATCATGTTAACCTCGTCAAAGGATTTTTCTTATTACTTTCACTCAAACAACAATCAATAAAAATAACTCAAGTACTAAATCAACTAAGAACTGAACAATAATACACTTGAGATAAAAGAAAAACTTCCCTACGATTTAGTTTCTCGAAATAATCCTTCAACTGAAACGGTCCATCCCAACTTCAACAGCTTCAGTTAAACCATATGGAAGTATAGACAATAGATGAAGACGTTTGAACAAAATTGCTCACAAAGCCACTGCACTGTAGCACACGTTAACTCACTACACTATGGTTCTCTTCGTCGTAGCATATATTGGACAACACACATTGTTCAACTATCTTCCAAAACATACACCCCAACACAGTAATTTCTTCATTGAAAATTAATGCATATCACTTCTATGCCACACATACACCTGTTGTTCAATGTTACACACACGCACACATTGAGATTAGCTTCTACCGTAGCATGAAGATGTGCGCAAAATCCATCACACAATGAAAGTCCCACTTCAATTCAAACACACAACAAGAACTTCATTATTTTTTGCCCCATAAAAGATTCATTGCAGCTGTTGATTGGATACATGCATGACACAAACACACTCAAGTAAGAAGAGTCCACCTTGACCACGCAACAGCAACATCCTAAATGCAAAAACGCAATAACCTTATCCTTTTAGTTTCATCAATCTACACAACTCACAAATCCAGAAGTAATTTCCAACATGTTTAGCATTCCAATATCAACATGATGACAGACTCCAATGTAATGTAGAATTCCTACAAGTTATATCTGATATATCCAATTAAAATGTCAAAACTAAATAAAAGATATATATAATATATCCTAACAAGAATAATTTTATACATTACTAATTTGTAACTAATTTAAATGTAGTAGAAGAAGTTGATGCAAATACTTTGGATGAAATCATAGCCACGAGTCTTTAAATAACATTGAGGAATTTGGAACTTTTGACGATGATGAGACGCAACCTCTTTCACAAATTTAATTTTGATTTTTAATGTTATTTTAAGTTTTATATTAGATTCAAATTTATTTATTATTATTTCATTATATAATAATAGACATTGGTGTATTTTTTATTTCAATAACATATTTTGTTTTTACTTATTCTTATAAATTTTACTTCTTATATACCGATTTTATAGCAACACATTACCGGTTGAACCTGTAAATCTTAAACTTTTCTTTTGACCGATTCGATGTTCGGTCCGATTTTTAAAACATTGAAAATATCTATACATGAACATAACATAAATTTACTCAAAATAAAGTGCAAGAAATACAAAAATGACAAAAAAATTACTCCCCCAAATTTTCGTCACTCCCCCTTGCAAAAATAAATTTGATTACGAACGTGTTGTTTAATATATTGCAATAGATACGACTTCTTTAGGCTTTGGACATTTCAAGAGATACATACAGGTTGTCCACCTTTTCCAATAATGAATATCATAGAAGAAACTCCACTGCTTTCTTAAGAATTATATTCAGTACTTATTTTTAATTTGTTCATCATAAATTAGGAATATAACATTAAGGTTTCTCTCTCTATATATAACAAACTCTTATTCACTCAAATCATTTAGGCTTGTTAACCCCAAACCTTTCAATGACTTCTAATTTTAGGTCAAATGTTTATATTTATATATATAAGTCCATCAAAAATTCCGACTGAATTAACTTTAACGTGATTCTTCAAAGATAGATTTGTTTTTGGCATATTTCTTCATTCTCAACGTCTCAAATGATAATAGATCACAACAACTCTTGACTAATTCCGATCTTATCTCGAAATCAAGGATTATGAATTAGAACGGCATGTGAAACATTTTGATTTGTCGGCTTTAGACCCTTGGAAATTAAAAAAAAAAAGGAAGCTACCGCCGCAATGTACATCCACCGTTGGAAGTAAACTAACTAACACGGCGCGTGATTATGATGTTCTTCATGTTCATAGCCTGAGTCTTAATTTCCCAAGCGAGAGTCTCTTGAATTATTGGATATGGGGTCCAAGAGTTCTTATCAAATATGATGAGACTCTCTCGACTTAGTAAACCAAAAAAGAAACGGTCAAACCAAAACAAAAAGGAAATGAATAGATTAAGACAAACGTGGAAAAAGCCATCCTTCAATTAATCCATTCTATATCCCACTACTAAAAAAAAAAAAAAGAGTTGATTATAACGACTACATACAAGGTACTGCTGTTTCCCATAGAACCATGGCTTCTTTGGTTTTTTAACCTCTCTCTTCACGGCTCCTGACCTGCTGGCCAGGCAATGTGATCCACAGATATGCACAAGGCCACTCATGGAAAAAGAAAGAAAACTTGCATACAGTAAAAATTGACAAGTGAAAAAGAGTATCAAAACCGTGACTTGCATAACTTTTGACTATGGTTTCCATTATAATGGCATATGATGCATAAAATTACAACTCTTGCTCTGAAGGCATATGTTTCTTGCTATTATGCAGGTCTAAATGCATTTCATTATCCCAGAGACTGGCCCAAAATCTAAGATATCTATATACCAAGAGCTTCTACATAAAAAAAAGAAGAAGAAAAATGTAGGTTAGGTTACCTACCTCAATAAAGTCTATGGTTATTCCAAAGAACGTCTAGAGATTCTGGCGACAACCACCATTTCAGCTAATCTGAAAAGGTTCATACTCCTGAACCAGGAATTTGTAGTGGAGTGAAGCTCAACTTTAGGTTTTCTGTGCACAGCTCTACACGAAAGATAAGTGAATTAATATTGAATTAAAAAATCATACTTACATATCAAAGTTGGTGACAATGCAATGTCAAATAAAGTGAAGGATCACCAACATGATATCCAACCTGGCAGCGAACCAATGATATTCAGAAAGTGCAGCACCGGTGAAATAAGTTCTAGCAGCATTTCTGTTGCAGCTTTATCGTTAAACAGATCGATCAGGCTGTCCTGGTTGGCTTGTCCACGTATCATTTCGCAATAATGACAAGAAGCTGCTTGTGGATGGAGCTAGAAGTCATCATCTGGGACAAATCCCCTCTGCAGCATTTCATCGTGATATCTAAATGCCTCTTTCATGTTTTCCTGGGAGACATGACCATTTATCAATGCCGTGTACGTGGATCTATCAGGATCTATCCGTTTCTCAATCATTTTCTGGAATATGTTTCCGGCCTCCTGCATTCTACCAGCCCTACAGAATCCATTCAAAATTACATTATAGGTAATGATATCGGGCATCAGCCCTTCCTTTTCCATGCTATCGATCAAAACAAATGCTTTATTCATGTTTTCTTCCCTGACAAATCCATTGATGAGGGTATTATATGTAATGCTGTCGGGACAAACCCCCTGAGAAATCATCTTACCAAAGAACTCATATGCTTTTGATGCATTACCTGATCTGCAATAGCCCTTCACAACCGTATTACACGTTACGAGAGAGGGCTTAATACCTTTTTCGATCATTTCATCCCACAATCTAAAGGCCTCTGACACACAGCCCATGCTACAATAAGCATTTATGAGTATAGCATAGGAAATTTTATTAGGAAAAATCTGCCTATAGATCATACCATGCCATAACTCATTTGCTTTCTCCATGTCACCTACCTTACAAAATCCATCAATTAGTGTGTTATATGTCACAATATCTGGTTTTATATTCTTTTGAGTCATTTTTCCAAACAAACATAGCGCCTTTTGCATATTACCAACCTTACAATGTCCATGAATAAGTGTGGTAAACGTGTAAAAATCAGGAAGAACACCCCTTTCTATCATCTCATTATACAGTTCATCAGCATCAGTAAGCATCTTCTCTTTGCACAACCCATTTAATAACGTGTTATATGTCACCACATCCAATACGCAACCCTGCTCGAGCATTTTATCTCGCATCCTCAAAGCCTTTGACACCATGCCATGTTTACAATACCCATCTATGAGGATAGTATAAATAACATTATCTGGAACCAGTCCAAAAATCTCTATATCTCTAAAGTACTTGAAGGCCTTATCAAGAATTCCATTTTTTGAAAACAACCCAATAAGAGAACCGAAGCTATGGAGATCAGGAACCACACCTCGATGCACCATCTCATTAAAAATTTCTTCAGCTTCAAGAATATTTCCCTTTCTACAACTCTCACCAAGAAATGTGTTATAAGTAGTAGTATCAGGGCTCAACCCATTGCCCATCATCTCATTCAAAATTTGCTTTGCCCTTGTATATTTTCCCTTTTTACACAAACCAGTTATGATAGCATTATATGTCAAAAGTCCTGGTTTCATTCCTTTGTCCGACATCGAGTTCATTACCTCAAATGCTTCTTTCAAAAGTCCTTCGCGACAATATGCATTGATGAGAGTATTATAAGTCACGTTATCTGCAAAAATCGCCTGTTCCTCCATCTCCGAAATGAACGACTTTACATCATCAAATCTACGATCTTTACACAATGCATTGACCATAATATTTAATGTATACACATTCATTGCAATCCCAGTTCTAGCAATTTCCCTATACACTTCTGACACCAAATCCCCCCATCCAACTTTCACTATCCCTCCAAGAAGACTATTGCAAGCATTTATGGACAAAGAAAGCCCCTTAAATCGCAAGATTCTAAACACCTCAGTTGCTTCCCTTAACTTCCTAGCTTGGACATACGTTCTAACCAGCAAATCAAACACTAGACCATTCGACTTCCAAACACCATTTGTTGATAACAAAGACTCTACAATCTCAACTCTCGATGCTCCACTTCTCCTGACCATTCTAAGAATCAAAGCTTGAGCTTCGGACAACCTCCTACAACGAACCAAAATACCAATCATTGCACTCAACGAGTTCGATGAATGATTAATAGTGGTACTATGTGAAACAACATAATCTACAAATCTCTGGCCCAGCTGCAAATTATCGCCGCAGCGGGATAATACCTCAACTACGATTAATGAGCTCAAGCGAAATCGAGAACCATGGAAAGAACTCAAATTACCTTGCTTTAAATTGAAGAGAACTTTCTCAACCAACATAGAATCAGCTAGTACTGTTGACGAAACTCGTTCTTGATTGGGACTTTGAGAGACTCCACGCGTTTGTATACATCTGAACGCAAACTGTGGAAAAGGGCATCTAAGAGAAGTGACGAAGTAAAGAACTCTGTACGTTTTAGACGTTGTATGTGACCGTATACGAGAAAGTACTCCCTGAACCGCCATTTTTAAGGGAATATCAAGCAATTGTTGGACCAATCTTCTAGTTTTCTTTAACGCGTATGTAGAGATTGGTGTGTTTTGAATTCCTTCGAACTGATCAACGCGTAGCAACTGCACACAGGACAGGACAAAAGAGAGGGTAAGATGAAGCGGCAACTAACACAAAGCAAAGGCCCTTGTTCGAAGTGGTAGCCCAACAACACAACAGTGGACATCTCCTGTGATGCGGTTGCAGCGGAAAGATATTTTTGAATGCTGAGATGGCAATTCATGATTGGTTGAACCAACCTCTCACGACGTGGCTATCTTAATCACTGCAGTAAATGTGTGAAATTCTCACTGGTGACTAATCTTTCACCGTCAACGACCAATAAGCACCACACACGTGTACGAGACGATACAATTCAATTGACATTGAACGTATCATAAGTGACAGATCTGTCCTCTTTATTAACTCTTTAATCTGTCTCTTTTAACCGGAAAAAAAAAACAGAAAGAAGAAATGTTTAAACCCTATCTCTGCTCTGCAAAAACCAAAAAACTCTATACTTTTAACACATACGCTCTCTCTCTCTTGACGGCCTCTCCGATCTGCACTTTACCGGCAACCCTTAGAGAGAGAAGGTGTATTTGCTATTTGGTACCAAAATCCCCACTTTCTCTTTCTCTAACTCTCATTATATTCTCTCCTTCTCCAACTGTCGTTATATTCTTGTGTTGATTTCATTTTTGTGATTCTTTAATTTCTTATTCCCTGTTTGCTTCTTGAGAAAATTAAGACTATAATCGTTTTAATTTTCATTTGTGATTCAAGAAACCATCTTTTAGTGGCCATTATTCTCATTTTGGTTTTGATTTGTCATCCTGAATATGTGGTGATGTATTAAGTTGTGAATCTCATGATTTATGCTGCTTAGCAACTGAAAGGATTGAAATTTGATGCCAAAGTATTGTATTATTTTGTTGGTGATCTCTATCTTTAAAATTCGAAGTGCAGGAATTTTTTGATCGCTAAAGAGGCGAACCGGGGGATAGGTTTTGATTGATCGTCAAGACTTTCCCAAGACTTTACTGTTGCGTTCGGCTGATTAATTGAATTTTCACTGGAGGGTTTGTGTTGAATAGAAGATGAAGAATTGTGAGCGTATGGCTAATGTGGCTTTAGCAGGTTTACATTTGTTTTTTGGTTATATGGCTGAATTAAAGCTGTTCATTTGCAGTTATTTAAATTATATGTAATTAATATAAGTTGGATAATTCAGGAAGACCATTGCATTCAGTATGAAGATTGGGTTTTGAGCACTTTTACTGGCACCTTTCTTTTGTCAATGAGGTTTGGTATTTGAACCTTGTCTAACACTATTCAAATAATTGAATGCAGGTCTCACCCTTGCACCCCTTGTTGTGAAGGTAGAGCCAAACATAAATGTCATCTTGACTGCCTGTCTTGCAGTCTACGTTGGTTGTTACCGATCTGTCAAGCCAACGCCTCCTACAGTAAGCATTCACTTGTTTATTTCTTTGATTATAATTTCATGGTTATATATGGGCAATACCTAATATGCTGTTTAACTTCCAGGAAACCATGTCCAATGAACATGCAATGCGATTTCCCTTTGTAGGGAGTGCAATGCTGTTATCTCTGTTTCTGCTCTTTAAGTTTCTTTCTAAAGACTTGGTTAATGCTGTGCTGACATGCTACTTTTTCGTTCTTGGAATTGTTGCTCTTTCGTAAGTTCTTTCCACAATTGATTTGATTTTAATAGTTAATATCCTCATGAAGATGATTGATTGTGATTTTTTGACGTCATTTTATTATATTCTTCTTGTTTCCGCTTTTCCCAGGGCAACATTGCTACCAGCTATGAAGCGTTTTCTTCCTAAGCATTGGAATGATGACTCTATTGTCTGGCATTTTCCGTATGTTCGTTGTAAGTGATGCTCTTACAATCCTTTCACATTTTCCACTGCAAATTAAACTAATATTGTGTTAAATTTTCTTGTTATTTTGTCATTAATTTTGTATCAAATGTATTAGTTAGTATGTTTATATAATTTTTGCTTGGATTGAACTTTGGATGTAAGTTTCAGAGTATTTTATTGTATATGTTATCTCAATGCAATTTTGAAGTTCGCTGCCCTTGCTTCTGTTTGCATAATGAATGTGGAAGTAACCTAATAATCTTGAGACTAGCCCTTAACCAGAGTGATTTTGCAGCTTGTTATATCATTTTTTGATCTTAGTTAAGGGTAATTGCTAATGCTTTTATTTTGGTACCTGTCCCTGTGTTTGAAAGGTGGATTTTGATGAGTTAGATGGTCATACTCATGTTCTTATGCACTTGAAACATCTGTTTATGCTGGAAAAAATTGTTACTTCAGATCTGGTTATGGAAAAATTTTGTACTCTGGTAGATGCCACTGCTAGGTCTTTTCTGTTCAAACTAGTGTTAGAAGGTTAGGGTTGTCCACTTGTTCAATCAGTTAGTTTGCCAATTTATAGCTTGTGCTTGATCTAGTTGACATCTTGTTTGCATTATGCAGAATGATGTTTTTCCCTTTACCTTTCTTACACAGCTTTGGAGATTGAGTTCACAAGATCTCAGATCATTGCAGCAATACCTGGAACATTTTTTTGTGCATGGTATGCTTCTCAAAAGCATTGGCTGGCTAACAATATATTGGGCTTGGCTTTCTGCATTCAGGTCGGTTGTTGTTTGCAAGTATTTAAGGTTAAACTGCTCTAAGTCTATCTTTGAAGTCCCAAGGATTTACATGTGTTTTCTTGCAGGGTATTGAAATGCTTTCCCTTGGGTCATTTAAGACTGGTGCTATCCTCTTGGTAATTGAATTTACTTTCTGTTTCTAAAGTATTTTCAATACTTATGTTTAATTTCCGATTGGATGTTCATGTTGGCTGTGATTCTATTAAACTTTATAAAGCTGGCTTGCTTTACTATCGAAGTTTTTTTGGGTCTCATTTGTATGACCTTCCATTGACTCGTTTGTCTTGTTTTCCTACTTTTACGATCTCCACCTTCAGCAAGCACCATCACCGTTAGTGCAACTGAGGATATTGCCATGATTTGAAAGTTCTATCATATTTGTATCACGTTGTCACTTATATTGTAACTAAACTCATTCATCACCATTGCTTTTGCTATACTCCTCTAATCAGCTTGTGGCTTTATTACAATACAAGTGCTTCTACAGATATCCCTGCAATTTTGGTCCTCTAATTTAGCATCCAAGAATATATAAGCATTAATCTTATATTCATTTGTAACTGTTCACCATTAATCCTAGTATTGATGTAGTTGCACAGAAAAAGGGCTAGAGTCCTGAAAGAATTACTGTTTGCCATGACCTGACTGTCATGTTCCTCATGTTATGAACCTTTACACGCATGGTTTAATTTAAGTTCTTTATGTTTAATATTGGATTCTGGATTCATTTATATGGTTTTATAATGTGTCTGCCTTGATTGATCATGGCAAGGATAATACATAATGAGAAGCATGTTTTCCTTCCTAATTACTGTAGGCTGGACTGTTTGTATATGATATCTTTTGGGTTTTCTTCACTCCTGTGATGGTTAGTGTCGCTAAATCTTTTGATGCTCCAATCAAGGTTAGTGTTCTATCTACAATTAGTTTATCTCTGGCTGTAAAACTCATCGTGGTTTTTTTACTGTATGCTAATTGGAAAGGTTCAACTCTTCATAGCTTCTATTCCCAACAGCAGATGCTGCACGGCCATTTTCTATGCTTGGACTGGGTGACATTGTAATTCCTGGTAAGTTCTTAAAATTCAATTTGGAGCCAATAGATGGCGATCACTTCTTTCGATTCTCACTTTGAAATGCTTTTTAAAAAAAAAAACTTTTAGGTATATTTGTTGCTCTGGCATTGAGATTTGATGTCTCTAGAGGAAAAGATAGTCAGTACTTTAAGAGTGCTTTTCTGGGGTATACGGTCGGTTTGGTCCTTACAATTATTGTCATGAACTGGTTCCAAGCTGCGCAGGTAAGTTGACTCAATGGGCTCTTGCTATTTTGGTCGTCTTTCATGTTTTTAATTTGAATCTTTGGTTTATACATGCCATGGTTTCCCTATATTTGCAGCCTGCGCTTTTGTATATTGTGCCAGCTGTAATAGGATTCTTGGCTGCTCATGTCCTATGGAATGGTGAAGTCAAACCGGTTTGTTCAACACCTTCTTTGAAGTCTTTTTTTTTTTTCTCTTCTTTTTTGTCCCGCAGTTTAATATGGATTCACATAGGAGTTTTATGTTGCTGACTTTAGAGTCAGCATTATAAATTAGTTTATGTCATAGTCTTACTTCATCTTAACGACTAGTTGGCTAAAGGAAAGGACATATTTCCATGATTTATGTACAATCGCTATATCAAAAGCAAGATAGATTTAATCTTCCATCCTGCTAGAATCATTCAACTTCATTACCAGAAGTAGCCATAAAGCTGTAAAGTGGCCAAATGTGAATGGTTGCTAATCTTACTTGGCTTGTTCTCATGTTTTTATTTTAAAGCCAAGCTTATGCTATTAAAGTAATACGGGTCATGTCTTCCGACAAATATGCAGTTAATGGAGTTTGACGAATCCAAGGCTGGTGGGTCACCTGAAGGAGGCGATAAAACCAACTCTACCAAAAAGGTGGAGTGATTTGGAACCACCGAAAGCCAAGTCCCTTTGTAGCAATCAGGAAGAGAGTCCGAGTAGTTTTCTATTTGAGGACTCAGAAAAGCCTTTACAATCATCAGGAAGAGAGTCCGAGTAGTTATCTATTTGAGGACTCAGAAAAGCCTTTACAATCTAAATCTTGGCTAACTTACTCAACCTGACACATTTTGGAATCAAAGCAGAAAAATAATACATTTTGAGGCAATTTTTAGTTGAGACAATGTTTGTTTCTATCTACCCATCTTGATATCATATTTGTTGAGGTGAGATCTGTGTGTTCCGTAAGATAGTCCGAGTTTGCTTTCCTTTTGTTATCTTCCTCAACTTTCTTCAACGGTACTTTCATTTTAGTGATTTTGTCTCTTGTTCGAGGCTAAAAGTTAAAACTTTAAAAGTGGAAGCACGACCCAAATTTGGGATTGATGGAAAGACAAAAGAGTTGTACTACACTAAAAAAATTGACACCAACAATTTTCTGACAAGTGAAATGCATATAAATGTACAGTTTACTCGAAGCAGTTGGCGGATGTTTACTTTTTCAATGGTCTGTTGTTTTATATAAATAATAAGGAAAGGCCCAGAGTTAAACCCGACCCACAGCAAGAGGACAACGAATCGTAAGTCCCAAGCCTTTAATTGTTTCTTGTCGGAATGGGGAATGTGTTCTTATTTTGCTGGGAAACTTAAAAAGCAGAGAAGATTAAACTTCCAAGATAAACCACAAAGTGCAGTTTAGTATAATCAATAACCTAAAAGACATACCACTGTGATTTGAATCTTACATACGCAAGCCACTCCTAAGACCCGGATAATAAAAATAAAAAAAAAAACCTTCTTTGCCTCTTTCGGACCGTCTTACCGTCTGTCACTGTAGAATTAGGATATGGGTAGATGTCAAGAGGCCTACTGTCGTACCCAATGAGACTCAATTTTCCGTTTTCCCTGGTAGCTGTGTGAACGATTCTGCGATTACACTCTTGACGGGGTTCTCTTTTGGAGCCAATCTAAGAGAAAAAGAGAGAATCCCAAGGAGGGACAAGGCATGGAAGGTTAAAATTTGTTCCTCTTTTTCTCAACCTACGGTTGTTTTAGAGAACTGGGTTCTTACCCTTTTTTGTTCTTTAAATTTAGTTTTTTTTGGTCTTTATCTTGTAATTTCTGTTTGGGAATGTTCCTTTATTGAATTTTCCTTTTTGGTGAGCGACTAAAAATTGGAACTTTAAGACTGGAAACTTGAGTTTTTTCTGCATTCACCAGCACCGTTTTCAACAACCAGTTAATACCTGATGGGCTTCCTGTGTTTAGATTTTTGGTTCAGGGTGATTCATTGGTCGACAAGAAAACTGAGGATTTTCTGGAAAAATATACTTTTATTGTTTTTGGCTTCGGATTTGCTGTTCCAGCTGCTTCCGTTGCTTTGTTAGAAACGTAAAATTTTGACTACTGTCCTTGAACCTTTTGTTTGCTCTGCCAATATCGTGCAAACAAGTCTATTGCTCAGTTGTCCGATTGAGTCCTTCTCTGAGTTTGTTTTGTCTGCAATCTTAATCTTTTCTTTTTTGTTTTTTGGTCAACCTCTGATACAACATGTTTCTTGGGGAGGGCTGAGTTACAAGTGCCTGATATTTCAAACATTTCCTGATTCTGCTTCTAGAGTTAAATGAAGAGGTTCAACGGAAGGCAGATTGCATGTGAATGGCTTTCTTCTTTGTTTAATTCTTTTGCAGGTTCTTGTATCTCTTTCCAATCTGATGTTTCACGTAGTGGATTTTTCTGTTACTTAAAGAATGTGGAAAAGTTGTTATATGGATCTGACCAACTTGATTGCAAGGTTGGACCCCCCAATTTTTTTCTGATGCATGATAACAGGGGCGAAGACTGATAGTCCTACTGTTGTTCTCCATATGACTAATCTTTCCCAAAGGCACTAGTGCTCTAATTTAGGGATAATGTTAGGTACTATAACTGGATTTCAACGCTTTTAAGGAAGTCTTCACCGTTTTAGTAATTTTGCCCTGATAACGTGTTCTTGGGGTTTCCTTGCATTAATATTTCTAGCAGCAAGTGCTGCAAAAAAACAAGGTGGTGCTGTAAAACATAAAGTCCTGAGTTAAATACATGTCTTTGAGTGGGTTTTTCTTGTTACACTCCTATGTTACTTATTGTATGTCCACTTACATGCTTCATTTTTTTAATGGGATGAAATTTCTAATACTTGAGCTTGGCGTCAATGGGATTCTGATGTTTTTAATGATTTATCTTTCTTGTATATGTTTTTCAAATTAGATATGAGTGAGGCACACTCAGAAGAAAATAGAGTTCCTGCAGATAAGAATAACAAAAGGAAACTCAAGACACCAGCACAGGTTATCGCTTTGGAGAACTTCTATAATGGTACATTCACTTTTCAGTCTTTCTATTTGTTGCAGGCTTCAGAGCTTCATTTTATATCATCTTGAAGGTGAAATTTTTTGTTTTCTCAGAGCACAAATACCCCACAGAAGAAATGAAATCAAAACTTGCACAGCATATAGGATTGACGGAAAAACAAATATCTAGTTGGTTTTGCCACAGAAGATTAAAGGATAATAAATCTTTGAGAGATGAGACCTATGCTAATGGAAGACTTGATCGGTCTAGCGGTATTATTCAGGATCGTGGGAGTGGATTGCGACAGGATTCTTGTGGCAGTACTAAACAAGTTGATTACAGAAATATTGATGCGAGGGAAGCTGAGAGCGAGAGGCTTTATGGCCATGACATTTCTACTGCTGATGTCACCCATGATTATACCAGCCGATACAGAGTGAGTTCTGGTCACATGGATGATACATCTTCAGAAAGTGGTTCATCCTTGCAAGATAAAATTTTCCGTCAAAACACGGACCACTTTGATATGGAAGGTTTGAGGTATCTGACGCAGAATGGGGCCAACATGCCATTGATTCCAAAAGGTGCAGCTAGCTTGGGTCATAAACCATCAGGATATTTGAAAGTGAAGGGTGAAATTGAAAATGCAGCTATAACTGCTGTCAAGAGGCAGTTGGGCAGGAATTATAGGGAAGATGGTCCTCCACTTGGTGTCGAATTCCAGGAACTTCCTCCTGATGCATTCATCTTGCCAAGCAGGGATACAGTAACTGGTGAGCCAAATTCCTTCAATAAACTATTTGTATCGAATTTGCGAAGTGTAGTAGTAGACTGGGATGCCTTATAATTTGCTTCTTAGTTATTTCCACAATTTTCTTATAAAACTGGTTTGCCAATAGTTGAATAGGGCTAAAATGCAAATGTGGACATTTCTATGATCCTTAGGTAGCATGGGATGATTGAGTGACTGTATTTGTTTAGAAGAGAGGAGCTGCTGAAAAAGCCAATCTAGTATGATGTCATAAAGATTGTTGACTGGCATAATGTATTTATTGGTTTGATTTTCTTAATTCTATCGAGTCAGAGCTAAAAAATCTGATTTTTATAGCCACAGACCTTGAAACTTGTTTATGAGCTACAACATGTGTCTGGGACAAGAAAATAAATATGCTTGTTCCTTCTGGTATGCCTAAGTTTAATTTTTGTCTTGTTCTCAATCGAATATTTTGTGACTCTTGGTGTTACCTCTTAACCAGTCGCATTTCCTTGGTCCTATGATGGATGTCACTGTAGTTTGATCAGTATATTATTCTGTTATGATTGTGAATATCCGATGGGATTTGTAATTATCTTTATCATTTAATGCTAAAAAACATATGCAGGATCATTCTATGTTGGTGATCTTGCTCGGATCCATTCTCCTGATGTTCCTGGAATTAGAAAGCACTCCAGTTTAACTGTAAGTTGTTTCTTTTCACCTTATTAGTATTTTAACCGGATATATTACTCAGTGTAAGGTTGTGACTCCATGGAATCTATAGGAAAAATAGCGTCAGAGAATCTTGATCATTTGTAGCCAGAAAATCACAGTTGATCTTTCTAAAATTCAACAATTTACCTTTGTTATTTTGGTTTGAGACTAACATAGTTATTAATCCTGTCAAGTCAAATATTTTCTTTTTGTTGTCTAAGATTATAACAAGTACAGAAAGAAAAGAGGTCTAACTTAGAAGAACCTTGAACATGTTAAGCAATTGCAAAAGGTACATAAATGTTTCACGGAGGTCCTATACTCTTCCATCTCTCAATATAACTAATTCCTTTAAAACTTAACATACCTCAACTATTTTGTCTGAACTCAAGTAGTTATTAATCCTGTGAGGTAAAGACACAAATTGTTTGCTACATGAAAGATTACTTAACTATGTCTTTGGGAAGATTTAAGTTTTTTAATTTTCTTTTTGTGTATCATCATGTGGATTGAGTTGCATATTTGTTAAATAAAGTGGTATAATTACCAATATTTATGCGTTGTATTGACTAGAAGAGAAATAATATATAATATTTTTGATTAGTTGCATTACAAAGATATTGTTTCTGCATCTTCAGAAGTAGAATTTTCCACTGTTGCTTGTGTTTTTTATGATGAAAACTTTGTATACAATACATTGGGAATTGAGTCCAAACTTACGTTCTGAATTAAAATGTCTGTTTATACAGAATTATGATGCACGAAGCAGTCATATGACTTCTCCAGATTCATATCTGGAGGTGCCAAAGTGTGAGCCCAAGCATGGATCTGATTCTTTCGAGAGGAAATCTCACAAGAAGCAAAAGAACAAGTCGTCTTCTTATAATTATTCCAACGTCAACCCCGGTGGGAATTCTCCCATGGATTGTTATGATGATGTTGTGGGTGAAATGTCTGCTTATGGCAGCAAAAGAAAATATACCATGATTTCCAAACATGGCATTGAAGGAATGAAATCAGATTCTGTTTCCATCAACCATAGCCCTGAGGGAAGGAGACATGAGAGGGAGCAGATGGAGCCATGGTTGCATCGTTATGATACTGGGAGTCCGAAGATGGGTGAACACAATGATTTTGTGCCTAAACCTTCAAAATTAATGCTTGGGTCTGGCAAATCTTCCAACATAGAGTGGGGAGCACCATATCGAAGGATAGCAAAGGTTGACATTTGTTACCTTCTGACATTTAACAGCTTTCTTGACAATAGTGTTGGTTTATTGCTAACTGACATGTGGGATGTTTGCAGGAAAATAAACTTTTTAGAGAAATGAAGGAAATAGAAGAGTACAGTGACCCAGTTAGAGTAAATAAGCGTCCAGAAAATGAGAAAAAGGTCAGTAAACCTCTTGTAATATCACCTAGATGCTGCATATCATCTAGATACTTATCTATTTGATAAACAGAGACATTTTATTTGTGTATCGTGGTTTGATAATTCCCCAATTGTTTGGCTGAATTTTGAAGGTTGCAAAACGATCAAGAGTTGAGATTCCACCGCAAGAATATGCATCGAGAGCATCATTTCCTGACATAGCCCCAAGAAAGACTCCACCTAAAGGGTCAGTAGACTTTTACGATATTAATTGCTGTACTATTCTTAATGATAGATATGTTTGATATAATGTGGCTCAAAAACAAGTGAAATGGACTGAAGGGATTTATGTCCCCAGTCCAACTCATTTTTCATTAAGAATTTGTTGGAAGTTTAGTTGAGAGTGTGTATGTCTCTCTGTTTCTGTTCTTTTTCGTAATCATTGGTTTTTGACAAGTATATCAGGCGGTACTGGGACAGATGCATGTGTAAGAAGACTTTGATTATTCAATAAGTTATTCAAAATCAAGGACGATTGAGACTTTTGTACATGATGGACAATATTTGGAAACAACCCAACTGAAATCCCTCTTTCCTTCTCCTACTGTCAAAATAAAAGAAGCAAAAATAATAAGGAATTCATGTTGGAGTGATTGAGCAGTGTGCATGGCTCATGTTTGTTTTTCTGTAAAACTTTTAACATTCAGTTATCAAATTTAGCATTCCAAATGTTCAATTGACCTTCATACAGCATCTGACACTACTTGAGCTTTTATGTCTTACATAGACCTGCAATTGAGAGGCCATCTAGTTTCAGTGAAGATGAGGCTGCAGAACCTAGTTCTTCGGGTGATTGAGGTGGAACGAGGTTGTCAACTTTCTCAGATCGTGTAACAGCAGATGGAAGAAACTGCCAGATTCTTCAGATGGGGAGAATTGCTAGACTTGTTTAGGATGATAAGTATCTTTTGGCTCAACAAGCGGTCGATCAACCTGTGTGTATATATATATATATCTATAATCAATGTATATGTATATTTAAATCTTACTTTTAGTGTCAGTTGCCGACGTTTAGTCATGGTAGGTATGCTCTTGAATTTTGGTTGTAAATCTGATGTAGCCAGGATTTCAGGTTGATGGAAACAAAGCTCTGGTTTGAGCTTGCAAGGCATATGTTTTGTCCACCCTTGAAAAGCCAAAACCCAAATTCACCTTCTTTCCTTTTTCTCTTTTTCCCTTCGTCTCCCAAGGGCCTAAATGACAAGTATAAATCTTGGGTTGCCCAACTCTTTATGCATGAACTTAAATTCAATGCCTCCTACTTACAAAATTAAACCATACATTGATTGAGCAATTGGGAGTTTTTAAGTGTTGAAGAGGATGAAGTAAGGCACATGATCACTTGCATATGAAATTCTGATTTATTTGTACAAGCAATCTTTTCTTCAATCCAACAGATGCATTTAATCAATAAGAGAACGTGTGTTTGACAGACTATAGACAGCGACCCAAATTATCGAAGTCTGCCTGTCACAAAATAGGATCCACTTTTAAAAGTTAGTTAAGATAGGGGCTCATAAATGAAGGGTTGCCTTCAGCTTGATCTTTGATAGGCACTAGCAAGTAGCAATGGATGGATGGATGAAGATCAAGCTTCAACCCATACATACACACGCTTAGTATAGCTACATGGCTCTCTGAGTCTATGAGTAAGAAAAGTGAAAAAGAGAAAGGGGGGGAGGGGACCAGAAATTTTAGCTAACTACAACACTACTTTTCAATAAAGTGCAGAGGCAGAGGCAGAGGAAGTGGTGGTGGTGGTGTTGGTCTTAATCAATCGTGACTTGTTACTGTTTTAAGAAGTGTGATATGTGAATACCAATTCCAACCCTTTACTTTTACTTTTTCCAATTTCCACACCCTCTGCATTAACATTATCCCCTTTTTTTCTTTTCTAAAAATTCCCCCAACAACTTGGGATTTAGCTAAAGAACACAATTATTTAACATATAATAACATTTACATATTATTTTTTTTAATTGTTCTGAAAAATCATGAGCCAGCCATCACCTTCATTACTATGCCTTCGCTTTATTCTCTCTCTTCCTATAAACAACAGCACACATACCCCCACACACACGCACACTCTCTCTCTTTGGACTCGTTGTTAAAATATATTTGCTCACTCTCTCCCCTCTGCACATCAACTCCTTTATTAGATCATTTTCTTTTTCTCCTTGGATTTTCCCTCACTTTCTCCCCATTTTTTCTTCCTCTCCAAACACGCTCGGTTTTCCCGAGACTGCTATTCCTTTTCATTTCTTTGAATGATTCTTTCTCGCTTATACACTGCCCCCCTCTCTCTGTCTCCCTCTTTTTCTCGCGCTGGTTTACTCCTTAAGGTTGTTAGTCGATTGGCTTCTTCTTTAACTGCAATTGAAGCAGTGATAGTGGAGGAATTGGAGTTGAAGTGAGTGATCATGACTCTGGAGCTGAGCTCTTGTGAAGATTCGAATCGGTTGCTTCCTCTGACTGAGGATTTGTTAGGGTTTGGAGTGGTGAAAGCTGTGTGCCCGCTTAGTGATGCAAGTGTTTGGCTTTTCTGAGAATGGGGGGGTTCTAATCAGATTGTCATTGCTTGTGCATAAGTTTTCTTCGCTATTAAATTTTTATTTCTCTTTTTAATTTTTTTTGGGATTAATGCTGAGGAGTGATAGAATGACCTCGGATCTTAGTAGAAATGGCCCAGTTGAAAGAGACATCGAGCAGGTAATAAGTTATTATTGTTCACAAAATTTGAACTGCTACTTGTTCTATATTAGCTCATTCAATGTCTTGGGACAACTCATACTATTAGATTCTTGTAATGATTGATTCATATGGATGATTGGAAGCTGAGGGGGTTTGCTGATCTTGAAAACTTCGGGCGTGGTTGGAATAATTGTTGGAAAAATTTGGTAACCTGGTAATTTCTTGGTTGATATTATGATGTGGAGGACTGATTGGTGAGGTACGGAGTTCCGTGCGTTGTGTTACATTCTGTTCATATTCGTGTTGGTGCAATCTTCAGTTAAGAATGTGCTTCTAAATGCCCTGAACAGTTGTCTCGGTACACGTGAAACTAGAAATTTGGCAATCTTATGTGAACTGCGGTGGCTTAGTACCCGGATGTGTAGAAGATTTTGTGTTGCGTTCTGAGTCATTTGTATTTGGGTTTGAGTGAGACGACATCTATAGCAAGCTACTGCATGAGGATCTTCCTTTTCTTCTCTTGCTTTAATGTTATCAGAGATAAGGCTAACCGAAAAGCATTTTAGTATTCGTGTTAATGTCCTCACTAAATAAAGACAGATAACAACAAGCTTTTTCCATAAGGACAAACACATTGTTTCTTGAAAACTTAAAAAATGATCTTACAAGATATTGTTTATATTGCAATTCTGTTGGGTAAGCTTTGCTTTTACTGTGTGCATCAAATTTGCTGAGTATTCTAGTTATTGGATTGTTTATATAACAGGCCATCACTGCTTTGAAGAAGGGGGCCTACTTGCTGAAGTATGGGAGAAGAGGGAAGCCCAAGTTTTGCCCCACCCGTCTTTCCAATGTAAGTTTCATAGAATTTTGTCAAATTTATTTACATTCAACCTGATCCTTGTGTCTTTTTTTTTTTTTTCCCGTTCTTGAGTTTTGATGTGTCAAATGTGCAATTTTAGTGTCCTCGTTTCTTCCTTGTGTTATTTTGAATTAGTCCAGTTTCTTCCTAAACTAGACTGAATGTAAAGGTGAAGGGAAACAGAAAATATTGAGGATTTAAATTATGTGATTTTCTAATCTACATTTTACTTTACCAAGATACATAAAATTTGTTATTAGATTTTTTGTGTTACAAATTCTGACTGGTTAAATGCGTTGCTAATTTCAGGATGAATCTGTTTTGATATGGTTCTCTGGGAAGGAGGAAAAACATCTTAGACTGAGCCATGTATCTCGAATCATATCTGGGCAACGCACTGTAGGTGTCTTGCTAAGGAATTGACATGTTTCTTGAGTCCACTATTGTTTTCCTTTTTAACAATCATTTTTATTGATATCCTATGTCATGTTCTGTATGAGTGTTAAATGACTGGTCCAATGATTATTTGGCATATCATATGTTTAAGTACTGTCTGTAGTTAACTGATTAAGCCATGTCTCTTTATTTCAGCCTATCTTTCAAAGATATCCTCGGCCTGAGAAGGAATATCAGTCATTTTCTCTTATATATAATGACAGATCTCTAGATTTGGTAAGATTTTCACTGCATGCTTTTTGTTTGGAATGCGCTTATAGTTCCATGTGCACATGTTATGCATTTAATTCTTGCCATGATATCCCTATTATGTTTCGCTCCCTGTGCTGCATATGAAGCTTATTGTGATGCTTTGCTGGTTTTCTTCAACCAGATTTGTAAGGATAAAGATGAAGCTGAGGTGTGGTTTAGTGGTTTAAAAGCATTGATTTCACGGAGTCATCATCGAAAATGTAGAACGGAATCAAGGAGTGATGGAATTCCATCTGAAGCGAATAGTCCTCGGACATACACTCGTAGAAGCTCTCCTTTGAATTCCCCCTTTGGGAGTAATGATAGTTTGCAGAAGGTTTGCAGCTTTTTGATTCACATCTTCTCCACTCCCCCTTCCTTATCCATCCGAAATTATTTGTAAATTTTAATAAAGGGGCTTCTTTTTATGTGTTTCAGGATGGCGATCATCTCCGAATACATAGTCCTTATGAAAGTCCTCCTAAGAATGGTCTAGATAAGGCATTTTCAGATGTAATACTATATACAGTTCCTTCCAAGGGGTTTTTCCCTTCAGATTCTGCTAGTGGCTCTGTGTCTTTGTCATCAGGAGGTTCGGATAGTGTACATGGTCATATGAAAGCAATGGCAATGGATACTTTTCGAGTTAGTCTATCAAGTGCTGTTAGCTCATCTAGCCAAGGCTCTGGTCATGATGAAGGTGATGCCCTGGGGGATGTTTTCATGTGGGGAGAAGGAACAGGAGATGGCATACTGGGGGGTGGTATACATGGAGTTGGAAATTGTTTTGGTGTAAAAATGGATTCTCTATTGCCTAAAGCCTTGGAATCCGCTGTAGTACTTGATGTTCAGAACATTGCCTGTGGTGGACGACATGCTGCTTTGGTTACCAAGCAAGGAGAAATTTTTACCTGGGGAGAGGAATCAGGAGGCAGGCTTGGGCATGGTGTGGACGCTGATGTTTTGCACCCGAAGCTTCTTGATGCTCTCAGTAATTCAAATATTGAGCTTGTAGCATGTGGGGAGTACCATACTTGTGCTGTGACCCTTTCTGGTGATCTGTATACATGGGGAGATGGCACTTATAATTTTGGTCTTCTTGGACATGGAAATGAAGTTAGCCATTGGGTCCCAAAAAGGGTGAATGGGCCCTTGGAAGGCATACATGTTTCGTTTATCTCCTGTGGACCATGGCATACAGCTGTTGTGACCTCTTCTGGGCAATTGTTCACATTTGGTGATGGGACATTCGGTGTTCTGGGACATGGGGACCGGAAAAGTGTTTCATTACCTAGGGAAGTGGAATCCCTTAAGGGGCTTCGAACTGTGCGAGCAGCATGTGGTGTTTGGCATACTGCGGCGGTTGTAGAAGTTATGGTTGGTAATTCGAGTTCCAGCAATTGCTCATCAGGTAAACTGTTCACTTGGGGTGATGGAGATAAAGGTCGACTTGGACATGGTGATAAGGAACCAAGACTGGTTCCAACATGTGTTGCTGCTCTTGTTGAACCCAACTTTTGTCAAGTCGCCTGTGGACATAGTCTGACAGTTGCACTTACAACCTCAGGCCATGTCTACACAATGGGAAGTCCCGTTTATGGCCAGTTAGGAAATACCCAAGCTGATGGAAAGCTTCCTGTTCGTGTTGAAGGGAAGCTCTCCAAGAGTTTTGTTGAGGAGATTGCTTGCGGTGCCTATCATGTTGCAGTTTTAACTTCCAAAACCGAGGTTTATACCTGGGGAAAGGGAGCAAATGGGCGGTTGGGACATGGGGATACTGATGATAGGAATTCCCCAAAACTGGTAGAGTCCCTTAAAGACAAACAAGTAAAGAGCATTGCTTGTGGCACCAATTTTACTGCAGCTATCTGCCTTCACAAATGGGTCTCTGGTGTGGATCAGTCTATGTGTTCTGGCTGCCGCCTGCCTTTTAATTTCAAAAGAAAACGGCACAATTGCTATAATTGTGGACTTGTTTTTTGTCATTCTTGCAGTAGTAAGAAGTCTCCTAAGGCTTCTATGGCTCCAAATCCCAACAAACCATATCGTGTCTGTGATAATTGTTTCAATAAACTAAGAAAAAACATTGAAGCTGATGGTTCGTCTCATTCTTCTATAAGTAGGAGAGGTAGCATCAATCTTGGGAATAGTGAAGTTGTTGACAGAGATGAGAAGTTGGACTCCAGATCTCGTGCACAGCTTGCTAGGTATGCATCAATGGAGTCCTTGAAGCAAGCTGAAACCCGGTCTAAGAGAAACAAGAAGTTAGAATTCAATAGCAGCCGTGTTTCACCTGTTCCAAATGGGGGCTCCCAGTGGGGAGTTAATATATCTAAATCTTTTAACCCAATGTTTGGTTCATCCAAGAAGTTTTTCTCAGCTTCAGTTCCTGGATCAAGAATTGTTTCTCGTGCAACATCTCCAATATCCAGGCGAGCCAGCCCACCACGCTCAACAACACCAACCCCAACCCTTGGTGGACTCACCTCACCAAAAATTGTTGTGGATGATGCTAAAAGAACAAATGAAAGTCTTAGTCAAGAGGTTATCAAATTGAGGGCGCAGGTACCTATGCTTTTGTCCCCATCATTGTTTATTTTTGTGTCTGTTCAGGACCGTAATGATGGCTAATATCTGAGTCCTTCCCCTTCTAATTTTAGATTGTAAAATTGAAAGGGCAACATTTGACATCTTGCAAAGTTTAAGGAGCTGCTACCTTACCTTTTCACTATGAGTTATTTTGTTTAACCTTTACAGACTACTGGAAACGAGCTATTTTATGAACATGGACGGGACCATCTTTTTGTATCTTTATACGTTCGTCTTAATTTTGCTATAGATATGATTAGTAAAGTGGGAGATGTATAGTCAAATTCTATTTCTAGTTCCCTTTTATTAACTGAGATTATGGGTGGACTTTATTTGACTGGCCAACAATTTACATTTTGTTTTTGCATGAAAATCACAAAAGTAGCATTTTCAGGATCTATTGTTAGTGTATCACACAGGAATGGGATTTAAATCTCTGACTTAACAACTATGATACTTCATATCTAAAGTGATAAGTGAATGACTTGGTGAAAAGTTGCTAAGATTCAATTTTAGTATGATGATAATATATTTCAGTAATAATTTGACCCCATCTTTTCAATGGATGACACTGCAAGCTTGTATTATGTTTAAGGTTGTCTGCTTGGTTTGTTATGCCTTACATATCTTTGTTTCTCAGGTTGAGAATCTTACCCGCAAAGCCCAACTCCAAGAGGTTGAGCTGGAAAGAACCACTAAACAACTGAAGGAAGCAATTGCCTTTGCAGGAGAGGAGACTGCTAAATGCAAAGCAGCAAAAGAAGTGATCAAGTCTCTGACGGCTCAAGTAAGATTATTTTGTTGATTAACATGGTTAACTTTTTTAATGTAATAAGTGATTTGCGCCACCATTTTTTTCATTGAAAAGGTCAAGATCTTATGGAGAAAGTGTGTTAGGTAATGTTGGTCAAAACCTAACTGAAAAAATAATGCGTGCATTTACTATTAGAGACTCATAACGTAAAGATCTGATAAAAAGCTTCTGGATAAGTGAATTGCACACTTTGCGTTCAGGAAGTGACCTTAATTTTGTTAATAATGGTCCCTGCAAGTGATGAATCTCTCTATGTGTGAATTTTTACGTATTGGATGTAATACTTCTTACTCCGGAATGACCAAGTTTTTCAGCCTCATTTTTGTGGTGCCTGCATTTGATTGTTCATGGGTAGCTCATTCATTGTCCATTGACCTTTAGTTATTCTGTGATTGCACTAGTTGCAAATTTTAATGATAGGTCTATCTTTGACACCTTGTGAGCTTTAATCAATATTTGAGAAAATTAAATTGACCAGTCTTTTTAAACTTAGATGCTTCACAATAATTGTAAATTTGATGACGCTTCTTCCATGTGCGGGAGGCATATTTTGTAAATACAAAATGAAAAAAAAGTAGAGTGTTTAAGTTCATTTGTGCATCTTT
>JANSVA010000008.1:26024304-26043515 GCA_025504915.1 Erythroxylum reticulatum | reverse complement strand
GTATGTAATATGATAGGCACAGTATGAATGATATGTTAAGTACTGTATGGTTGATTTAAGATTCTGAAATGCATGTGTGAAATGTTTTGGTTTATTTGTACTGTCTTGTGTGGCATCCACAGATCCTCCAGGGGGTATTATGTGGGTGTTACACAATAAACCTTCGGAAGCAGTTTCAAATGTTGATGCTGATAAGTGGGTGGTGGCTATGAATAAAGAAATGAAATAATTGCACAAGAATGATACTTGGGCTCTGGTGAAGCCGCCAAAGGGTAAGAAAATTTTAGGCTGCAAGTGGGTCTTCAAAGAAAAGAAGGTACTTCAGGTATTGAAAATGCAAGGTATAAGGCACTTTTAGTTGCAAAGGGCTACATTCAGGTACAAGGTGTTGATTTTAATGATGTTTTCTCAATAGTGGTGAAGCATAGCTCTATTTGTGTATTACTTACATTGATTGCCATGTTTGATTTGAAATTAGAACAACTTGACGTCAAGACAGCATTCCTGCATGGCGAATTAGATTAGCAAATTTATATGAAACAACTTGAAGGTTATGAAGTTGCAGGAAAGGGAGACCATGTGTGTTTGTTGAAGAAATCCTTGTACGGATTGAAATAGTCCCAAAGATAATGGTACTAGAGGTTTGATTCATTTATGTTGGGTCATGATTTCTCCAGGAGCATGTATGATAGTTGTGTTTACTTTCGAAAATTAGATGACGACTCATTCATCTATTTATTGTTATATGTTGATGATATGCTCATTGTTGCCAAGAATGTCACAGATATTCACTATTTGAAAGCTTTATTGCATGGTGAATTTTAGATGAAAAATTTAGGAGTAGCAAAGAAAATTCTTGGCATGGAGGTAAGACGTGATCGAGAAGCTGGTAAATTATTCTTGACCCAGGAGAATTATCTCAATAAAGTTTTGGAGAGATTTGGCATGAGAGATGCGAAAGCAGTTAATACTCCTCTTGTTAGTCATTTTAGACTATCTGTTGCTCAATCACCACAGTCACAGGAAGAGGAAGATTATATGGCACGAGTTTCGTATTCTAATGTCGTCAACAGTATTATGTATGCAATGGTATGTACTCGTTCTGATATTTCACAAGCTGTTAATGTCGTTAGCAGATATATGGCCAATCCTGGCAAAGAACATTGGCTGACGGTGAAATGGATTCTCAAATACTTAAAGGGTACTTCAAACTTTTGTTTGGAGTTTGGTATAACCAGCAACACTTTGGTTGATTTTTTAGATTCAGATTATGCCGATGATCTCGACAGACGGAGGTCTCTAACAGGTTATGTATTTTGCATTGGAGGTTGTGCTATTAGTTGGAAAGCTACTCTACAACATGTAGTAGCTTTATCTACTATTGAAGCAAAATATATGGCAGTTACTGAGGCTATTAAAGAAGCATTATGGTTGAGAAGTTTATTTGGCGAGTTATCCCTTCATCAAGGGGCTGCTACTGTTTATTGTGACAGTCAGAGTACTATTCATTTGACGAAAGACCAGATGTATCATGAGAGGACAAAGCAGATTGATGTGAAGTATCATTTCATTCGGGATACTATGGTAGAGAAGAAGGTCCTTATTCAGAAGATCAACACTAAGGACAATCCTGCTGACATGTTTACGAAGGTTCTTCCAGTTTACAAGTTCAAGCAGTGCTTAGACTTGATTGGTGTTTATAATTGGTGATATAATCCTTTTTTTTGGGCATTGTCAGAGAAGGTGGAGCAGATCACTAATTGTTCGGGACCAAGTCAAGGTCGATATTTGTTGCATTCCTTAGCCCCTCAAGAGTCAAAAATTGTTGGCTAAGGAAGACTTTTTATTGGCCATGCTTGACCAAAAATCTTCAAGAATGCTTTGGCATGGATTTTGCCTGTGCGAAGATCACAGAAAGTTTGAAAGTTTGATAGAGTTGAGCTGGACGGATGCTCTAAATGTTGCTATAAATAGAGGAAATGCTGAGTTCCTAAAAATCCTCTCATCATCTCTTCAATAATTTTCTGTATACTTATGAGTTTTGAAAGCCTTTTATCCAGTCTTTGTACTTGTATACATTCTCTATATATTAGTAAAATTGCTCACCCTCCGGCCGTGGAAGTAGGTCACATTGACCGAACAACGTAAATCTTTGTGTTCTGTCCCATTTATTTTGTCTATCTTTATTTTTTTACTATTTTTCAAGCTATTAAATTCAACCGGTATCCAATCCGAGGGCATTTTATCTTAACAAAGTTAACAAAAAATTATTTGCCTTTCTTTCTCTCCAATCCAAATTGGACCAATGAAATGCATTAACCATATCAAAGTCATGGGCACCTTGAAGCAAGTGGAATGCAATAATATGACAAAAATTGCTATTTAATTTCCTTATCCAGGAGCCTTTGACATCCGATTGCTTCCCACTCTTATCTGCTTGAAGCTTTCTTTAAAAATATATATTAGAATTTTAATATAGATAGATTGTAAATCTCATTAACAAGAATTAAGATTGGGTCAATTATTGGTAAAATGACTAGGACTAGTCATAGATAGTTGGCCCTTATTATTTATAAATCCTTTAACATTTTCATATTTAGTCAGTATGAGATATTCTAAAACTCCATCTCAAGTGTAATTAGTACTAGACATCTAGTTATCACTTGTAATAAATGTAGCGATAAGTAGACTGGATTGTTGAAACTGGACATACAAACGGATAATCGGAAAATTAATAATTCTAATTAAACCTGCTAGAATTTTTAATATGGGTGAAACGTAGAGTTCATTCGTAAGAATTGAGCTTAAGTTAACTATTGTTAAATTTAGATAGTTGAACTTTATCATTTATAACTTTAATATTTTCATGTCAATTGGATATATGATCAGTTATTTCATGTCAATTGGATATATGATCAGTTACTTTGAATTCTGTTTTTTTGCAGCCACCACACCTCCACCCACTTTGGGGGTTGGAACTCGCTATGCTGCTTTATGGGAAATGGCCTCCAAAAGAATACAAAAAAGTTTGTCAGAAAATGTTGTGTGCCAACAAATAGGCTGCTGATTTAAGGAAGATGATTTCTTTTAGGAATTTGTAACTCAACTCAACCGAGCTTTCTGCCTACTTAACAACAATCTTTAAATAATCCAATTCAAAACTTCTGAAGCTTTTCTTTTCTCTTAAACTGTTTCTGCTGCATATTTTTTAGCAGCTTCTATTTTCTTATGTTCATATGGTTTGTGTTATTTTTTTTTTGGTTAACCTACAAGATTACTTGGGTGAGTTAGAATTGTCGATGACACCTTTAAGTCATTATTAAGTCCAGAATATTCTCTGCTCGTTCCTTGTGGGATCCCAAGAGGCTGCTTAGCACTATCGTTGAGTATTTAACATTACTGCATACACAAGTAGGAGTCGAGCTTCCAACCTTACTTAAGCAAAGGCCAACCCCTTACTACTAGACTTCGGTGTTTGGTGGTTATTTGTGTTAATTTAGTTGTATAACAAGGTATAAAAGTTGGCATGTTATTGACTATAAGCAGCTTTTGTAACTATAGACTAAACACCATCAAATTTTTCTAAAGAAGAATTCTATAATAGTAGGATAGATCTTTAATGCAATGGACCCTTAGATTGAGATTTGAGTTTACTGTATATAGAGAATGAGAACACTTGATGGAAAGATTCCCTATTGATAATGATATGAGGATGCGCCAATTGAAGATCGATATTGCTAATTATAAGCAGTTCAGACAAATTATCATAAGTTACGATATAGGGAATTGAAAACCGTGTGAGAAGAATTGGTAGGACATACGAAGAATCACATTTACTTGTGCTCGAAATGCTCGTGTGAACGGAAAAGAGAGAAGGAGAAAATCTGTCAGTTTTTAATGGGTCCGGATGATGTAATATTTGGGGCGACACATTTCAATACCTTGAGCGTGGTTCCATTCCCGGGCCTAAATCGCGCTTACCTGATGATCTTGGCAGAATAATGTCATAGAAATATGGCCAAGGCATAGGACTAATGCTCTGAAGCCATGAGCTTTAAGGCGTAGGTAGGGTTCTACTGGTCTAACAACTGGGGGAGTTGGCAAAGCAAAACGAGCAGAGATTAACGACCTTACAAATCGGGAGTGGGTTGCCTTACGAAGTCTGCAAAACAATCAGGTGACTAAGTAAGGGGATTCAACATTTGATTGGTAAGTTATATGCTACAAATTGGATAATTGATACAAGTGTGTCAGACTATACGACGAGCACACTAGATTTATAGGGCAATATTTAGAAGATAACACCTTGTTTAGTAGGACTTCCAAATGGAGAATGTACAGATGTTGTAAAGGAGGGAGACATTTTTAGCTACTTATGTCATAATCAGTTGCAAAATAAAGATAAATTTGTCAATCATAGTAGGAAGTGCTTATTGTAGGAAATTCTTATGAGAAAAGGTTGGAGATTATATGATATTGAGAGTGGTTAATATTTCATATCTTCGGCCGTAGTTTTATGGATCAAGAATTTCCTTATGCACACGTTGACAAACTCGTGACTTTTGAATCATACTTCTGTTAGGGGTTCATATGGTGAAATCCTTAATAATGATCTAGTCTATGATGTTGAGAGTACTGAAGTGAAGGAGGATGGTATGGGTGCTTCTCATAAGGGGAAACATGTGCGTGATACCAGTGACATAAGTCAGATAGTAGGGAGAATGACGTTGATCTGGATGTAGAGTAGAGCAACATCGCTACTGAAAAGATGACTTTATGCCGTAGGCTTCGAGAATGTCGACCACCAACATATTTAAAGAACTATGTGACACATATTGTAAGATGTATAGCCCCTATATTGGTTCGTTCATCTAATTGAAGTTCTCATGTATACCTTATCTTATAGTACATTATATGAATTGCCATAATTTTTCTTTGCAACAAAGAAATTTTTTGGCAGTTATTACTATAAAAAAGGAATCAACACATTTTTTAAGATCAATGAAATAACTACATTTGTAGAAAACAATGCAAAAGAAATTCAGATCCCAAAGAACAATGACACATGGATTTTGGCAGACCTTCCTCCCAAAAGGAAGTTGATAGATGCAAATCAGTATACAAGATCAAGTATAACTAGGACAGTTGAGAGATATAAACCTTGTTTGGTTATTGTAGATAACAATCGAGTTGAGAGATTGGCTTATAATAAGATTTTTGTGCCTATTGCCAAGATGGTCAACAACCACGTAATTTTAATCTTTGCAGCTGCTAAAAACTGGGAGTTACATTGATGGAATGTCCATAACACCTTCCACCATGGTGATCTTGCTAAGAAGGTATATATGAAATTGCCTACTAGGTGTTAAAAAAATATAACGATAATTTTATTGATAAAAAGACTCAAATACAAAACTCAAAACACCGAAGGATTTAAACAAAATAGAAGACAGAAGAACGAAACTTAGACAACAGACACACACTACACTTTAGGACACTTTTCTATCTTTTTGTGGTGGTATACAATGAAATGGAGCTATTGCCTATTTATAGGCATGCATCACCGACTTAGCAACTTGATGCTGGAGAATTCTGGAATGCCCAAGTTGCCAACTTGGGCGATGTTTCCAGATTTGATTTTTTTTTTACAAATCTAAAGTTTTCTAAATCTAGAATTTTCTATATTGGTTAGTGATTTCTAACACTCCCCCTCACCAACTAATTTCTCGTCAAAGTTTTCCTTGAGATTATCCCAAGCTGCTTGCAAAAATCTTCATGTTTTGTTCTGCTGAGACCCTTTGTGAATATATCTACAACTTGGTCTTCTGATTTGATGTACTTCATTTTTATATCGCCTTTGAGAATTTTTTCTCGAATATAATGATAATGTACCTCCACATGTTTTGTCCGTGCATGGAATACTGGATTCTCCGCTAATCGTATTGCTGATTGGTTATTACAGAATAGCTCCACCGAGTAGTATGTTGGTTTATTTAGATCTTTTAACAACTGTATGAGCTATGTACATTCTTATGCTGCCATTGCTGCGGCTCTATACTCGACTTCTGTACTTGATAAGGACACCGTTGGTTGTCTCTTACTGCACCAAAAGATTGCTCCTGAGCCAATGTTGAATATATATCTGTTTGTTGATTGTCTTGTGTCACAATCTTCAGCATAGTCGGCGTCGTAGTACCCTTTGACCTAACACGTACGATCTCTCTTATCTAAGAGACCATGGTCAATAGTATTCTTGACATACCTTAAGATTCTGCGTACTGTTTCCAAGTGAGGCTTCTTTGGATTTTTCATATACCGGCTAACAACTCCAACTGAGAATGTGATGTCTGGTCGTGTCAGTGTGAGATAGATTAGACTACCCACGAGCTGTCTGTACATCGTGTTATCTTGTAAGTCTTTTGCTTCCGTAGCTTGAAGTTTGGCGTTTACCTCCATTAGCGTTGATATTGACTTGTAGTCTAACATACCAAATCTTTTTAGAAGATCTTGTGCATATTTCTGCTGGCATAAAAACAATCCATCTTTTGTGTGCTCCACCTCTAAACCAAGAAAGTGTTTCAACTCACCCAATTCTTTCTTCTGAAAATAGACCGAGAGATTTTCTCGAATTTGTTGTATCTCTCCTTCGTCATCTCCTTTGATGATTAAATCATCCACGTATACCAAGACTATGGACAGCTTATTACCTCGTGTCTTCACAAATAAGTTTGAGTCTGCAGGCACCATCTTATAGTCGTTCTAAACAAGGAACTCTCCAATCTTACCATACCATGCTTGTGGTACTTGCTTTAGACCATACAATGCCTTTTTTAACTTGCAAACGTAGTTTGGATAATCTTTACTCTTAAAACCTTCAGGTTATTCCATATAAATCACTCGGTCTAACTCTCCATGTAGGAAGGCGTTCTTTAAGTCCATTTGCCAGAGTCTCCAACACTTGTTTGCAGTAAGTGCTAGGAGCACACGAACGGTTGTAGTCTTTGCCACTGGACTAAACGTTTCCTCATAATCTAACCCATACTTCTGTGAAAAACCACGAGCCACTAGTCGTGCCTTATATCTCTCAACTGTTCCATCTGGTCGAGTCTTTTTCTTATAGACCCATTTACACGAGATGGGTGTTACTCCTTCAAGCTTCGACACCAAATCTCAAGTTTCATTTTGTTTTAATGCTTGAATTTCCTCATCCATTGCCTGTTGCCATTCCTTGCTTCGTGACGCTTCTTTATAACTTGTCGGCTCTTTTAGACCAATTTCCTCTATTATTGCTGCATTTGCATACTTTGGATTTGGCTTACTTTGTCTAGTTGACCTTCGTGGTTGAGGCGATGGCTGTTGAACATCTTCCTCAAAGTACTCTATTTGACTTGGCCTTATTTCTTCTGGAGTTGAATGATGGATTCCTGTTTACCATGGGCTTTTCTTTTCTGACAACCTCATCTTCATGGACTCTTCCTCATTTGGTTGCGTAGTATCAATTCTAGATTCTTCAATTGGTTGAGTCTTATCAACCTCTATAGATTCTTCTAATCGTTGTTGTAGCTGCTCCTCTATTTCTTTTGAATCTGGTAATAATACAGCTTGTGGTGACCACCAAGAAGATGCCTCATCAAAGACAACATTCCTGCTTACGTAGCATCGTCCTGTAGTCGGGTCACAACAATTCCATCCTTTACGACGGCTATCATATCCAACAAATATATAGCGCATTGCCTTTTTATCAAATTTGCTACGTAGGTGATCTGGTACAAATACATAGTATACGCCTCCAAATACTTTAAAGTACCCTACTGAGGGTTTGACCTTTCGAAGCTTTTCATATGGTGAGGTCCCCAATTTTGCTTGAGGTAATATGTTGATCACGTATGTTGCCGTCTTCATACCTTTGGTCTGAAACCTTACTGGTACATTCTTTGCATGTAGCATACTTCTGCATATCTCTGCCAAGTGACGATTCTTTCTTTCTGCTACTCCATTCTGTTGTGGAGTACCTGGACAATTCAGTTGCCTCCTGATTTTATGTTGTTGCAAATATTGTTCGAATTCTTCTGAAGTGTACTCTCCACCATTATCTGTGCGAAGGCAATGTATCCTTCGCCCTATCTCCTTTTCTACTTTCACTTTGAACTCAACAAACTTACTTAGTGTCTTTGACTTTTCTCTCATAAAATCGACCCACACATATCTAGAAAAATCATCAGTAGAGGTAACCATGTACCTGAATTGGCTGACGGACGGTTGCTTTACTGGCCCAAATACTTCAGAGTGTATTAACTCCAGGGGTGCTTTAGCTTGATACTTTGACTCTTTGTACGGTAACTGATGTGCTTTGTTATGTTGACATCTTGCACATACAATGTCATCTTAGACATCTAGATTCGGAAGCCCTTTGACCATTGATTTTTTCATTATCTCCTTTAGCTTCCCATAGCTTACATGTCCTAATCTTGCATGCCATAGATCAACTGTCTCATTTTTCCTTGTCTTATCTATGTATGCTATTTTTGCTGACATTATATAGATAGACTCCACTCTTTTTCCTTCCATCATGGGTCGACCGATAATTTTTAACTCCTTGTATATCTTGACATCATTTGGTCCGAACAATACAAAGTTTCCTGTTGATGTCATTTGAGATACTGATAGGAGATTCTTCGACATACCTTCCATGTGGTAGACATTCTGCAGTTGCACTGGCCGCTGACTATAACAAAGAACTACGATGGTACTGCCAATATGTGTTATCAGCAATTTTGAATTATTAGTAGTTACCACTGCTTGCTCTCCTTTATACTCTGATGTCCCCATCAATTTCTTTTTGTCACCTATCATATGATTGGAGCAGCCAGAATCAACGATCCAATCATCTTTATAGTTGATTTGATTTTCTCCTGCAGCCGTGAGTCCCATCTCCACTTTCGATATTGCACCACTTTTCTCGCTTATTTCTTTAGGATTTTCCATTATTGCAAATGATGCATGGAAATCCCATTCTTCTTCACTATCCTGCTGCATCGACGTGGCAGCATTTCCTTCCATGCGTTTTGGCCTTCAGCAGTCTCGAGCGAAATGACCCTTCCTTCCGCAATTATAGCACCTGTCTTCTTTATGAGTATTTTGCTTATTGTTACGACTTGTATCTTGGCCTTGACGAGCTTCCCCTTGCTTGAAGCTCCCTTTCCGTTGACGACCTCGCCAACCTCCTCGACCTCTCGAGGTTTCCTCCATCATGTTACTTCTCGTGACTTTCCCTTTTTATCCTTTATTGGTGAAAAGGGCTTTGTCTTCTTCTTTAATAAAAACTTTAGACATTTGTTTATCTAAGGCTTCTTGATTGGCTAAGATATTTTCTAACTCTGTCAAGGTTGGTTCCTTTGCCCAACCTCGAGTAGCCGTAACAATACCAAGAAATTCTGGGCGCAACCCATGTACAATAATTCTCCTCATTCTTGTTTCAGTTATAGCATTAGGAGGATCTAACTTAGAAATTTCTTGGCATAAAGATTTAACTTTAGTAAAATATTCACTTACAGTTATGTTGCGATGCGAGATCGACTATAACTCGTTCTCTAAGTGCTGGAGCCTGGCGTCGTTGGTGCATGCAAACAGCTGGGCGAGAGTGTCACATACATCCTTCGGTGTCTTTGCATCCTTTATTTGCTGAAGTATGTCATCTTCTACCGTCACCGATAATACGTATATGGCTTTACCTGCTCTAATTTTCCACTTCTTTAACTCTTCTTCTAATGTTAGAGGTTGAGTCTCGTTTCCTCCAACATACTCCATAAATCTTATCCTAGCAGATAAAATTGCATACGAGTGCTCTATGTATTATAATTGTTATTATTTAATTTTTCTATACCACTAACAGTGGTGCTCATGTCTGCCATAATTACTCGATCCTTGATCAAATAATTTCACAATCCTAGATTGTGACTAAATTTCGGCAGAATTTCAGTTAAGACACGATCCCTGATCATAAAAATTTGGACAATAGAGTAACGACTCTAGACGACACAACCTGACTCTGATATCACTTGTTAAAAAAAATATAACGATAATTTTATTAATAAAAGGACTCGAATACAAAACTTAAAACACCGAAGGATTTAAACAAAATAGAAAACAGAAGAACGAAACTTAGACAACAGACACACACTACACTTTAGGACACTTTTCTATCTTTTTGTGGTGGTATACATTGAAATGGAGCTATTGCCTATTTATAGGCATGCATCACCGACTTAGCAACTTGATGAAAGTTGTTGGAGAATTTTGGAATGCCCAAGTTGCCAACTTGGGCAATGTTTCCAGATTTGAGTTTTTTTTTCAAATATAGAGTTTTCTAAATCTAGAATTTTCTATATTAGTTGGTGATTTCTATCGCTAGGTTCTCGACCTAATTTTATAGTAATGTTTAACAGCTTCAAAATTCACTTTATAGTTTGAAACAGACTCCTCGATGACATTTTATGAAATTGATCATAACAATGAAGAATTATGGTTTCCAACAGTCCTACTTGGACTATTATCTGTTTACCTATCCTCACAAGGGCATTTATTTGTATTTGTTAGTCTATGTCAATGATCTAATTATCTCTAGAAGTGATGTGGTGTAACATCCCATTTTTGGGACTTCCCGTAATTGTGAACTGAGAATAATGAGAGCAATTAAAGTGCATTACATGCTCATGCATCATTATATTTTTACACACTTGTGAATATTTATTGTTGGCTTACTTAAAATAATTGTATATGCATTCATTGACTTTTTTGGGTATAATTGATTGATTAATGTGATTTAAAAAATAAATTGTGAATTCTTTGTGGTAAAATTTATTTGGAGACTGTTAGTATTATTTTAAAATTTTTGGTAAATTTTAGGAATTTTTGAAATTTGGAGTATTTTAGACTAGGAAAAATATTGAATAATAGACCAACTAAATTGTGACATGTGGTAATAGTGAACAGTGCCACACGTAATACATGCAAGATAGCCACGTAGTGTAAGATTTAATATAGCTCTTTCTCTATTGATTGCCTCTGCACCAAAAACATTAATGAAAAATCTTCAGCTTGTTTACCAACACCGAAACACCAGTTGTTTATTTTGTACACTTGATTCCCTCTTACTACTGGAAACCTTGTTGAATCAAGTAAGTGATTTTGATGATGTTTTACTATTGTTAATTCTGTATATGAATTTATCATAAGTTGTTAAAGAGGTGCAGTTTCGGTAATTAATGAATGAGAGGAAAAATGAAAGATTTGTAAAATAGAAATTGTTCAGGAAAGTTTGAAATAGGTTCTGTTGTTATATTGAAATGGATATGTAAAACTGCTAGAAAGTTGATGTATGAAATGAAGTTAACAGAATAGGTTTAAGTGTCTTAAGTGTTAATTGAAGATTAAAGAAGCTGAAAAAATACAGTAGAGAGAGAGAAATGAAGTTTCAGATTTGTTATGGTTGAAGGATAAACTTGAATTTGATTTGTTTAGAAATTGTATTGGAGCTAGAAATGCAATATAGATGAGTTAGAAGTGAGTAATCTAGAAAAGAATGAAAAAAAATGTAAGAAGAAGAAAATATACGGTGAAGAAGAGAACAAAGCACGATCGTGCTTCAGCACGATTGTGACTTCACTATTGAAGATCGCAAATCTCGATCATACTTCTACACAATCGCGACTTCGTAGGCGTAGGAAGCATAGTCTGCACGACCGCGACTTTCAACGTTTTTGAAGAAAGTTTGTTTTTGAACATCTTTTGGTATTTATGTTATAACTTCTTCTCTAGGAATCTAAATGACCTGATTCTAGAATCAATAGATTCCTAACACATTTAGCTACCTCTCCATAAAAATTGGTAGCTTTCTGAATTGATTTGAAGAAGATTGAATGAGTGAAAGTGTGAGAATCTGTTAGAATAATATGAATTGGAATGTTTTACTGAATATACTTTGGTAGTTTTATTAAATCTTAACCTATAAAGTTTCAAATGAGGCGATTCTTGATTCAAATGAAACTAGTGACATAAAGCTACGATTTTCCTGAAGAAATCAAATTGTAATTCTAGTTTTAAGAATTTCAAAATCTGTTATGAAGTTGAAGTAAGAGTTTTGTTATAGTTTAAGAATAGAATGACACATTTGGAGTATAACTTCTTGTATACAAGCTCAAATTGAATGATCTTAGTGTTATTAGAAACCTAAGACATAGAGGAACAATTGTTTAGAAGGAAGGGTGAATTAAATTCTTCATTTTCTAGATCTTATTGATCTTATACAGTTGACCAGAATGGATTGTTTTTAGAAAAAGATGAAATAGAGAGTGAGTGATTGAATTTTATCACAATTGGAATACAAATGATATGTACAGCAACATTTGACAGAAATATACCTGAGAATTTGTCATTAAACATGCATGATACATGAAACATTGATACATGTGTTTATTCTATTTCATAAGCGCTCTAGTAATATGAAATTATTTTTATTTTTAGGATTACTTCCAAATGGAGAATGTACAGATGTTATAAAGGAGGGAGACATTATTTTTGGCAAGTAAGTCTTACTCATATTGTATATATGTTAGACTATTTTATGTCCCATGTCACTTATAGATTTGAGTCCAATGAAAAGCACCTAAGATAATAGTTATTGGGTATTATAGAATGGATCTCAATTGGGTCAAATACCATTTTCCTCTCTTTTCCAATTACCAAAGGACATGTTCATTGGTGATGCTATATAAGTTGAAAAAACTTATTGAATCATAACATTCTGAACCATTGAAGAATTTGATAAAAGAAGACGAGAGGAAATAAACAGTTTTTCACGACAAACACGAAATTATGGATACAAGTACGCAAAATCATTCGATCCGATAAATGATTTACAATATGCTCCTTGTAATTTAATTTATGTGTCTCAACTTCTTACGGAGTCTAATTATCTCGTGCAATTCACTAACAAATTTTGTGTTATTCAAGACTGCACTTTGAGGATCCTGATCGAAGCAAGTGAACTGTAGAAGGGCTATACTACTTAAAAGGGACGGCTCCAACTCGTATGCATCAGTCAAGTGGCGTCAAATGTAGCAATTTACGACATCTCAGACTTTTGGTATCCATCAAATGAAGTAGTAGAAATGCTTTCTATTGTTAGGATTAGTAGGAAAAATAGTAGTTGTGATGAATACGCAGTACTAGTGTAAAAGGATAGGTTTGTGAGCTTTGATATTATGATTAAATATGTAAATTGAGAAGTCTTTTACTTGCATCTCTTGTGACGAAGTTACATTAAGTTATAAATAAATGTGATTGTATAATATCAAATTATGTACATCATAATATCAAATAAAATGAAAAAATAAAAATAGTTGAAATATCTATCTTTAAATAATAAGAAATATTTTACACATATTATCGTGAGCGTTTTATCATGAACTGTGTACATTAGGTTCAAGTGTCATGTTGATGGTATCACACCACATCAAAGTTGACTGTCATGGACTATAAGTTCCATTAGAGTGTGATTTTCGGTGCCAACCAATAGGCTGATATAAGGGAAATGAGTTCTTGTGGAAAGTTGTAACTCAACTGAGTTTTCAGTCTACTTTACTTAAACAACAATCTTTTAATAATCCAATTCAATGTTAGTAAGAGTAGTTTAACCACGAGTAAATTCAATTCTTTTTAAGATTTAGTGCAAGTATCTGTGTACAAACATATACTTCTCTTCTTGTATATACCAAAACTCCTGAAGCCTTTCTTTTCTCTTTACTGTTTCTGCTGCATATTTCTCATCAGCTTCTGTTTTCTTATGTTTATATAGTTTGTATTAATTTAGTTGTATAAGAAGATAGAAAATTTGACATGGTATTGACTTTAAATGGACACCATCAAACTTGAATGGATTAAATTATCCTTTATATGCTGTCATGTCATATTTGGGAGAAACGTTACTACTTGTTATGGTCGCATGTTAAGCAAATCGTCGCTAATTATAGTATGGACGCGTCTAAGCTACTGTCTATCTTAAGAACGTGCATCGATTCTAAGTTGCTACTTCAGGGCCGACTTATCCACCAAAAAGTGGTCACTCTTGGCTTGCATGATAACATTGCCTTGTGCAAGAACCTCATAAATCTTTACTTCTCTTGTCAAAGCTATGACTCTGCTAAGCTTTTTTTCAGAAGCATAGAGAACCCTTTTGATATCTCTTTGTGGAATGCCGTTTTGGCTGCTTACTGCAAGAATTATATGTACATTGATGCCCTTGAGCTTTTTGGTAGTTTACTGCAGCACCCATATTTGAAGCCTGATAGTTTTAGTTACCCCAGTGTGTTAAAGGCTTGCGGTGGATTAACTAGAGTACATTATGGAACAATGTTGCATGCCCAGTTGATAAGATTGGGTCTTGCTTATGATGTTGTTGTCGGTAGCTCTCTCGTGGGCATGTATGCCAAGTGCAATCTTTATGGGCGTGCTATACTGTTGTTCGACGAAATTCCTGAAAGGGATGTTGCATGTTGGAATGCGGTCATCTCTTGCTCTTATCAAGGTGGGAAAGCCGAGAAAGCTTTGGAATTGTATGAGAAGATGAAGGAATCTGGGTTTCAGCCAAACTCAGTTTCATTGACAACTGCTATTGCATCGTGTGCCAGGCTTTCGGATTTGGAAAGAGGGAAGCGAATTCATGAGGAATTGGTGAGAAACGGGTTTGAGTTGGATGGTTATGTCAATTCTGCTCTCATTGACATGTATGCCAAATGTGGTTGTATGGAGATGGGGAAGAATGTTTTCGAGCAGATGACGACAAGAACTGTTGTTGCTTGGAATTCCATGATAGCAGGATACAGCTCAATAGGCGATAGCCAAGCGTGCGTTGAACTTTTCAGAAAGATGAATGCAGAATGTACTAAACCAACTCTAACTACTATAAGTAGTGTATTGATGGCTTGCGTAAGATCTGCCCAACTTCAACATGGAAAGTTCATGCATGGCTATATAATAAGAAACAAAATGGAGGCTGATACCTTCGTTGACAGTGCACTTATTGACCTATACTTCAACTGTGGAAGGATTCAGTCAGCTGAAACTCTTTTTAAAAGGACACCAAGAACAGATGTAGTTTGTTGGAATGTGATGATATCTGGATATGTAGCAGTAGGCAATTATTTGAAAGCATTAGACACCTACGATGACATGGAAGTAGCCAAATTAAAAGCGAATGCTGCATCATTCGTTGGTACCTTGTCAGCTTGCTCGCAATTAGCTGCCTTAGAGAAGGGTAAGGAAATTCACAAGTGCATCCTTGAGAACGGATTAGATAATGATAGAGCAGTCATGGGAGCTCTTCTTGACATGTATGCTAAGTGTGGTGCCATGAACGAAGCCCTTAATGTTTTCAGGAAGTTGCCAGAGAAGGATCTCGTATCATGGACCACTATGATTGATGCCCGTGGATCTCATGGCCATGCTTTGGAAGCGTTGAAGCTTTTCAGAGAAATGCAGCAGCAGAATGTGAAACCAGACAAGGTAAGTTTCCTTGCAGTTTTATCAGCCTGCAATCACGCGGGATTAACTGATGAAGGCTATAATTACTTCAATGAGATGACCACAAAACATTGTATTAAACCTGTGATTGAACACTACTCTTGCTTGATTGATCTTCTTGGACGTGCTGGGAGACTGGATGAAGCTTACAAGATTCTCAAAAATACTCCTGAAATCAGCGAGGATGTTAACTTATTAAGCACATTATTTTCTGCATGCCATTTGCACAAAAATTTAGAACTTGGGCAGCATATTGGACGATTGCTCATTAAGAAAGATCCTCATGATATATCAACTTACATAACTTTATCAAAAATGTATGCCTATGCCAAGAGATGGGATGAGGTTGGCAAGATGAGGCTAAAGATGAAAAAGCTAGGAAGGAAAAAGAATCCTGGATGCAGCTGGATTGAGGTTAAGAAGAGAATCCATTCTTTCTTGGCAGAAGACAAGGAACACCCTGAAACATATAGGGTCTACGGATGTCTCAAGATTCTTTCAGATCACATGGAACTAGATGACATGGTGTCATCTTAATTAGAAAAATCACACTTGGGGACATCTAAGAACACCAACAGTTTTGTACTCGAAATATTTTAAGTGGCCATAATTGAGGAATCGAGTGATAACTACCGCATGTGAATGTAAGAATCAAGAGGGTATGGTTGTTACAGGATAAGTGAAATTTTAAGTCAAAATGTTCGTGTCTCTTTCTATAACATGCAAAAATGTATAGTTGTTGAGGTGCATTTTTTTGTAAAAATTTGCATCATCAGTGATCGCTCAGGACTCCCCCAAATTACAGTGATGAAGCAAACATGCATGTTAAAACTTGATTTTTAAAATTAATTTGTCAATTAAACATTATTCATAGATAGACATGCCAAATTCTTCTACGTAAATTGTGGGAACAAATCTCGATGGTGGAGGGCGAGCTTTGGAACAACTGATAAGATTATTCTTTTATGATTGGAAGACCGCACGTTCAAGTTATGGAAATAATTTTTTAAAAGTATAATAATAAATTTATAATCATTTTCAAAAAAAATAAAATTATAATTTAAATTACTAACAACTACTGGACTTATTATAATCAAGTTGAAATTGAGACCAAGTCATCTTTTGCATAAAAAATCATGTGCTTAGTTAAAATACTTCAAATTCTTGAAATGTGTCATCTACGATTTTCTTACTATAATAATATTTCCCCCTTTAAGTGGAACCTTGTTCTTAAGATTTACACGACAATCTTTAATTTTTCATCTCTCCCATGTAGTTTCCTTAACTAGTAACATTTTCCATTTTACCAAGCTTCCCTAAACAAACATAGTGTAATAGTCGGTTTCCAAAACTATTAAGGGTTAGAGTGTTAGATTACTTAGTCACATGAATTACATCATCTTAGAATGAATTTGGTGAATTTAGGATATGATTTTATGATTTCATTCACATGTATAATATGAGCTTACACGTATGAATTTTGATTTTAAAAAATTGTACTCAATTGACATGTTTTGGGGAATGAAAGTTTCAAAAATGATTATGATATAATTCTGCATTTCTAATGTCTTGTATTTTGATTTTCTAATAAAAAGAATTAATGGGTTATAATTAGTAATTTGAAGTTAATTGTTACAATTGGGAGATTTATGAATAACTATATACATTTAGCCTAGAAAAAAATTTCAAGTGGCAAGACAAGTTAACGTGTGAAAATTTAGAATGACTAAGCCTATAAAATGAGTGACATATGGCGGTAAAATTGAGTGAAAAATGACAGAAGAACTAAATGACGTTTGGCAGCCTAAAGAGCGGACATGTAGCTGGCTTAGATACTTGACAAGTGTCCTTAAACTCATCTTGCACCTACACCATACGACATAGACACTTCCAGCATCGTCTTCATTGTATTATGCTGTAACTCTCTCCTTCTTCTCGCTCTCACTGGCAAAACTCACTCCTCCCTCACATTTGAGTTTCTGCTCTAAATTCTGTCCATTAACACCTCAAAACCTTTGTCAATTTCTTAAGAAAGATAGCTATATTATGCTATTTTCTTCTTATCTCTACTGAAACTCATCCTATTCCTGAGATGATCTTGCACGCATGTGAGGCAAAGCAGGTTTAATATATTGAGGTGGCATTTAAGTTGAATAAGTGAAGTACTAACCTATTGTGGAATGTGTTAGAAGAAATTATGATGACTGATTAGGGATAGATTGAATGTGGTATTGGTGTTGAAATTGTGCTGGAAAATGATGAATGAAAGGGGTATCTTCTGTTCTATTTTTGGATTCATGACAACAGTAGTTTATGGGCTGTTATATGGATGATTTAAGTTGAGATTTGAAGTATAATTGATGATGAATTCGTGCTAAAGATAGGTATTATTGAAGAGTTTTAAAATATGGAAAAGTTAGAGTGCATGTATGATGGTATAAAGTGAATGGTAATGAAACAAATGGGCAGATTTTTGCGTGATTTAATATAACCAATATAGAAGCTAGACTAGCATGAAATGAATTAGCTTTAAAGGACATGAGTTTTGAAAAAATTCAAGTGGTAGTGATGTCTCTAAGTATATGAAATTCGTGCAGAATTAAGGGAAGAAAGACAGTGCATGATTGTGGCCTATTTACTTGCTTTCTGTGGCATGGTCCCCTACGATCGTGAGCCTAGTTCTAGAATGTTAATTTTAGCCCTGTGTACATATTGAACCAATTGAGAAAAAGTCACTCTAAATTGGTGTATTTTGACTTGATTAAGGCTTGGAATGAACCTAGATTGTTTCTTGATTAATTGGTTAAGAGCTTGATAAGTTTAGGTTGTAAATTGATGTCATAACTTAAAGAATGTACTGTTTTGATGTCAATGTATCCAAATCTGGAAACTATGATGTCATAAAGGAATAAAGGTGTTCTTATGGATGCAAACATGATCCTAAGGATATGAGTAATGTGTATTAGGCATGAATGAATGAGCATTGAAGAACATGAGATAATTATGAAGGAGAATTGGGTAATTGTATGAATATATATTGCTAGATAAGTTTGGTGAATGTGTGATTGATGAATTTTGAGTAAATTAAGCTTGCTTAAGGTATAAACCTAATTGCAAAGTAGTTATATACAAGCTAAAATGTTTGAATGGTCAAGATATTTGTATAAGAATACATCCCTGGAAAGTCAATTAAGCATGCATTGAAACATGACATATATACATGTGCATGATTGTATATTCATATGATTAAACAAATCAGTGATTTTTGAACTATGTGTGTATTGCACGACGATAGACGCGCAAGGTGATCGTCAACATCCAGACATTGCCGAAACCTCAAGGCAATAACTTTTCTACAGTATACTGTGAGATGACTTAGATGTGTAAACTCATTTATATGTGCTTCTGTATGAATTGTATGTTTAATATGGAACATATATACAACCGATTGATAAATAGCAGACTTAGATCCGAGGATTTTGATATAGGTGGCTTGAGTGCACAGAAATGAAAGGAAATGAAAACATAACATATGAAATGATGCATCTCATCACTTTGAAATGCATGATCAGATAAAGGAGTTGTCACTAGAGTGACCGATGTGCATAAATGAGCTTTGAGCTCAAGATTAT
>JANSVA010000008.1:26012077-26024206 GCA_025504915.1 Erythroxylum reticulatum | reverse complement strand
TAAGTTGATAGGCACTTGGTCATAATAAAACAAAGTGAGAATGGAAACACATGTGCATTTGCATATACATCCCTACATATATCAAATGATTAAATTAAAATGAATTATTGAATTGTTTAAAATAGTGTATTATAGTTGAAGTTAATGGAGGATGTGTTGTGATATGCAATGCTAGCTTACATGATATGCTTGTGGAAATATAATAAACTTTGATATACTTGTTTTTGTGATCTGAATTGAGTGAATACATTAATGATGGTTCACTCGCGGAGTTCATAAACTCATCAAAATTGCAACGCTGTTTTTCAAGTTCAGGGGAGTTCTAGCTATTAAGGTGATATAGTAAAAGTCTAGTACTTACATTTTGGAGACGAGAATGGCTCAAAGGTCTGATTAGCTAAATCTGAGGAGTCTAGTTAGAGTCTTGTGTATTAGCATCCCATTTTATGTTATATATTTAGTACTAAGATTGAACTCAAAAAATGTTGTGTAATGTATATATGGATTCTGAATTATAATGACACATATGACTTTTATGTTTGTGAATGGAATGGGAAGAAATGAACATTTAAAATGCTTATGATATTTTTGATGCCTTTAATGAGTTAGTTTGATTATCCTAACGTATCATTTTCATAGAGTATGTTCTCGAATATCCTCTGGTATGTTCGAGCTTATGCTCTATGGGAGTGGTATGTTACGCATTGAACCTTTTAAATGGAACGAGAATAGTATAAAACTAATAAAGAAGAAAAGTTTGTATTACTAGAGAATATAATTTTATTCATCAACTTGCTCCTTATATAGAGCTAACACATAATAGAAACACAAGATTTTTGGTTGATTAGAAGCCATGTTTAACAGACTCTTATAACTAACATTATCAAGCCATAATAAATAGAACCAAAAAATCTAGAAAAGAGACTCCTAAAGGCTTGGTCTGTTGATTGTTTCTCTAGCATGCCAAGTAACCTATACAACTTGTAACATTTCTCCTCCTTGCCTTAATAGTTGCAGAGACCTAGTTGGTCTTTTAGAGCTTCAAATCTAGTTTTTGGTAAAGCCTTGGTTAACACATCTATAACTTAATCCTCTGTTTTGTAATAAAGTAATTTGAGGTCACCATCTTTTTTAGCTTCCCTTAAATGATACAATTTGATCTTGAAATGCTTTGTCTTGTTATGAAAAATTGGATCACTTGAGATTGCAATTATAGCTTGATTATCCATATGAATTTGAGTTGGCTCATTTTGATCCATGTATAAATCTACAAGTAGTTTTCTAAACCAAATTGCTTGATTGACTACAACATTTGTTGCCATATACTCAACTTCTGTTGTGTTTTGGGTTATCAAGTCTTACTTCTTTAAGCACCAAGAAAAATCACTGAACCAAAGATGAAACAAAAACTTGTTGTGCTTTTCATGTCATCAGCAAAACCTGCCTAATCACCATCAGAATAACCACGAAATCTGAAATTCTGATAGTAAAAGTACCTAATTCCATTCTATAGTTTGTTGTCACCTTGATATATCTTAAAATCCTTTTAGCAACTTATAAATGCACTTCACTTGCACAATGCATGAACCTTGAAAGCAGCTTTACTGAAAACATTATATTTAATCCAGAGGCTTTAAGATACATCAAACATCCGATTGTGCTCCTATAAATGCCTTCTTCAACCTTTTTTGCTCCATCTTCTTTGCTGAATTTTTCCTTTTGATTCATTGGTGTGCTGGTGCTCTTGCATTCTTCCATGCGAAACTTCTTCAGAATTTCCTTTGCGTACTTCTTTTGGCTCATGAAAATTCCATCATGATCCTGCTTCACTTCCATACCCAAAAAATAGGACATTAAGCCAAAGTATGTCATTTCGAATACTTTGAACATTTCTGCTTTAAACTCATTTATAAGTTATTCACTGCTTCCTATTACAAGAAGATCAGTAACATAAATAGAAACTATGATTAAGTTAATATCTATTTTCTTGACATATAATGTAGCTTCTATGGGGCTTTTGATAAAATTGAGACTCTAAAACTGTTCATCAATCCGATTGTACCAGACCTTAGAGCTGTTTAAGACCATATAGAGCCTTTTTCAACTAGTAGACCTACTCCTGCTAGCCCTTAACTTAAAAACCTTCCGTCTACTGTACATATATCTCCTCTTGAAGATAACCATTTAAAAACACATATTTTACATCCAATTGATAGTTCCTCCATCCCTTTTCTACTACCAAAGTAATCAACATTCTAATTGTATCTAAGCGTGCTACTAGAGCAAATGTTTCAAAGAAGTCCCAACCAAAAAATTGAGCATAGCCTTTCATAACTAACCGAGCTTTATATTTGTTTACAGAACTATTTAAATTAAGCTTGGTTCTATATAATGCCATTTGACTCTGATGATTTTTTTGTGTTGAGGCTTGTCCACCAGCTCCCAGGTGTCATTCTTTTCAATCATTCTAAACTCCTCCTTCATTGCCTTAATCCACTTTTTATCCTTCTTAACCTCATCAAAATTTGCAGGTTCAAAAACAACAACATTACTTCTTTCATGATTATCAGACAAAGCTTTATACCTTTAACTATAACATCTATATTATCATCAAAATGTTGTGGGATTTCTTGCAATTGCTACTCTATTAACATACCCCAGTTATCTTGTTTGTACTCCATGAATTTGACATCTCAGCTGATAAGTATTTTTTCCATTTTGGGGCTACAAAATTCTGTAAGCCTTTGATACGTTGTTGTAACCAATGAAAACTCCAACTTCTAACTTCTTATCCAATTTATCTCTCTTTATCTGTGGAACATAAGAGAAACAAAGGAATCCAAAAGTTTTTATAATATATAGGTCAGGATTATAACCAAACCAAGCTTTGAAAGGAGTTATTTTTTTGTAGAACTCTTATTGGTAGCCTATTCAATAGAAAAACTGCAGCTTTTGTAGCTTCGACCTATAAATTTTTTGATAAGTCCTTGTAAAGCATGCACCTTGCCATCTCTATAATGCTTTGATTTTTCCTCTCACTACCATTTTGTTTTAGGGTGTAAGGAGTTATTAATTGGTGCTCAATACCAATTTCTTCACAAAACCTATCAAAACACTAATTTGTATACTCCTTCCCATTATCTAACCTTCCATTATCTAACCTTATCTTTTGTATCCTGCAATCACTTTGATTTTTCACTTAAGTTTTGAACTTCCAAAATGTATTAGCAATCTCAAATTTGAATTTAAGAAAATATATTAAGCAAAATCTAGTACAATCATCAATAAGCACAATGTAGTATTTACTACTATATAATATTGGTATTCACTGAGGTCCTTCAACATCTGTGTGCACCAACTGCAACTTTCTTGTTGCTCTCTATGTTGTTTAAAGAAATGGTCTTTTTACTTGCTTTTCATATTAACAAGCTACTCAATCAGCTAGCTTGTCTTCCAGCAGTGATACACCTTTCACTATATTTTGCTTCTACATGTATAATAGCCTATCATGATGAAAATGACTGAGCCATTTATGTCATATTTTTGCATTGCTTGATGAATTTAAAAAATTGTTTGTTCCTCCTCCATTAGATTTAGAGCAAAGCTTTTTGCTTGCATCTTAATTCTGAACACATCTTCGCCTTTTACATCCTTGATTAGAAACCATTAGCCTTCAAATATGACTTTGAAACCTTTCTCAATGAGTTGTCCATCACCAAACAAGTTTTGATCAATATTAGGCACATATAAAGCATCAGTAATATGCTTCAGACTTGTTAAGCTTTTTATAGCCACTGTTCTTTTGCCACTTGTTGAAATAAAGCTTCCATTTCCAATTTTTACTTTGGAGATGACAGTTTTATTAAGCTTTTTAAAGAGCTCCAGATCATTGGTCATATGATTTGAGCAGCCACTATCAATCAGCCACGAATCATTTGAGTAATTGCTTGTTACGAAGCAAGTTGCAATGAAGAGCTGCTCCTCCTGATGTTCCTCAATGGAAGCTTTTGCTTCTTCATGTTGTTGTGACTTCAAAATCTACTCCATGCGCCCAGTCTATCCATATTTCCTGCACTTAACATTAGACCTTCCCCAGTACTTCCTTTATGGGTGATTTTTTTTTACAGTATGGACAAGGTGGATAAGACCAATCCTTGTTAGTGTGATTTCATGCCTTGGTCTTGTTCTTGTAACTTTTCTTCTTGTCTTTGACTCTGTTTGAATATTCTGCCTTTTCCTAAAGGGCACCCTTCACCACTTCTTCCTTTCTCATCATTCTCCGTTGCTCTTGTGTCTGCAGTGCATTTATCAACTCTCCCAATGATATACTTAATAAATCCTTAGACTCTTCTAATGAAGAAATCTTCGATTCATACTTTTCAGGCAATGTCACAAGAATTTTTTTCATAATTCATTCATCAAAAAAGTTCATACCAAGTAGCTTGACCTTGTTTACAATTCCTAACAATTTGTTTGAGTAGTCTTTGATTGTTTCTGTCTCCTTCATTCTCAGCATCTAGTATTCTCTTATCAAATTGAGTGCTTGCACGTTTTTTATTCTTTCATTTCCTTGATACTCCTTTTTAAGCTAGTCCCAGATGTCTTTTGTTGTCTCCAAGTTCATTATCTTTGTTAATATTATGCTTGAAATAGTAAAGAACAAGCAAGCTTTGGCTTTGGACTTTTTGCTCTTATTCTCCTTATAGATCTTGATTTGAGCCATGGTTGGGTTTGCTGTTAGTGGAGGAACCTCAAAGTCTTCGTCTATAGCTTCCCAAAGGTCTAAAGCTTTAAGATAGACTATCATTTTAACAATCCATAGTTGATAGTTGTCACCATTGAAAATTGGTGGTGAGATGTGGGAGAAGGTTGTTTCAGACTCCATTATATTTCTAGAATTTTTTTCACTCAACTCACAGATCCCTCAAGAAAAACAACTCTGATACTAATCTATTATTAAATGGCACGAGAGCATTATAGAAGTAATAAAGAAGAAAATTTTGTAAAACTGGAGAATATAATTTTATTCATTAACTTGCTTCTTATATAGAGTTGAAGCATAACAAAAACACAAGATTTTTTGTTGATTAAAAGCCATGTTTAATAGACTCCTATAATTAACAATATCAAGCCATAACAGAATAGAACAAAAAAATTTGGAAAAGATACTCCAAAAGACTTGGTATATTGACCGTTTTCTCTAGCATGCCAAGCAACTTAAGGAAGTTTGTAACATTTCTTAACCTAACGAGTATCTAATGTAGATTTTAGATTAGTTATGAGACTCCTATATACTTGTTTCTAATTTTCTTTTTAAGTAAAGAGACATAGAAGATTGATCAATAAATGTGAGTTAATTTAGGAAGTTTTAATATGTAAGCAACTTTGTTAATTATTTCATCAATCTAATAAGGTCCATAAAAATGAATAGTCAACTTATGAAATGCTCATTTAAGTAATGATTGCAAGTAATAAGATGCAACTTGAGGAATACCTAATCATCCACAATGCCTCTTTGTCTAGAATATGCCAATTGCTTTATTCGATTGTTGGCCTTATTCAAATTAATTTTGAGTTACTTTTTCAATTCATCTTGAATAACAAGTTATCGTTAAAATCTATTAACTAAGACTACTACCATTTTCATAAAAAGGAATTGTGAAAATGTTGGCCTCTCATATAAGGCCTAAAATGGAAACAGATTTATTGATTGATGGCAAGTTCTATTCTACCAAAGTTACGCGGAAGAAGGGAGAGAATGGCATTTCTCAGTTGATAAGACATAAAGCACCTCAAGTACTAGTAGGTTAGTTGGGGTGGGAGAAGTGGGGATTATCGTGTATTTTCTTTTGAAAACTGTGAGATGGGACTGAGGCTTTGTAATTGTCAATTGGGGGAAAGCTCATAGAGTTTCCATTGTTATCTTTCCTCTTTTGTTACTAACATTCAATACATCGATGTTATCTTTTCTTATTGTTGTTGGTGTGCTCTGTTGTAGTTCTACTACTGTGTTTTATTTCTAATATTTGTTTGCTTTGTGGGTTATTGAGAGCTAAGGTCTAACATTGTTCTAAACTACTAGATCGTTAGGAGGTGGGTGTTGACATGCTTATGCCAAGAAAGTCGTCAGCTATAGAGGGAAGAGAGCACGTTGGAGGAAAGTCAATGAGAAACCAACAAACAGTTATTGGCCATTTTAGAAGCCTTGAAAAACCTGACCAAGGTAGTAGAGGACATAGGATGGAGGAGGTCATTCTAGGAGGAGGGATAAATACTGAGAGGTTGAGGTTTTTGGCAAACTTACACCAGAACCATCTCCGGAGATCGGGTTGCACAATTAAGCCGCAGGTCAGAAATCGAGTTATGAATCAGAATCTCTCATTTTGACTGAGTTAGAGCACCATCGACCACCGATAGTGCCACTGAAGCTGTCTGAGACTAAACTAAATGTTTTTAGATAGCAAGCTGGAAGGGAAGAGCTCCCTACTTTTGATGGGTCTGACCCATATGGTTGGGTGACTTAGGCTGAGGTGTTTTTCTCTACTCAGGGGAGCCCAGAGTGTGTGAAGCTTGCATTAGCTCAAATAAGCATGGAAGGAGGAACCATTCACTGGTTTTCCCATCTTAAAGCTTTTGTTCCTAGATTAACCTGGGAAAAATTAAAATAAGAGTTGATGTCCTGATAAAATTGCCACAAACACATCAATCCATACAAACAACTTTCAGTATTGCGATAAAATGGAACATTGGAAGAGTGTATAACAAAGTTTGGGATGTTGGTATCGCAAAATCATCATATCATGGAGAAGCAGTACATGGGATATTTTATTAGGGGGATCAGAGATGAGATAAGACGAAGGGTGAAGACACACCAGTCTGATAGCCACATGAGCCTTATTGAAGTGACCAAATATGTGGAAGAGGAGTTGTTGGGGGAAGGGTGCTGAACTATCGAAAAATATTCTTCAATGCAACTAGTGACAACAGATTTTCTAGGGTGAGTAGAGTCATTAGCCTAATAGCTACTCGGTTTCCTTGCAGTGGCATTTGGGGTGACAAAAAAATGGAAAACAGAACAAGAGTGGAGTGGTAGAATCATATGGGCCTATTAGGGCAAGGAATAGTAGTGTAGGGAGTAGTGGTGAGGGTGGAAATAAGGTAAGATGTGGGAGTCGCCCTAAGGGTACTATCAACTTGACTTACCAAAAATTGCATGATAAGAGAGCAAAGGGGTTACGCTTCAAATATGGGGAATGTTTTACACCCCTCCACTAATGCTTGGGAAGGCAACTTAGACTCATGATTCTAGAAGACGATGAGGAGGCCAGTGGAGATGAAGGATGGGTCATATTAGAACAGGATAAAAAGAAAGAAATTGAAGAAGTATCATGCAATGTTATTGAATTGTATGGAGTGATGGTAGCAAATACTGATAACCAAGATATCATAAAGGTCGAAGGGAGAATAGGGGTAGTATATGTCCTCGTATTAATTAACAGTAGGGCTACTTATAATTTTGTTTCTATAGAAGTAGTGAGATCTATGGGGTTGGAAGTGGATGAGGATGTCATTTATAAGATCACCCTTAGTGATGGGCGCATAACAACAACAACAAAAGGGAAATATAAAGGAATGAAGATAGAGGTCGGGTCTAATGAGTTCACAATAGATATATATAGGTTTGATCTTGGTGGAGTTGATGTAATATTGGGAGTTTCTTGGGTAAAGACATTAAGGGATGTTCAAATGGATTGGGAGAAAATGCAAATGGAGTTTGAGGTTAGTGGAACAGTGGTGGTTTTATAAGGGAATACCAAACAGGGTAATATATGTTCAACTTTGAACCGAGTGCGTCATCCTCTTTGCCAAATGGAGTGTTATTAAGGTCAATAGGGAGTCGTCTAGCATAAGTCTTGGAAGGTAGTGAGGTCACTTCAATCCCAAGAGAGGAGTTAGCGGGATTATTCGAACAACTTCAGGTAGTTTCTGTTGAAAAAAGGGGGTTACCATCAGCCAGGTCGATAGATCATGCTATTATCCTACAAGAAGGAGTCTCCCCAATTAGTGTGTTCCCCTACAGATATGCTCACATATAGAAGGAGGAAACTGAGTGACAAGTGCAAGAGATGCTTACCCAAGGAGTAATTAGACCTAGCTCTAGCCCTTACAAAAGCCCTATAATTTTTTTGAAAAATTAAACGAATTTTATAGAGATTATATGAAAGAGATACACAAGTACAATAACTACTTCTACATACAGAAGAAGCTAAAAATGACTAAGGCGAAGCTAAAAATGACTAAGGCACAGCCAAGATGTCACCGTGGAAACATCATGAAACAAAAACGATAGCATTTATTAAGTGGAGGTACGATGCGTTAATTATTTTTGATAGCTGTATATGGTAAAAAAAACTTCCCATCTCAAACAAAGTATCGCAAAGCTTTTGAATTAGGGCAATGGATGGATTCTTCATCTTCAAGAGGCATTCTTATCTCCTGCGGGGAATTTGTCAGATGGCAAGGGTCTCATAGAGGTCTGTTGGTTTCGACGTTGGATCAACTGGTTAGGTATTTTAATTTCTTCGTTGTTGCTTTAACTGTACTATGTATCTTCTACTTCTCTTTTATACATATGCTTAGCTTCCGAGCATAACTTCTAGTTAAACATTTAGTGAAGCTAGGATGATTGTGTTGCATGTTTGATTGAGGTTACAAAATAGAATGAGTTCTCTGATTTCATAAAGGATCTCATATGCGATGACCTTTTAGGCTTTTTGGTTTTGCTAGATCATTTGAGGTTTCTTTGCTTCCATAATCCATATAAACAGAGTCCTAAGGATAGAACTTGGATTTGGCTATTTAGGTTTGGAGGACTTATGTGGTTTGTGAATTTTTAGATAAGCTCTATGATAGTGTTCCCTAGATTTAGCCATAGGCATCTGTTGGTTATAGATTCCCATACATAACTGCTATAAAGGCATGTGAAGAAGAGGTGATGTAACATCCCATTCCTATATTAAGAGTTAGAACTAAAAAATATGGTACATGTGAGATCAATGAGGGATTAAGAAAAATGCATCTCATGCTCATGCATAATGTTAGCATACATGCACGTGAATTTGAATTTTTGCACACATTAAGATGACTGTACAATGCATTGACTATCTAGGTATAATTGATTTTTTAATGTGATATTATTGAGAATTGTGAATTATTTGTATTGAAAATCGAATTGGAGAAGTATAAATAGTTGGATTAGAATTTTGGTAAATTTTAGGAGAAATTTCCACAAAAAAAAGGTTGGGTATTACTGGACTAGGAAAAATGCCACTTGGTAAGTAAATTGATGAATGGAAATAGAAATAAAGGTTTAATGATATTGATTTTTGAGAAAATGATATTGAAAATTGGGAGACAATTGTAGTAAAAATATTGGAGTTGGTTGGACTAGTTAAATGAGAATTAGTTAAAGCCCTAAAAGATGGATGAGTGACAAGTGTCATATGTAAAGTTAATCTTAAAAAGTTTACTACTATTCTTTTAACTTTGGAAGACAAAGACCTTGTTTGTCTTGTCTTTAAAATATCTTCTTCGTGATTATCTTCTTCAAGCTTGTTCCTTTACACATAGTTTTCCATCAAACCTTCACCAAAGAAAGATCTTGTTTTCATCTACCTTTTTCTACTCCCAACTTCGGTTTTCTTCCTTTCGCCTCAAGAAAAACCGAAACTTGCCCAACTTCCATAATGACGTCTGTAAGTTGCATAGAGATTAGGGTTTCTTGAGATTTCGATGAAGTTGGAGATTTAACAAGTAAGTATTGAGTAAATCCTTATGAGTTGTTGATATATGTACTAAATTTAAAGTAGTTGATATTTTATATTTATGAGAAAATATATACTTTTCATGTTCTTCGTGAATATAAGATGGAAATGTGGATTTGTTGATTTTTCAGTTTTGATGATACAAATGTTTTAAGAGGTTTTGGAAATGATTTTTGAAGTTGAAAGATCTTAGAAAATAGGCATAACTAGGTGCAAAAACTTTTTGAAGAAAACAGACGTGAGGGCTCTATTTTTACTGTGTATATATATGCACATACATGAGTTTGGAGAGATATTCGAGATGAACAAAAGAATGAATTTAGAGTTAAGAGATAGGTGTATGATGATGTTTGGAGATGAGAAAGATTGATTAAAATGAAAGTTGAGAAGAAAAATGGAGAATGTAAAAAAAATTAGAAGTGTAGAAAAATGAAGAGATGGAAAAAAAATTAAAAAAAACGTGAAGGAGAAGCATGAATGATCCTTTTTCTGTTTTTGATGATTTTGTTTACGCATGGATTTTAGATTTTTTTTGGTGCAAGATTTGAGTTGGATGGAAGTTAGAGAGGAAAAATGGAAAATATAGATAAGATGAAAAATTGCAGCTGTTGAAAGAAATGCATAAATGAGAAAGATGAGCAAGGGATTTTCTGTTTTTAATGTTGGTGTTTAAATCTGAATTGTGGAGTTTTTTATGAATGTTTTGAGTTAAATGAGAGTCGAAAATGGAGGTTGAAATATGTTAGAAATGGTTTAAGTGAAAGAAAAGAAGAATAAGGAAAGTAGAAGAAACAACAGAGATTTAGAAGGAGAAGACGAATCGCGATCGTGCTTCTGCACGATCACATCTTTGGAAGAGGAAGTGGGAAAGCACGATTATGCTTTTACATGATTGCAACTTTCCTCTAACGACTAGAGACTTGCGATCGTGTTGAAGTATGATTGCGACTCGAGTGAAAACTCGCAATCATGCTCGAGCACGATCGCGACTTCTTTGGCTGGAGAAAATTCAAAACCTTTTTTGATTGTTTGGCAATATCTTATTCTCCCAACCTCCAAATGACATGGGACATGAACCATTGGACTCGTAACACATTAATCTACATCTCAACCAAAAATCTGAGCTATATGAAATCATTTGGAAGAGATTGAGTGAAAAATATAGGATTAGTCCGAGTGGGTGTACATGACCGTGACTTGTTTTTGTTGGTATGTTGCACGTCCATGCCTCACATGTTTTAGAATGCATGGCCGTGCATTAATGTTACACGGCCGTGATTTAATTTAGTTGGGTTAATGGATTTAAGATGAAAATGTTGACTATGTTGGAATATGATAACCAGAAAGGTTTCATTGAATAGGCTTCTGTATTTTGTCAATATCTTATTCTATAGTTATCCGAATGGAATAATTTTTGATTTGGAGTAATAGGGCTACAAATTGTATGAAGAAATCGAATGTTAATTCAGTTTCTAAGAGTTTCAATTTCTGGATGGAAGTTGAGTATAGTGTTTTGTTTCAGAATGAGAACAGTCCGAATTATTTAGAGAATATTTTTCCAAATGCTGAACCAATTTGTATGATCTTGGTGTCATTAGATACTTAAGACTTAGGGGAACATTTTTCTAGAAGAAAGTGTTATCAAATTTCTTCATTGTTGGGGTCAGAAAGAACATGTAAAGTTAACCTGAAAGTATGTTTTAGGAAAAATATAAATTTGACCAAATGAGTTATGAATTTTGATTCTAATGGTTTTATTGAGGTACAAACCATAAGTATGAATGATACTTATATGAGTTTAGAAATATGAATGTTTACGTGACGAAAATAATGGAATGATACCTGCGATTGTCATTAAGCATGCATTGTACTTATTTCGTATACACATTTATGCATAAATGAATGCTTATAATTATGCAAAGTTGTTATTGTGAGTGTATGCAATGTGTGTATTGCATAATTTGGATGTAAAGGATAAACGTCTGCATTCAGATGTTCCCAGATCTTGAAAGTAAATGCTAATCTGGAGCATACTATGAGTCGACCTAGATGGTCTCATTTCATTGTTTGTTATGTTTTAAATTTCTACTTTAAATTGCTATTCAAATGAAATATGAATGTTCTGATTCCAAACATTTATGCATAAATGAATGCTTATAATTATGCAAAGTTATTATTGTAAGTGTATGCAATGTGTGTATTGCATAATTTGGATGTAAAGGATAAACGTCCGCATTTAGATGTTTCCAAATCTTAGAAGTAAATGCTAATCTAGAGCGTACTATGAGTCGACCTAGATGGTCTC
>JANSVA010000008.1:25979858-26011977 GCA_025504915.1 Erythroxylum reticulatum | reverse complement strand
ATTTCATTGTTTGTTATGTTTTAAATTTCTACTTTAAATTGATATTGAAATGAAATATGAATGTTCTGATTCCAAACATTTATGCATAAATGAATGCTTATAATTATGCAAAGTTATTATTGTGAGTGTATGCAATGTGTGTATTGCATAATTTGGGTGTAAAGGATAAATGTCTGCATTAAGATGTTTCTAGATCTTGGAAGCAAATACTAATCTGGAGCGTACTATAAGTCGACCTAGATGGTCTCATTTCATTGTTTGTTATGTTTTAAATTTCTACTTTAAATTGATATTGAAATGAAATATGAATGTTCTGATTCCAAACGTTAGATGTCTGAGGAGTTTGATAAATGCATGAATAATAATAGAAGTGCTCTTTGTATGTTAATTTGACGAAATATGTGAAACACAAATTGTTTGTTAAATGTCGAACCGAGTTTTAAAGAGAAATGTGAATATGCATGTAAATGAAAAAGTGATTCTCAACTTTAATGTTGAATGCCGGACTAAGGTCTGATGACATGTGTAAAGTGAAATAAAATAACTGATTGAAAATATATGAATGTGATGCATTTCATTTCATGAATGTATGAAAGTGTATAAGAGCGAAAGGTTCATTATATAAAATGAGCCCGGTATCTCCAACGGATGCGAGACAGTTATTAATGAGCTCGGTATCCACAATAGATATGGGACAGTTATAGCCACTTGGTCACAACAATAACAAATTGAAAATGAGTCTCATAAGCATTATATATGCATTTCATTTGTATGATTTAAGTAGTTTTACTAATTTTCTGAATGCGAAATATATGTGACTCGATATGATTATTAATCAGATGATGTGAATATGTGATCTGTATGTGTTATGTGATGGAGTGAGTCATCGAAGATGGTCACTCACTAAGTTCGTAAAACTTACCCAAAATTTGCAATATTTTTTAGGCTCAGAAGAGTTACCTCGTTGGGCAAATAGGAGTATAGCCACTGCATTCAAGTAAGAGGTAGAAGTCGGGATCAGTTTGCATCTGTATTAGTATTTTTCCTATTTTTTATCAAATTAAGTCTTCCGTAATTATTGTAATAGGTATATTTGAATATTCTGTTTTGTAATAACTTTCCAAAGTGGAAAGGTTTGTAAATGAGATCGATCAAAGTGTAATAATAATTGTGTTTTTGAGAGCCTGAATTTGAATATTGATTTCCACGTATGTGTAAGATAAATTTGAAAAAAAAATTGTATTGAGTTTTTGAGAGTTTGACCGTTCTAGCACCCTTGCGGGATTCGCACTCGGACATCACTCAAAATGTCGGGTACGTGTCTTGAGAGGGTGGGGTGCTACTCTTTGGTATCAGAGCCTAGATTTAGTATCTTACATAGGCAATTTTCAAAATATATGTCAAGTTACATACATTTTGGTCATGTCATAGCAGATAGTAGCAACTAATCCCTAGTCTGAGTCGCAGGTGTATGAGTCACATACATGAGCATGTGTTAAGAGTTTGAGTTGATAGAATTGGTGAGAAGAGTGGTACTCTTTTAGAATGTGAGAAAACGAAAGTTTGTGAATATTTAAAAATGAAAAATAATATATGGGCAAATATTACAGATAATGATTCAACATATTTGTATTGGTGGATGTATTATTGAATACGACATCAATATTGTACTGTGGTGATATATCTCCTAATGTGATATAGATGTGAATGCATTATCATGGATTGTTTGAGGAAAATAGGGAGACAAGTGGAAATGAAGAGATTAAAGTGTACAAGTAGAATGTAATGGAAACAGAAATTGTTATGATCTTAAGAAGATGAATTTGGAACTGAAATGGATGTTTGATTAATGTGACAAGAGCTATGATCTACCGTAAAAAGATATTAGGGGAATTGAGACAAGAATTTCATAATGATTATGCATCAATGATTCTGAATTGATTAAAGATATACATATGGAAGATGAAATAAATGACAATAGGACGATGAGATAGAAATGAGATAAAGAAAAAGATGATAAATCAAATAAGAAGAGTTAATGCACCCACTATGGTAGTTGAATCATTATGACATGATATAACACTAGAAGAGGTCAATTCTGGAAAATTGAGGTAAAGTTGATGTAAGTATGTGTTAATGCAAGGAAACCCTGATCGTGGCAAAGATAAAGAGAGAAATATTGTTTAGAATCAATTGAGATTAAAGTATTACTATTGCAAGATAATTAGTGATATGTCATAAATAAATCTGAGGATAGACTGGGATGACCTTGATGATATATACCTAAGCATATGTGACAATAATGATGTCTACTACTTCATAGGGTTTTGATAACCCGAACATTATGACCTTGTAAGAAACAATAGAAATTGATCTTCTTGAGGTACTAAGAATGTCTGGTAAGTAGCGATGGAAACAGTGAATTGATAAAGGTTACATGAATAATATAGATGATAGAAACAAGAAATCTTCTTTCGAAGAAGAATTTCACCGAATTAGATTAAGCAGACCAGATAGTTTATTCTTAAGAATGATCAATGAAGGAATAAATAAAATGATCAATAAAGGAATAAATCAAAAATGATATTAGAGTCCCAATCCTAACGAGGACTTATGCATAAGAAGTAGAATATGCTACTGAGAGTGTGTGCGTTTTGTTGATGTAAAGCATCCAACTATGTGATTGTATTCTTGAATTTGAGGTGACATTAAGTATAAGAGATACAAATTGATCTGATGAAGGTATTACCAACACAGGAAGTTAAGATTGCAAATAAATTGAAATGTGTGGAGAAACTAGTATGAATGAGTAGGCATTAGAATAAATCCATATGAAAACTAGATAAAATCAAATGAATTGAGAAAAGAAGTCAATTGCGAAACTGAAAATAATATAACAGAATATTACCTCATTGAGGAATTATATACTTGAAGAATTACGAGAACAATGCATGGGCACAAGGAGTTTTGGGTTATATCTACTGGAGTTAACAATGCCCCCGACAGTATTATGGTGTTGAAGATTAAAGTGGTATAAGCAAAACTGTATTAATTAGTGACTATGATCATAGATGGTATTTTGAGTGTATTCGAAAAGCAAAGAGAACATATTGAATACTAGAGGAAATCTTACATATCATGAAGGTAGAAACAATTAAATGCCAAGTTTAATAAGAGTGAATCTTAGCTTGATCAAATAAAATGTGGGTTGTATAATATCTAAACATGGCATATTAGGAGACCCAAAGAAAGTTGAGTTAACGATAAAGTGAGAAACTACAAGGAATATATATGAGATCCGAAGTTTTCTAGAATTTACTAAAAATTGGACACTACTAGAAGCTGTTAAAGAGTTTTTACTGATCTTAACCCTTGACAAAAATGTTTGAGAAAAATTGCATAAACCATATGAGAGGTGAATGTAAAATTTTTTTTGAGGGATTATAACCCCAATGTGAATTATGCTAATTGGATTTAGGGATTTTGCAATATATAATGAAGTTTCACATCAGAGATTAAGATGCAATCTGTTGCAACATTATAAAGTGATTTTGTGTACATAGGGACAATTAAAGCCTCATAAGCTAAATTTTGATATATGATTTGGAACTTTTTACAATAGTGATTGTTTTGAAAGTTTGGAGATATTATATGTACAGAAACATTTTGGATATATTTATAAGTATTCAGGTTAATAAAGTATAAGGTAATTATGGAGTTTAAAAGAATTGAATTGAAATGAAATGTGATTGTTTTGATTCCGGACATTGGATGTCCGAGAAGTTTGATAAATGCATGAATAATAATATAAGTGCTCCTTGTATATTAATTTGACGAAATATGTGAAACACAAATTGATTGTTAAATGCCGAACCGAGTTCCGAAGAGAAATGTGAATATGCATATAAATGAAAAAGCGATTCTCAACTTTAATGTTAAATGCCGAACTAAAGTCTGAGGACATGTGTAAAGTGAAATAAAGTAACTGATTGAAAAGATGTGAATGTGATGAATTTCATTTCATGAATGCATGAAAGATAAAGGCTATTGTGATCAGAGTGGCCACCGAAAAAGAGCTTAAAGCTTAGAATGTGAAAAAGAGCTTAAAGCTCATATTGTGAAAAAGAGCTTAAAGCTCATAAAGTGTATAAGAGCGAGAGGCTCACTATGTAAAATGAGCTCGGTATCCCCAACAGATACGAGACAGTTATTAATGAGCCCAACATCCACAATGAATACGAGACAATTATAAGCGCTCGATTACAACAATAATGAATTAAAAGTGGGTCTCATAAACATTACACATGCATTTGATGTGTATGATTTGAGCAGTTTGACTGATTTTCTGAATGCAAAATATATGTGACTCAATATGATTATTAATGAAATGATGTGAATTATGTGAATATGCGATCTGTATGTGTTATGTGATGGAGTCAGCAATCAAGGATGGTCACTCACTGAGTTCATAAAACTCACCCAAAATTTGCAATATTTTTCAGGCTTAGAAGAGTTGCCCCATTGGGTAAACGAGAGTATAGCCACTGCATTCAAGTAAGAGGTAGATGTCGGGATCAGTTTGCGTTTGCATTAGTATTTTTCCTGTTTTTTTTATCAAATTGAGTCTTCCGTAATTATTGTAACAGGTATATTTGAATATTCTGTTTTGTAATAACTTTCCAAAGTGGAAAGGTTTGTAAATGAGATTGATCAAAGTGTAATAATAATTGTGTTTTTGAGGGCCTGAATTTAAATATTGATTTCTGCGTGCATGTAAAATAAAATTTAAAAAATTGTACTGGGTTTTTGGGAGTTTGACCGTTCTAACATATCACCCTTATGGGATTCACACTCGGACATCACTCAGGATGTCAGGTATGTGTCCTGAAAAGGTGGGGTGCTACAGTTTGGTATCAGAGCCCAGATTCAATATCTTACATGGGCATTTTTCAAAATATATGTGAAGTTACATACATCTTAGTCGTGTCATAGCAGACAGTAATAATTGATCCCTAGTTTGAGTTACAGGTGTATAAGTCACACACATGAGCATGTGTTAAAAGTTTAAGTTGATAGATGGAGAGAGAGTTACATGGTGATCGTTGTAAAATATTAAAGTGTAAGTGCATATGTGAACGTGTGAGCTTTAATTAAGAGGCACTCTGTACCATACTCTGAGCTGGGAAGTTGTGAGTTTGAGTCGATCAAAGTGATTTCAAATCTTTAGTCTAATTTTATTCTGTTTAATGCTATCTAGTATCTAAAACGATGTCATTTTGAATATGAGCTTAGTAATATCCAACCTTATCCAATGGCTAAAAACTACCTGGTTTTAAACATTAGACATAGGGATGGCAGTGGGCTTTCAACCAAATTAATATATGCACTACCTGATTTGAAAAAATGGACATGGAGACTAAAAAATAGATTTTAAACGGATGCTAAAAAATAGAAGTGGATATGGATTTGGATATGAGTTTAGTGATAACTCGGACTGATGAATACCTATATCCTACCCGTTTTTTATTAACTTTATTTTTCTGTTTTTTCTTGAATATTTATGATTAAATATAATAAAATATTAATATTTTCTGAGAAGAAACAACTTTAAAATCCTCACTTTACTTTTCAGTCCTCACCTTTTTCATCATATTTTATTTTCTTATAGGATGATAATAATGCAAATGATATGGAGATGGAGTTTTGAATGTTGTGGAGTTCACGCAAAGTCAATTTGAAGCTTTGAATATTTCAGTCTTTGTTCCAGTTCTTGATTGTGAAAAATATATGTTGTTTTTACACTAGACATTATGATTTTTATTATTCCAATTTTATGATTTTTAAGACATACAAATCAAAATATTAAATTAAAGTAATTTTGATTTGAAGTGTTAGCAAAAATTTGCTCTTTATATTTTCTATTTAGAATTTATATTTATATGTGTTATACAACCCGATAGATATCTAAAAACCCAAGCAATCTAATATATTTAGATATAGGTAGTAAATCATTAAAACCGATGAATATGGACATGGATATGGATATGAGTTGAGTCATAAAAAATAAATATAGATATGGGTAAAGTAATACCTAAACTGAACCCTACCTATTGCCATCCCTAATTAGACATGATTGGATAGAAAATCTCCATTAAAAGAGAGTTGAGATCTTTTGTTCAATTTTACTTTGTCTAATCCTATCTGATGTTTAAAATGATGTCGCTTTCGTCATTGAATATGAATTTAGTGACTGTCCAACCCTATCTAAAGCCTACAACTAATTGATTTTAAACATTAAATCATAATTGGATGGAATAAAATTAGACAGAGAATCTCGAGAATTAGCTTAATTTAAACCATTTTTAAATATATTTTAAAAAATTGAATCTCACCTTATTATGTCATATACGATGTAATATTCTGAAACTCATAAATAAAATAACTAGGCGTTTGGTTTGAGGGTTTGGGAACGAAGGAATGAAATAATTGTAAAAAAATAGTGTTTACTTTGGGATTTTCAATTCCAGGGGAATAGATTTATCCCATCAAATTTGGAAATCTACTAAACCCAATGAGGGGAGTGGATATCGAGTTTTCATTCCAATCTAAGTTTTTATCACGTTTGTTTTTTACTCTTTTATCCCCAGCCTTTGCCCTACCATCCTCTTTACTTCCTTATCGCCTCTCAATTCCTTATGGTCTCCCATCCTGCCTTATCTCATCTCATCAACGAAGGAATTTTTTGTTCTTTGCCTCCAGGTATATTTTCTGAAATCCCTCCTTTTAATTTGATGTTAAACGAACTTGATTGAACCTGGTTTCATCTCATTGTAAATGGGGCTTTTGCTCCTTTTTTTCTTATATATTCTTGTTTTATGATTTAATCAAGAGAATAACTAATTTGCTATATGGTTTGATGATGTAAAAGTGCATATGGTTATAGATTGAACGAGAATCATAAAACCAATCTGCTCCTTTTTTCCCTTATAATAATTGTTTTGTGGTTTAATTTGATTTTTCGTATATGGTTTTCACTCTTTAAAAAAAGGAAAAACATATAGCGAATCGTCTTCTACGTTGGTGTTTGTTTATTTGTTTTGTAAAGATCTTAATGGCTTTCAAAAACAACGAAGCAAAAGCACTTTTTACAGTTTTTAACCTTCGTATAATGACGCAAGCCTTTCATCTTTATCCAACATCTGTTTCTTCATAAAAGTCATGCCTTTTTTATTTTGATAAAGCCTTAACCTTTGGATAAAGAGAAGAATTACTTTTATCTGGTTTTACAATTTAACATTTGTATAAAGACTTCCTTGAATTTATTTAGTGTTATTGTTTAACATCTATAAAACAGAAAAATGTTTTAAAGTTTTACATACGTTGCGTGCTTTTGGATTCAGATAAAAAAATTCTAGTTTCTAAAATTCTTAGAAGAGGTAGATAAATAGATATTATTGCCCATTCTGAATAATTAAAATCGAATGTATACAATAACGTTGTGATTAACTAGGAATATATACCTGTTCATATGCTTACAATATTATTGCTCATTCTGTGAGCACTCATATTCGTTAACGTAACAGCTACCTTTAATTTCAATGTAGAACATTATGGCACGTACCCCTATCATAAGTAGACGATGAAAATTAATTCGAAATGCTCGGATTATGGCAACATTGGTTAATGTATTCAATCTAGTTTTTGTAACTTGGTACCAAATGTTATTAATGCATTTGCACATTACAAGACCCCCATTGAAAACCAAAGAAGAAATCAAACATGAGAGAATGAAATGGATGTTTAGGCTCACAAAACAATCTGATACTATTTGTATTAGTGAGCTCCGAATGGATAGACGTACATTTCGTATATTGTGTGAGATGGTAAGAGATATCGGAGGGTTAAAGGACACTAAGAACTCTTCATTAGAGGAAATAGTTGTTTTGCTTTTATATGTGTTGGCTCACCATAAAAACAATAAGACAATTGGCTTACTATTTCATTGAAGTGGGGAAACTATCAGTCGGCACTTTAATAGTTGCCTTTTAGCAATCTTGAAATTACGTAGAATGTTGCTTAAAAGACCTCAACCTATTACGGAAGATTGTAAGGACAACCGTTGGAAGTCTTTCAAGGTACCTTCTTGTTAATTTTTTTCTATAGGTTTGCATTTTTCCAACCATGTATAGTCTTACTTTTTATTTTCAAATGACAAGATTGCTTAGGTGCTTTAGATGGGACATTAATTAAAGTGACACCTCCATCTAATCAAAAACCACGGTATCACACTAGAAAAACAAATATCGTAACAAATGTGTTGGTTGTGTGTTGTCCAAATATGCAATTCATATATGTTTTGCCTAGTTGGGATGGTTCGACACATGATGGCCATGTACTTCGTGACACTATTAATAGACCTGATGGACTTAAAGGTCCTCAAGGTATAAGTGCTTCACACACATAGATAGATATGTATATATTAAAAGCTTCATTCAAACTCTAATCTATGTATACCTGTGAAGGTTGTTATTACTTGGTGGACTCTGGATACTGCAATGCTGAGGGGTTTTTGGCTCCATTTCGAGGTCAACGGTATCACCTTAATGAGTTTCATGGTCATCGTCCATAGACACAACAAGAATATTTTAACATGAAGCACTCTAAGGCTAGAAATGTTATTGAGAGATGTTTCAGGTTGCTAAAAAGGCGATGGAAATATTAGCTTCTCCTTCATTTTTTCGAGTTGAAACTCAAGTGAGCATCATTTTGTCAAGTTGTCTCTTACATAATTTGATAAGGAAGTACATGAGTTTTGATCCATAAGAGTTGGAGCCAGTTAAAGAAGATGATTTAGTGAATGATGACCCCTTTGATAATGAAGACTATGTGTCATTTATTAACTCAACACAAGACTGGGTTAACATTAGAAATGATTTAGCAAATCAAATGTTTAATAGTTGAAGGGGGAGATCGAATCCTTGAATGTGTACTTGTTTCAACTTTTTGTATAAATAGAATTATTATTGTTGTATTTGTTTGAGATGTAATTTAAAAATGTGTACTTGTTTCATTTTCTTACTATTGTTGTCTCTAAATTATGTTATTTTTATTTAAGTTATTTGAATAAGTATATGAGTTATTGATTCTTGAGCAAGTTTATGTTTTCTTTCTTAAGATGGATCAAGAAGAATCTGGTCGAGGTCGGGAAAAAAATAAATGCTTTTGGACAGAAGAAGAGGTGTAAGTTTTGATTCAAGTTCTTCAAGGAATGGCGTGCGATCCTTTATAGAAGATAGATAGCGGGTTTAAGAGCAACTACATAACTGAAGTACATCAAAGAATTATAGAAATAATGCCAAAATTTTCGAAGAAAGTTAATCCTCATCTTGAGTCAAAAATCAATTGGTTGAAGAACAAATTTCATTGCATCAGTGATATGTTAAGGGAGAGCGGTTGTCAGTGGAATGATATGGAGAAAAAAATTGCATATGAGAAGCAGTGGTTTGATAGTTACTGTCAGGTGAGCTATTCATACTGGTTCTCTTTAATGAAATTGGTGGACATGTGGTCTTATAGAATGCAAAAGTATACTAATTGAAGTTCCATTTTCTATTTTTCTATTTTTTTAGACATAGCAAAAAGAATGTGGGAATTTAAATTCCCATATTTGAATCAACTTGAATTAGTTTATAGAAGAGATAGAGCTACTGAGTTGAATGTTCAAGTATATGTGGATGTTGTTCGAAATATGGAGAATGATCAAAATACAGTAAGTGGTAGTAAGTATGTTGGTGAATATGATATATTATCTGACGAAGAAAACAATAATGTGTGTTCGAATTCGCAAGCAACAAAAATGTGAGAAATGTGAGTGCAAAGCAGAAACAACCATCAAGCAGCAGTGGAGGGAATATAGCAAAAAGAAAGAAAATGCTATCTATTTCAGCTTCCTTAGATGTTGGGGCATAACTACAAGAAATCAATTCTGATTTTCGTACTTTTGTGGAAGGCTTTAATAGCAATTTCGCAACCATGGCAAATGCTATTACAAATGAAAATTTACGTGACAAAGCTGCTTCGGAAAAAATGAAAAACGCGGTTGAAGAGTTAATGAAAATTGGTAATAAAAATTGGCCTTCCAAGTCGTGATGTTTTAAAGCAACTAACATTTTCAGCTCAAATAAAGACAAGATTGATGTATTCCTCAGCTTTCCCATTGACATGCGAAGGCTTTATGTCTTAAGTTTATTTTGATGTTGTTTTGATGCTTTATGTTTTAGGTACTATGAGAAATCTTGCTTTATGATTTGATGCTTTCTATTTTAAGTTTATTTTGATGTTGTTTTATGTTTTATATTCCAATTTAAATATGATATGAAAATATAGTTGCAATTGTATTGTTGGCATTATGTAATTCTGTTGACAAATGATCATATAACTCATCTAGTGCTCGAAAATTGCGATAACATTTCTTAACAAAACTGATTAATTTTTTTTACAAACATATGGAGATAGCTCTAATAAATATATAAAGGGCAAACTAGTTTTATTTTTATTGAGGGTAAAAATAGTATTATATTGTCTTTTATTCCTATTAATGCAACAAACTAAATAACTCATCCCCGTCTCCTTCTACTATTATACTCATATCCATAGCCAATATCATGCTTAAATCAAACGCCTGCTAAAAAAAATTATTAAAGGCACTTAACTGAGGTTTGTTAATAATTTCGTTACGTTGGTGTCTAATTTTAAAATTGTTCCTTTTGCCTATTTACATCAAATTACCAACATTTTCTTAAATGCAAAACTCTCTGCCTAGTTTTGTACAAAAAAAACCAGAATCTTTACGATGAGAGGAGGGTTGAGATTCAAATGATATGACAAACCATACCAAGGGCAAAACTGGAATAGGCTAGGCTCACTCACCGTCCTCTTCTACTTGCGACCTTGAATTGTGAAACAAGACACAGTCCTAGATCCTCATTAACTTGTACAGGCAGCAAAAGGCTTGCAACACTTCGCGGTTAACACACATAGGAATAAAGGGGCCATCATTCGCACAATCTCTACTAAAACCTAATGGCCAGGGATAGTTGTCTGGCTCGGGTGACGGCTGGCGTTGCAGTCGGAGGTGCCATCGGCGGCGCCGTTGGTAATTTCTTATTTTCAAAGTTGAAACTTTCGAAAGTTCACGCCTTTACTTGTCTTTCTCGATCTACAAACTGTATTTTGCACTAATATTGGTTGGTGGTTTAGTTAAAAAATTGTTTTGTTATTGCTTTGAACTTCATTGGATTGAATGAACTTCTATACCCAGTTGTTGTATTCACTGATTTGTCTTCAATTTGCTGACTTTTCCCATAAAAATGAAATAATTCGTCATCCAGAGTTATTAACCCTAGAGGAAATTGGGAGGTACTACACCTGTTGCTGAGATATATAGTTCAATTTAGAGTTTTGGAATTTATACGTTACGTTTAGTTACTTCCAACAGCGGATTATGATTTTTGTTGTTATAAAAGAGGGAATTCAATAGCTTTCAATCATTAGTTTTGAATAAGAAAACTTGTATCTGCGTTCATTTTCTTATTTGATTATGGATTAGCCTTTTGTTATTAGAGCACGAAGTTGGAACTTTCATAAAGTCTTGAAAACCCAGGTGGATTAGTTCTCATAAGGTAGAGCTACTGTAGTTTTGACTGTTCTTGATGTCGGAACATGGGTGTGATCATGTTTGTAGCCATATGTGATTGGAATTGGCCCTGAAACCTTTAAGTCGAGTTGCATTCATTCCGGTATGACTAAATGCTAGGTTGTTGTTGTTGGGTTGTAGCAGACATTGTCTCATATGTTTGCTACTTTTCCCCTTCATAAAAGTTCTTACTGAGTTCAAGTATTGCTGGTAAATGTTGTACGTGATAGTATCGAAAGGGTTTTCCTTTTTCATTTGCACTGCTGCAGTTTGTGCTATGCAGCATTTGTGATTGACATCAGAAGAATTTTATTTTTCTGTATATAAAGTGATGTTTTCCATACAGGTGCTGTTTACGGGACATATGAGGCTGTCAGATATAAGGTATGGTACCTGACATAACAATAAATTTGCATTTGATACTCTGTTCCTCATCATTATGGATTTACCCTTTTAAATTTTCTGTGTCTCTGTAGTTCTCTGGACATATATCAAAGAGATGAAAAAAATTTAATGTTGGGAACATAAAACAGTTCAAAAATTAAAAAGAAGGGAAATACACGGCAAGAAACCGATGTATAGCAGATTGTATTGGACGTATTTTTACCTCTGGGAAATTAAGAACATGTTTGGAATAAAACATACAGCAATCAAACTTGCTGCTTCTTTGCTCGTCACTTTTATATATTCTGTTTTTCATCTGATAGTCAGCTTATTAGTTAACATTCACCAATTTGTTAATCCATTTTGGAAACTGCAGGTGCCGGGACTTCTGAAGATCAGGTACATTGGACAAACCACACTTGGAAGTGCTGCCATTTTTGGACTCTTTTTGGGTGCAGGGAGTTTAATACATTGTGGAAAGTCCTACTGAGTTTTACTTGGTGCAGAATCTAATTCCAAGCTATTGTGAGCAGAAGGTTTTTCAGTTTGAGTAGCCCGTGTACAATCTGGAAAGAGCTTTTTTTATGGTAATTTGTTGCATCTTCCATAGTGACGTTGCCCATCTTTGGTGTCTCTTTTTTATCCAATTCAGAAACCTTTTGATCACAACTTTTATATTTTCTGTCAAAATTTTGGTATTGCACAGTTGTGACACACGTCACGTGTTTGTTATTCCTCTGAATATCAAATTCCGGTCAGTCACAGCAACGGCATTGATCACAGCTGGATTACTCCCAATTTCATTGCCAGGGAATTGGTTACGAATACCAAAGTCGAAATTATATTAGATCTACCTTTTGCACCACATGATGGAAAGAAGCCACAAGAATAGTGTACTGGCTTCTTTCTCAAAATTCATGAATTCTGAGGGAGGGGCCTTAGCGTATGGCCCAAAAAACTGTCTGCATTTCTACTTTTCAAGCCTCAAAACCTTATCAGAAAGATGTTGATACCGGAAAGTTATAAACGAAGATGAATGGTGAAAATCAACTAGACAATGGATAGTTTTGTTCTTTTACATAGTAACTACTAAGATTAACCAAATTCCAGTGCATTATCCTCAAAAACATAAACAGGTTGCATATTACTAGATACTGTATCGTGCCATGTACTTTGTTCCATAGTCCTCTAAACCTTAAACGGAAGAGAAAAGTATCTTCACCTGCTTCAGAACTGTTAGGATGTCACAGATCAGGGGGTTGGTTTTGCCCTCTTGATCTCTGCAGCCACTACAAAGACACCATTTAGCGACTTCAAGTTTGGCCAGAGCAACGACCTCACATCTGACAGTGGGAATGCCCAATCGTGGATCGAAACTCTCCTGGCCACCAACGAGTTCGTTTATCTCTTCAAGATTAGTGAAATTTTTGTATGCTTCTCTGTCCTCTGCAAACTCTCCTCGCAGAAGCTCTATCAAAACTATCCCAAAACTCCGTATATCTTCATCCATTTCGGGTAAGTGATGGGGGCTCATCCTTCCGTTGCGGCAATAATTTGCAGCCCCAAAGCCACCCAACTTTGCGTTGCAGGAATCATCAAGAAGAATGTTCTCAGAAGCTATGTTGCCATGGTAGATGGCCGGTTTGGAGTACATGTGCAGCATTTGGATTGCGGAGCAAACTTGTACTTCTACAGTTAATCTCTTTTCCCAATCTAGTGTCTCACCTTTTTCTTTCAGGTTGACACTCAAATTTCCCCCGTCCATGAATTCAAACACCAAATACCGTCTCTGGAGTCCATCATTTGCATATCCTACTAAGGAGATGATGTTAGGGTGGGAAGTGGACTTGAGCAAAATTTCTTCTTCTAAATCTGAATCAGAAGTCGCATCTCTGAAACACTTGACAGCCACAGACTTCCCATCTGCCGAAACTTTCTGTATATATAACTGCAGATGACCCTTCTCCAATCTGGTTCATTTGCCGGTTAGGTCCTAGTCTTATTAGCGTGAACTCCTCTTTTGACGCTATTTCATTCACATACCTTTTCCTCGACCTGTCTGGTAGAAAATGCAACCATGATCTCACGATTCAAGTTGATTTGTGCGAGATCGGACCCAAAATAGTAGCCGGAGAAGTTAGCTACCTGCTGTTTTGTGGCATTATATATGGCTATGAAGTCCAGACCTTTGGAGATGTTGATATAAGTGAAATTTAAAGATACAGGAGTTCCTGGATTCCCATGGAGAATCCATCGACAACTAATTCCATCTACGTAAGTGAAGTCATTGGATGCCCTGTAACCTATATTCCCATCACTTTCATAGAAATCTCGCATCCCATAACAGAATCCTGCATATTTCCTAAGTGCATTAAACCTTGTTTGGATAAAAAGTTTGATGTAATGTTAGGTTTACCTTAACTGCAGAATAATTGAGTTCTCATCCTCTAGACTGGAATGGAACGTAGTCACCACTGGAAAACGTGATAGAAGCTATGGAGCTCATTACCTTGAAAGTCGTTAGAAGACATGCATTATTTGAATGAAAAAAAGTGCATTTCGCAGCGGATGTGCCCGAGGAGCATATCTGGAGATAATCATCACTATTATCTGTAAGGGAGAGGTAATTGATGGTGAAACTGATGAACTTTGCAGCTGGATTGCTGACTATCCAGCTGCATCTCTGCTTTGGTGGATATGGCCGCAAGCCTTTGGTGTGGTTGACTGCAATTCCTTGAGAAAAGTATCCTCTGGGCTTTGTGAACAAAACCATTGCATGGATATCACAGGTTTCTGATTCAGATAACACAAAAGGACTGAGAAGTTTATTGAAATAACTTTTTACATCTGATTAGATGTTTTGTTTTACCTGATGGTACCAAGGCACATATCTTCATGTTCTGGTCCCAAATATACTGCAGAATGTATCTTGATCCATTCAAACCAAGTGCATTAAAACTCACATTTTTCTTCAAGTCCCTGAACAGGGGAGGACCATCCTGCTCTTGCTGAACCTCAGAAAGACAGGAACTACTAACCGTCAGACTGTTTCCATCATTGCTAATCCAACCTCTTCCGTCATGGTTGGTAACCTCCTCTGCTGTTTTAGACAATGTATAACCGACCACACTATCAATCCTAGGATTTCCATTCGGTGGACCTAAATAAGAAGTGCCCCTCAGAAAGATTGAGCATTGATCAATGATTCTTTGGGGTGCTCTAGCCCAGGCCATAGATACATTCACCCCTGCAGACACCTCAAGCAGAATGTTTCCACTGCAAGAGCTCATCAATTCCGCCTGATTCCTTCCATCTAAGAACATTACTATATGAGAAAAGAAAGTGAGCTAGATGCTGCTTCCATTTACTTCAAAAGGTCTATCACATGTCAGTTTTCCTCCTGAATTATCAATCAAACTCTGATTGAGCACAGAACGCACAATATCAACTACTTGTTCTCGTATCAGGTTTACTTGGGGCCCTGTGTAGAATCACTCTGAACCAATTTCTACCCTATCAGTTACGGGAGTATTTGAACTATAGCCGTACTGTCTAACAATACGCTACTAGTCTCTCAAGGTGGGTACTTCAGAATCTTTGACAGGATATTGAGACGAAGTTAGCGAAGTTATGGCATTCTGGATAGCTACCTGACCCGATATGTGCCAACTAATGCCAAGCCACAGAAGAGAAACTTTGACTGGCTTTGTCATGATCTTTCCTCCATTGTAAGAGAGACCAGAAAAGCTTTCATCAAGGGAGAAAACAGGGAAGAGAACAATGGAAAGAAATGAAAGAATAGTTCGAAGACCACGAACCATCTGATCCCCCAGCCTTTTCAGTGCATTTTTTAGTTATCGTGAAGACGGCTGAGGGGATGATCAGAGGCTAATTTTTGATGGAGTGAACAAAGACAACATCTAAAATCTGAAAGCCTAGGGTGAAAGTAGAGTTGCCTGTTGCTCAAAGTAAAATAAGAACAACAATAGAAAGAGAGGTCCTACGGCCGGAAAATGGTTGCTAAGCTCATGGACATCATAAGTCGACAAAAGCCAAAGACATCTACAAAGAGACATTCAAGACAAATATGCCTGCCCAAAGAAGCCACGAAGGTCGCTATTGTTCCAAAGTGATTGAAACGGTCAATCACTAAACTGTGCTGCCAAGAATGCTATGCTCTCCATTGTAGTTTGAATTATGTATCCTCGATACAGTCGTACGCCTCCACACGTTTACTTAACCTTATAATCTATTTATACTATAGGAGTTACTGGTATTATTGGTTGCTGCAAGTAGATAGAAGTTACGCGTACAGTGACATGAGAATCTGGGAAACTGCTGTCTTATGCCACTGTTCAAAGTAGGCTTTCCTAACCAACTTTTTAATGTCTCAATAGCATGTTCAGAGCTATTCCGTCAATATCAAATCCTTTAGTTAGTAACCGGCTTCGACATGGAGAAGAGTAGTGCTCTCAAGCTAAAAGATGGGTGCAATTTCCATCTATTGTCCATGCCTAACCGCAAACTACGTTGGTTCCACTTGGATCGGGATCAAGACATCAGGCCTGTACAGGCTTTCATCCTCTGACTTGTCATATAAGGTCGAATTCTTACCAAGGATAATATCAAGTTCAGTATAGACTCCTTGGGTTATGCTCAATTTAGATAAAGAGCATTGACCACCTCAAATACAGCAACGATTACTCATCTTAAATCTGGCGAGGATATCATGCCTTTTAAATGTTAATTGCAATAAAACTAATTGGGTTGGAATTGTCGAATAGGCCTCGACATTTAGATTGAAATGTAAAGCAGACTACAAATTGTTCAAGATTGATACGACTACAAATTGTTTAAGAGCAACAATTTGTAAGTACTTGTGATAAGTCCAGTGTTAGATTGATTTTGTGTAGTTGGATTCCCCTTAAACTTGCCTTTTGCTACTGTTCGATTAGTATCTTTGGAATGTCCCATAAGTATGATAATTACAAACAAGAAAACTAATCCTATAAATAACTAAAACAACTTAGTGATAACTAAAATTAAAATTAAAATTAAATAAGTTAAATTTGTTTAATAAAAATTAAGTAAAAACTAGAAAATAAATAGAACATTAATACAATACTAGTAGATAATTGGATTTGTTAGTGCATCGGTGGGTATGGTGGTGTACTGTAGTGTACTTATGCAGTGGAGTCGGTGTGTGGTTGGGTTTTGTTGTGGCCCTTAATGTTGTTTTGTTGGCATGGTTGTGTGGAATGTGTGATGCACTGAAACTGGCTCTGGGTATGGGGTTGTCTACTGGGTACGTCGCGTCTGGTGCATTGTGATTACTAGTACTACATTGTGGTGTGTTTATTGGGCATGCTGGAGCTGTGTAACTACATTTATTGGGTACATTGAAATGGCTTCGTGCAAAGCAAAAACTAGGATGCATGGGACTACTGGTGCATCTGGGTTGCTTGAGATTGCTCGTGGCGTGTTGTATGTTTTGTTGTGAAAGAGACTGGATAGGAGCTGGTGTCGCTGTGTAGCGTTAGACCTGAAAAAGAAACAAATCAAAATAAATCAGGGAATTTTTTATAAATTGATTTTAAATTTTACATTTATATCTATCTATATTTGTTTTTATTTGTATTTTGTATTTTGTATTTTGTATTTTTTAATTATAATTATTTATTTATTACAAAATTCAATTTTATTTAAGACCAAACAAACTACTAACAAGTATAATGCGTGATCACACCTTATGAATGTTATTATTATGGAATTTTAGGGGCTCTATTCTAGAAAACTAAATCCCATAAGTCAGTCATCTCACCTTATGAGTTTTAGTATTTATGAAATCTGATGACTGCTACCCTAACCTTAGTTATTGACATGTGTTTAATTAATTATTTTATTATTTCATAACACTTAACGATTAATGACATAAAATTACTTAAGACTCTCATTTAGTTCATATATGATTTTAGGCATAATTCGGAAGTGATGGAGTTAAAGTGAGTCGAAAGCATGATATTTGGGTCATTTTTTTAAGATCAATTTTCACTTGTCTTCGTGGAGTAAGAAGAAGAAAATTAAGGCAAGAAGGAAAAGAAAACACAAACAAGAAAATTCTAAGTTGCTCATGGAAAAGAAGTAAAAAAGTTGTGTATGGAATACATGCAATTTACGTGAATTAATGGCAGCACAGTAGGAGAAGAAAATAAGAACAAAAGTCAAGGGAAGCTGCAACAATGCACCAGCGTGTGGACAGAAGGAGGACCAAAATGACGTGCAGCACAACAATGTCCACGAAGAAAACAACAACGCAGTCATAACTGGGAAAAGTTTGTGTTAAACGCAAACTATATTTGCATTAAACGCAAGTATATATGTTTAACGCAACGCATACATTTGCGTTTTACGTTGAACGCAAGCATATACGTTCAACGCAATGCATATACGATGCATTTCATGCCTTGGGTTTAAAGAAGAGTGAATAGTATGGATGGACCATAATGTTAAATTGTCAAATCAGTGAATAGAAGAGAGAAGTTAGCGTGAGGAGAACAGTGACAGCAGAAGAGAGCTGAAAGGTCTTCGGATGGGACAATATTCAATAGGGGCTTAAATATTTTTCGGGAGAAACCCATGAAAGGGTAACGTCTCGACACCGATTTGGAAGTGACATGGACATCGAAGACCTATATTAAGCATTTCTTTCATATTTTTGTTGTTTTTTTCTCTCTTATTGAATTGATTGTATTATCCTAAGCATACGGATTTGAGTTTTGTGTATAGATAATCGAATTTTCGTTATTGTTCGATTATTTGTGTATGAAACCATTGGGTATTGTGAAAAGATAATTTTAATGCGTTTATTGAATCGTTTATTTGCAAACTCATTGCTAAAATTTCAATATTATACGTAATTGTTACGTTGAAATTCATATGTAGCGACTAATGATTCGTAATCATTATGAATAATATGACTAGGTTAAATGACACATCGTATATAGTTTTTGCCTTGATTAATCGGTTTTTCTAGTTCGTAATGCTACTTCCTAATTAAATCTAGAGATCGTATCCTAGGTTATTCGATAGTTAGGTTTAATTAACGATTGTATCTTGATTAAACAAAACCTAAGGGAAAACTCAAGTTAATTATTAACCCACGATTAATATTTGCTAGGAGAGATTTGAGGACAATAAATAACTAAAATATGTTTAATTAGAGTATAGGCCGAGATTGAACCAAAGAACTGAGTCTCCATTGAATTCTCCACTTTTATCATTTTTTGCTTGTTTTCTTTAATTTATTTTTATTTTTCTAGTTTCATTATATTTTCTTATTTCCAAAATCCAAACCTCCCTTTTTCCTAAACACCGATTAATTTCATTTCAATAACTTTACACACACTCTCTGTGGAATCGACCTAAACTCACTACTACTATAGTAATCTAGTTATTTTATTTTGACTAACATTACGACGTGCTTTCAGTTATGTAAAGTGTGATCATGTCTTACTAATTTTAGGAATATAAAATTTTAAGACTCAATCCCCCCATAAACCAATAAACTAACTACTCAAAGACAAACAAATAAAAACTATAGATAACTAAAACATAACTAATAAAAATTAGGATTAATTACAATAGAAGTCTCAAACTTTGCTCAAATTTCTAATTATTCTGAACTTCAAAAAGTGACAATAAAATGCTCAAACTTTCAAGTTTTTTTCAATTCTAACCTAACGTTAATGCCTCCCTTAAATTTGCTAACGTGGCTTGTCACATGTTTTAGAAACCCTAACTATTAATACACGTCGGCCAAAATTAATACAAAAAATGAAGATTAATGAAACAACATTGTTTAATCATATAATTAAAATGAAATCATTGTTTAAAAATGACTTAAATCAAATTACCCAGCGCCCATGACCTCACGCTTTGATTTCAGTTTTTTCCTTCATTTTCAGTTTGTTCTCTCGATGCCCTCACTCTTTGGTTTTCATATTACACAGCCCTAATGCCCTTATGCTGAGGACATTGGGAGAACGAACTGAAAATGAAGAGCTTGCTAGTGTAGTATCCTGCCATGCGACAGTAGTTTGAGGCATCGGAAGAATAAGTAGAAAATAAAAGTCTAAGAGAGTCAGGAGAACAAGTAGATAACAAAGGGTTGAGGCTACGTAAACTGATTTAAGGATTCCATTTTTAACATCGTTTTATTAATCCTAATTTGTTGCGTTCATTTTGGTTGATGTGTATTAATAATTACGTTTTCTAGAACACGTGCCAAATCATGTCAGTAAACACTAACGTTAGGCTAGAATTGGAAAAAATTAAAAGTTTGAGCATTTTATTACCACTTTTTGAAATTTCAGCTATAATTATAAAATTGAGCAAAGTTTGGGATTTTTTGTAATTAACTCTACAAATTATCATGTTTTGGGTTGCCCCCTTAAAAACGCAATTGTTTATCGTCATTGTTTTTTTATGAGGCTTTTTTCTTCCTAAACTTTTATGTATTAGGGAAGTGTCAAATCAATATCCATCACACTTAACTATTATCTCCTCATAAAATAATTTCTTCACCTTAATTTTCCTAGTATCTAAACTTTTTATTTCCATTGCACTATAAGAAAATACATTACTATAATAATAAAAAAGACTAAGCCATCTAAAAGTTAACTTACTTAGCATAAGCTTTAGTTTAGAATTATATCATAACATTTTTTGTCTTACCTCAAATTGATTCCTTAAGACCATATTTTCAGGGAACAATTTGGTTTTCTCTTTGTTAATTTTTGATTTCTCGTAAGCATCCAACTTTAGTTTCTCTAGCTTTAGCTCTTACAATTGCAATTTCCTTGCTTCCCCAGCTTTTTCCAAATCCATGTTGTAAGGTTAAGCTGCCCAATAAGCTTTGTGTTCAATCTCTACTGGTAAATTACAAGCTTTACTAAAAACCAATTGATAAGGAGACATTCCTATTGGTGTTTTATAGGTTGTATGGTATGCCCAAAGAGCATTATTTGGACATAAACTCCAATCCTTTCATCTCAGATTCATTGTCTTTTCCAAAATAGATTTCACTTTTCTATTGGATACTTTTGCTTGTCCATTCATTTGTGCATGGTATATGGTGGCTACTTAATGATGTACTTCATACTTTTTAAACAAAGTTGCCTTTGCTTTGATACAAAAATAGCTTCCCTAAGCACTAATAATAGCTCGAGAAACTCCAAATGTAATTAGACTTCATAAAACCTACAACAACTGTAGAGTCATCAAGTTTGGTGACTTCTACTACCATCCACTTCGAAACATAATAAGCAGACAAAATACATAATAAAAACCATGACATCAAGAAAAAAGGGCTTATAAAATCAGTGCCTCGCACATCAAATATCTCAACTGTAAGAACTAAGGTTTGAGGCATCACATTTCTATTAGATAATGTACCTATACTTTGGCATCTGTCACAACTTTCACAAAACACATGAGCATCTATACATAAAGTCTCCTATTACAAACCACTCTCTGAAACTTTTCTAGCAGTTCGTTTAGGACCAAAGTGACCACCATATGCGTAACTGTGAAAAAAAGTTAAGACAGAACGATGTTCATCCTCTATCACACAATGCATAATAATTTGATCAGAGTAGAAGTTCCACAAGTATGGTTCATCCCAAACATAATATTTTGCCTCATTTCTTATCTTTTCATTTTTAGACTTACTAATGTACTGTGGAACTATACCTTTCATTTAGAACAATTGCTGATCAAGAAAAGTTTTAGAAATAGGTAAAATATTTTCATCCCTTACCAACCTATTCAGATGATTTTTTACTGAATTTTTTGTTCCTTTTCAATCCCTTATTGTTAAATCAAACTCTTAAAATAGCATAATCCATTATATCAACCTTAGTTTAGACTCCTTCTTTACTAAAAGGTATTTCAATATTGTATGATTAAAATACACAATAACTTTGGAGCTAAGCAAACAAGATCCAAATTTATCTAAATAAAAAACAATTGCTAAAAAATCCTTTTCAGTTGTAGAATAATTACATTGTGCAACATCCAATGTTCTGGAATTATTACATAATATAACTTTGTTTCCCAATTATTTAGCCTAAAATAGCTCCCACTACATAATTGCTAGCATCATTGAAAATATACTCATCATGCATCCTTGAAATGTACCTGGAGCATTAGAAAGATCAAATGGAATTTGCCTGAAGGCATAAGGGTATGTAAAGGTAATCTTTTCTTGATCATCTTAAGCAATTGCTATTTTATAGTAGCCTAAAATACCATCCAAAAAATAAAAACATGATTTACTCGCAAGTGTTTATAATGTTTAATTTACAAAACATAATGAAAAATGGTCCTTTCTAGTGGCTAAGTTAAGTTTCCTAAAGTCCATACATATTCGCCATCCACCATGTACCCTTATTGGCAACAACTCATCATTTTGGTTTTATATCATTGTCATCCTAGTTTCTTTTGCACAAATTGAACTAGGCTCACCTATTCACTATTTGAGATTGGATATATTATACTTGCATCCAAAAGTTTTAGAATCTCTTTCATTACCACATCTTTCATTGTTAAACTGATTCTTCTTTAGGGTTCCCTTATTGGCTTAGTGCTCTCTTCCAAAAGAATCCTATGTATATGAATTGCTAGACTTATGCCTTTTACTAGCTAAAGTATAACCTATTATAGTTGTGTGCTCCTTAAGTAGTTCCATTAGTCTTTCTTCTTGCCCTCTAGTCAACCTTTTTTAGATGATCACAGGTAGTGACTCTCTTTCACCAAAATAGACACATTTTAGGTGATTAGGTAAGGCCTTTAATTATATCTTCGAAGCCTACAAAACAGAAGGCAACAATTTCTTGTGAATTATAGTAATTTTAGCATTTAAAATTTTCAATTCTATTAACATTGTTGATAATGATTCTACAACTTCATAAGCTTTATCAACTTGCTCGTTCACTTCTAGTTCAACATTAAACTCCGACTCATCAATGATACTTTCCTCCTTAAAAATATCCTGCATAATTAAATCCTTGATATGATAAGTAAAGTGAAAAATGTTAGGGTACTTTATTGCGTAAAAATATTAAACTTAAATATTTCTCCATCAAACTTATTGGAAAGAGTACTCTTATCCACATCAATTTTCGTCTTGGTTTTCTTTATAAATGACCTTCCCAACAAAATTGAAGCTAAATTTTCAACACTATCTCCATCTATTTTCAAGATGTAAAAGTCCACTGGAAATACCAAATTGTTAACTTGGTCTAAAACATCCTTTATAACACCAATAGGATGCACATAAGAATGATCAGCTCCCTGAATAATCACATTAGTTTCTTTTTAAAGCTTGATAAATTAAATATGGTATGACATTAATAGATGCACTTAAGTCTACTTTGACACGCTCAGTTTTCTTATCACCAATGACATAAAAGTGTAAACATTCATGATTCTTTGCATTTTTTTGATAATTTCCTATTTATTATAACTGATAAATTATTACAAAAAATTATTATCTCCTTGTCCTACAACTTCCTTTTATTTGTGCATAGTTCTTTCAAGAACTTTGCATATTTTAAATTTTGCTTGATGACTTCTAGAAGTGGTATATTGATTTCTACCTTTCTAAAGGTCTCTCATATCTTTCTTTCATATTCATCTTCTTTTGATTTAGCCAACTTACAAGGGAGATGAGGTACACATGCATGGGTTAATGTTTGTAAAGATAAAGCATCTTTTTCCTTTATCAATTCTTACATGGGAGGTTCATCTTTCTTAACTCCTTCTTCATGCTCTTTTATCTCCATTGGTAAGGAAGATCTAGAATGAATTTCCTTCTCACTTCTCAAAGTCATCGCACTCACATTCTCCTTAGGATTCGCCACCATTTATGAAGGTAATTTTCCAAATAATTGTGCTTTTAATTTACTAACTGAGGTGGCCAATTGAGTGTACTAATTTATTAAGTTCTGAAGGCTTGCTCTTGTTTACTATTGAAATTATTGAGTATTAATAGCAAATGTCTTAACAATTTCATCCAAATGCAGCATAAATTTGAAGATTGAGATTGAGCATTTATAGTTGCTTAAGGTTGTCTATTGAAATTGTGAGGTTAGTGTCTTTGTTTCCCTTCTTGATTTTCATAGCCAAATTTTGGCTAAACTCTTCACCCTCAATTATAATGATTGGAATAAGAATCATATTTTCATTGAGATTGAATGGGAAATCCCCCTATTGTGTTAGCTTCTTGGATAGAGTCTTATTGCAATGTAGGGCATATATTTGTAGGATGTCTAAAGAATGACCATATTCCACATACTCATATCGATTGTAATTAACCTACAGTCATTTGACGAACTAAAGCATTTAAATCCAAAATTGTACCCTCAAGGTTAATATTACTAACCTCATTAATTCGTTTAAAATAAAATTAACAGACAATCAAAGTAAATCAATTGAATATAAAGAGTGAGAAATTCAATTTTAATTAACTCCAACACAACATTCAAACCAAAACTTACCATTTATTAATTGGGTATGATAACATTCCATGTTAATTGAATGATAGTAATAAACATAATAGAGAAGACTAAACCCTAAATTAAATAATTGAGATTGTTACGACTATTTAATTTAGTTTTCTTGTTTTTCATAAGTTAAATTTGCAAATTCATCAATAACCTATTTGTTATTTGTATCAATCCTTCATAACAATTACGGGTCACTAAATTTATAAATAACTATAGATAATCAACATCAAATTAATTTGTTAGAATAATCAATATTAATTATTCATGAAATATAAAAAACAAAATAAGAAATACTTGAATTAAAACAAAAACCTAAGTTTAGAACAAAACCTCAGAAAGTTAGAACTAGAGTCATGAATCAACTTTAATCAAAATATTTGGAATTAGCCACTCATGGCTTTAATTCCAACACCAAATATAGAAGGAAAGATGAAATATGAAGAGAAAATTACAAAGAAACGAAATAGAATGATGTGTAGAAGTGTTGGATATGGTTTTCCCTTCTTTTACAAAACCTAGCCTACTTTTATCTTATAAAGATTCATATCTAAAACTAATCCAAATTCTTACATAATAGGGATGGAAATAAGTTTCTTAATTAAATTTAAACTCTTATGGTGAATATGGCATTAGGTATGATCTCGTTGTATTTGCAGTAATTAAGCATATGGATAGTTTTCGAATTATCCATATGCTTCCGGTAACCTAACAACTTGGAAGCAATAAATTGGTTGTCGGATCAGTCAAGCATAAGTAGAGAAGATCAAATACTATATATTATATGTATAGGGTCTTGTACGTACAAGATCTGGAAGGAACACAACATCCGCTATCTACAAAGAAGGGAGAACAACCATGCATAAACAAAAAGCAAGAAGGAGAAACCCCCCACCTGCATTGCCGCAAGGAAAACCAATAGCTGAAAGGGGGAAAAGAGGAAGACACCATCGTCCTAAAAGCCATCTTTAAGATACCAAATCTAAGAACCCAAATCAAGTATAAAAAACCTATAAAGGAAATGAACATTATTGCCCAAACTCTATAGTGAATTTGGAACTAAGGTAAATGCAAAAAGGGAATTACAGTATAGAAAAACCCATACGTGGATCGCCACAATGAAATACAATAGTTAAAAGGGAGAAAAGAGGAAGACACCATCGTCCTAGCTAGGACGATGTATAAAGAGGATGACTCCATAAAACTATGTATCAAATATTGTATCATCATAACACGCCTTTGCTATGGCAGTAATCCACATCGTTAATTAGCTAGTGAAAATATATGATAGCATCGTCCTCTTTAAGTTTTTCGTAATTCTCCTAACATCATATTAGATGTCAACAATAACATATGCATAAAATTTAATTAAAAATATACAATGATAATCGACTATTTATGAAAATAAATTACAAACAACATTGATTCTTATGATCATGAATAATATAAATCTTTGACTTGCTTAATATAACCTAATATTATAGGAAAGAGGACTATCAAAAATATAAACAAGCACCAAAATATTATTTATTGAGCGAATATGTTGCCATTTTTCTATTCTCTCACACTCACTTAATTCATGGAAAAACAAATTATAACAACAACTTCAATGTTCAAGATTCTCTGTTTTACGGGGATTAGAGAAGGGACACCAATTATACACAATCTTTTTTTTACATTTTACAAAGAACCTATTTTTATGACTCGAATATTTAACTTTTTATTTACAAAGGAATAACTTTATCGGTTACTTGCGAAAAGAAATTAACAATGAGATAAATAGCTACAGAGAGATGAGAGAGTTTTCTTTTTCCCCCTCAAGATTGTCACTTGTTAGCTTTCTATGTAAGAATAAAAAATTATAATGTAAATCCTTGTTTATTATCACAAACCTAGAGCAACCTCCTGAGATCCTCAGCCCAAAGTCTGCATGAACTAATCAAAATATGGGTTAGTAGCCATAGCGGAAAGAGTGTAAAAAATCCCGCAACCCCATATTAGAAAGCATTCAAACTTTCCCAGTTCTACCATCAGGAATGTGACTGTTAAACTAAATATCGGCAGAGCCGCTATAGACTAAATCTTCATACGTAATGATGACTTATAAATACCTAGGAAGGGTACAGTAGTCAACCCTCTTGAAATAACTATCACAGGTAGTTAGGTAGTTATATGGAGGCTTTAAAAATAAACAATAGACACGCATTTAAATGAATGTTTTTGAAGAGTTTGTTTTACTTCTTCGATACAATAAACAGAAGATTAGAAATAGAAAAAAATTTCTCTGCAATGAAATTTCAAACAAGGTTTTCTAACCTGTGGAACTATAACAAAATTTTAAGTAAGTAATTTTTGTTTTATTTATGTATGAAACGATCATATGATTCACATGATCTTTGTGATTATATTTATTTTTCTAACATTAGTATCAGAGCAGGTTAAATTTTTGTTTAAGTAATATGCATGCGTTAATCTAAAATTTACTTGTTGATGATTTGCGAATAATGATCTGCATTTTTTTTATTATCGTGATGTTTGTGATATGTTCTTTTTCATGCTATATTGTATGTTTCTGGTATTGTTGCGTTTCTAGTTTTGTTAGTAAAACATAAGTCATGTTTCATTTTTTTCTTTTCGCATTTGCCTTGACTATTGGGATAACAAGTGTTGAAAGTCTTGACGAATGCATGATCTTCTACAGTAAAACATCGTTCTTATGAAAATGAAGAAAAAGGAGAGTTTTCTATTTTTCTGTGTATGGTTTTTTTATGAATAGTCTTCGACAAGAAAACAAGAAAACATTGTGGTTTTCGTTTCTTCTCCCTCTAGATGCTTTTATTTTCAAAAGCAAGAATAGAAAAAATTTTTAAAAAATACAAACACCAAAACGCAGAGAAGGAAATACAGGAAGAACACAACTGCTTCCTGAAAAGGCACGTGACCTTTCATGTTTCCTTTAATGCCAAGTGCTTCTTATTCTTATACAACGTGTATAATAAGACAAAAACTACTTAATAGTTTTTGTCAGTTTCGATGTGTATATCTATATCTATCTATCTATCTATCTATATATATATAGATAATATTATATACATTTGTGGTTTAACCACTTATGGTTATAAAGAATTATAAATTAGTTTTCTAATTTACACAAACTAATTATGTTAGTTAATTAGTTTCTAATTAACATATTAAAAAAATGAGAAAGTTTTTTTAATACAAGAAAACTAATTTGTTTAGTTAAAATTAGAAAATGGGGTTTCATTAGAAATTAGTTTCTAATTAAACCAAAATAAATTGATTAATTCAATCATACTTTAAATTAGAAATAAGTTTCTAATTCTATTTGAATTATTCATATTTGAATATTAGAAATAAGTTTCTAATTAATTAGAAAGTTTTTTTAATTAAAAAAACAAACGAATTTATTTAGTTAAAATAACCTTAGAAATAAACTAATTTCGTTGGTTTATTTTTTAATGAAATCCATGCTAATTTGTTTAGTTGAAATTAGATTAAACTTAGAAATAAACTAATTTTGTTAGTTTATTTTCTAATTAAATCAACACTAATTTGTTTAGTTGAAATTAGATTAACCTTAGAAATAAACTAATTTTGTTGGTTTTTTTTAATTGAATAAATACTAATTTGTTTAGTTAACATTAGATAGAAGTTTCATTAGAAATTAGTTTCTAATTAAACCAAGATAATTGATTAGTTCAATTATAAGTTAAATTAGAAATAAGTTTGTAATTGATTAGATATTAAAAGCATATTTTGATTAATTCAATAAATTGTTGATAAACAAATATAATAAAAAATAATAAATTAAATTATTTCCATATATGAACATAAGTTCGCTATGTGTTAGACAAAATAATTTGTTATTTTGTATACTCTTCTAATTTCTGAAAATTTGTTTTTCAGGAAAATGTTTATTATTAAGCAAACGCCTAAGCTTATTCGATGTGAGGCACAGAAGAGACGAATTGGTAGAATGTATGTACAGTTAGTCAACGTGTGTTTAATGCCTGGAGATGGTCTATCACAACATGTTATTGCAATTAATAACAAGATGCAAGAGTTATATTTTGGAGGTTGTTTAGCTTACACAGATGTTGAAGTAAAGTACATGACTTTGCTTGCGACATTACCTCAACCTCAAGGCGAACTATTACGAATGCTTTGGAATAATATGCCTAAGGAGAAGACTTATAATTTGCTAGTGATGACATTTATTAAAGAGATGTGTAGAAGGGAGTTGATTAGGATTTTATATCTTACAGGTCTTCCAATGGAAATAGTAAGACCTATTGTAAATCGAGCTTCGTGAATTGTGTCACGCGAAATCATGAACTCATTTCCGTGTAGGATTCGTTAGCTATAGACTTTTCATAGGTTGAAGCACAATTAATACAATATGTTGTTTTATAAGAACTACGTCTTAATATTTATGTAATACGTTTACATGAATTTTATATAGGAATTCGTCTAGAGTAAAGTAATTAGGATTCGATTGTTGTATGAATAATGATTGAATACATTTTGTGAACTTTTGATTTCATAAGCAATTGTGATCGAATTATTTACTCTATGACCAATACATGTGACATTAACGTGCATATATATTTCTTTCTTATTATAAAAACTTAGTGTTTCAAAAATAGCTATTGCTTCGAAGAATATTGTTACTGAACTTAATAGGGGTGAAAAACTCAATGGTGACAATTACGAAATCTGGAGTACGAAAATCCAATATGTACTGGAAGAGCAAGAAGCTCTTGAACCATTAAACCTAACCATAGACGTTCCTGAGGAGGGCATTACAGCCCAACATAAAAGGGATCGTGATGCATATGAATTATGGAAAAAGAAGAGCTATTTAGCTCACATCACGTTGCTGAGTAGCATGGATAATGATATCATGCGTGAGTTCTATAAATTCGAAACTGCAAAGGACATGTGGCCTGCATTGGCTGCTCGTTTTGGAGCTGCTTCAGTGACCAAAGTGAGGTCACTTACTATTAAGTTTGATACTTATAAGAAGCACCCAAATGATACAATGCAAAAAATTTGAGGAAAATGTCTAACATGGTAAGTGAGTTACGTGATGTTTAACATAAGTTGTCTGATGAACAACAAGTGCAAGCTGTGATTCGTTCACAGCCTCAGAGTTGGGAGCATATGAAGATGCACCTAACTCATAATGAAAGCATCAAATCAATGGAAGATGCTAGAGGCATCTTATCTTAGAGGAAGAGCATCTTGAAGCCTCAAAGATGTCTTCTAAGGCATATGCAGTTAGTTCTAACTCACATGGAGCTATAAACAAGAAACGCAAGCATCATGGTGGATATAAGTGGAAAAAGAATAAGAAATTCAACCACTCTCCTCAGGAATCCAAAAACACAAAATGGAACCAACGTGGAAAGGGAAAACGTTCCTTTAAAAAGAAGAACATGAAACATACAAAGTGCTATAATTGTGGTAATAAGGGCCACTTTGCTCGAGATTGTACCGAGCCTAAGAAGCTACAACTTTATAGTACAAATATTTGTTCTGTAAATGTTTCTTGTTCTGTTTTTCTAACTGAATCACATCTTTCGTGGATTACAAACTCAGGAGCAACCAACCATGTAACAAAGGATCGTGATGCCTTCGTTGAGTTTCATAAACTCCCACATGGTAGTCGATGGCTTTATGTAGGTGATAATTCCAAAGTTGCTATACAAGGAATTGGCATATGTAAATTGGACATGTGTGGAGAGCAACCCCTTATCCTACATGAAGTATTATTTGCTCTATAGATTCGTAGGAATCTTTTATCTATGTTGATGTTAGTTAAACTTGGTTTTAATATAAATTTCCACAGTGGTGGAATGGATTTGTATCTTAGATCTATTAATTATGGTCATGGTTTTTTATTGGATGGTTTTACTGTACTAAATATGTTAAAGGAAAATAATAATATTAGTTATTCATTATTTACATATAGTATTTCCAACAATGATGCAACTTTGTGGCATGCTAGATTATGCCACATTGGTCAAAATCGAATCAATCGATTAGCTAAACAAGGACTTTTAGGTAATATAAGTCAAGTAGATCTACCTACATATGAGCATTATTTAGCTGGTAAAATGGCACGAAAGCCATTTGGAAAGGGAACACGAGCTTTATGTCCATTGTAATTAATTCATTATGACATCTGTGGTTCAATAAATATGAGGGCTAGACGTGGGGTAATTTATTTCATCACGTTCATAGATGACTATACTCGATATGGTCATATCTATTTGATTTCTTATCAATCAGAAGCGTTCGATTGTTTCATAAAATATATGAAATTGGTTGAGAATCAATTAGATAAGAAAATAAAAGCATTACGAACTGATTGTGGACAAGAATACTTGTCAGAAAAGTTTAAGGCTTTACGTGATGGGAAAGGAATAAAAAGGCAATTAGCAATTCCTAGAACCCCATAACAAAATGGTGTTGCTAAAAGACGAAATAGGACGCTATTAGAAATGATTAAGTCCATGATGGCCCAAGCAAATTTACCAATCACCTAATAGCCACCTATGTACTTAATCGTGTGCCCACAAAATTAGTTATGAGCACACCATATGAGTTGTGGACTGGTAGGAGACTTGATATGTCAAGTCTCAAACCTTGGAGGTGTGCAGCCTATGTTCATGATCTCTCTCATAAATATGCAAAATTAGGCCCAAGAGGGAGAAAAAGCATTTTTATTAGATACTCAGAACACTTAAAAGGATATGTTTCCATTAGTGAACAAATTAATGGAGGTGTAACTGATTTTGAATCACGAGATGTAACATTCTTAAATAATGATTTTCCTAATCAAGGCGAAATAGGTAAAGACCTATTATTATATGAGTAGCTTGATCAGAATGATTCTGTTATGAAGAATCAAGATGGGGAACTTCAACCAAGTGGGAGCAATTCCACATAAAGGTTCTCTATAATGAATGATCCGAGTGGAAGCAATCAGATCAATCATGAATTTATTTACGATGAACCTCGGTTAAGATGAAGTAATCGAGGAATAATTCCCCAACGTCATTTTGAGATTGAAGGAGAAATTAATATGATTGTTCTGTAAGAGGAAGAAGAGCCAAGGAATGTAAATGAGGCTCTGACTGGCCCTGCTAAAGAAAAATAAATGAAAGCAATGATAAAAGAAATGGTTTCTTTAAGCTCAAATCAAGTATGGGACTTGGTTGATCTCCTTGAAGGGAAGCAATTGGGAACAAGTGGGTTCTCAAAATTAAGCGAAAAGTTGATGGCAATATCAAAAGATATAAGGCACATCTTGTAGCAAAAGGATACACACAACAGGAGGGAATTAATTACCAGAAAACTTTTTCACCTATTGTGAAGTTTGCTTCAATCCATCTTATTCTGGCTATAGTAGCCAGTATGGATCTTGAATTACATCAAATGGATGTAAAAA
>JANSVA010000008.1:25952198-25973386 GCA_025504915.1 Erythroxylum reticulatum | reverse complement strand
AAGTATCAGACAATGATATTTAAATGATTGAAAAATACATAGAAATACATGTAAAAGGCACTTGAATATTTCTTTATGCTAAAAACAGTGATAAAACATGTATTTATAAGATTCTGGGATCCCTACTAGCCATTGGAGCCAAAATTAGTTGTTACAATGACTAGTTTTAAAATACTGATCCACTATTATAACATATTAGCCAACCATTGTACATTAAATGCATAGATTCACTAGTTGTTGAGACATTGGTCGATTAGTAGGCATATTGGTCAATCAATATGGCACATTAACCTGCTAATATATCAACTAATATTATTATAAATTCTAGGCACATGAAATTCGATAACTTTAACTTATATTAGTCGACCATTAATCTATATAGATTGACCATCCCCATAAGATCATGATTTTAACAACTTTAAATGCTCAAACTCAATTTTTCTTAATGCAATTATGATTTAATCGTTTCCCAAAATCTTCCATAAAGAGTGTTTGAAAGATGAAGAGACTTTCCTATTAAAACTAAAAGTTTCAATGCCTCTTAATGAAAAAAACCTTGTAATAAAGTGATATAAAATATCTGTACATGGTGAGCTTTTTAGAACATCAAATTGACTAAATGAGATTATAATTAATATTACAAACTAAAGAATGACCTCAATGTTCTTTGTTCTTAACTTGATCTTCACTTTATAAGTTACAAATTTCATATCTTCTTTTATCAAATTCATGAACTTTCCTCTTGAGTTTATAAATTCATCTTATTCCATATTCCTTTTCATCGGACTATTAATTGGAATCTTTGCCTTTTTTTATGATGACAAAATATTTGTGATACTAAAGAGAAATAATAAAATTAAGCACACAACCAACAATCTATAGCAAGATAGTGATTAGTTCCCCCTTTATTATTATCTAAAATATAATTTAATATCAAGAACAAGAGAGACATTCAAATAATTATCAATATATATAGATAAAAATTACTTAAACATAAAATATCATAATATAAAAGTCACCACAAATACAAAAGTTACTCCCTCTAAATCTAATATCACCAATCTCCCCCTTTTTGGAATCATAAAAAAGAAATCATTTATCTAAAAATTAAAAAAAAGAATCATACATCAATCTATTTAAAAGATCAAATCGAATTTAATCAAGATCGATAAACTTTCTCAATAAAAAGTGCTATTAGACATTTAAAGGTTAAAAAGTTCAATTTTAGTAAAGGCATCCAGATTATATCTAATTTGAAAATGCCCTAATTTTGATAATATGTGTAAGTTGAAAAGGTCAATTATAGTAACAAGGGCTAGTTTTTACAAAATTAGAGGTTGAAATTAAAAAAAAGAGAGAATAATCGAATATCTAACCATATATTTCATAAAAGAGTGTATAATTTTAAAAGCTCTAAAATTTGAAAAAAAATGATAGAATAAGTTACTCAAATTTGAAACTCAATAATGAAAAATATAATACAATCACTCTTAATTATTTAAAAAATGAATAAATCATGTAATTTATAGAAACAATTTCAAAGACATAATCATTATTAAAAAAATCCTAAAGATTAGGGGTTTATCTAAAGAGAATATGAATGTTAATGATCTTTAACATGAAGGGTAAAGAAAAAGTGAAGATGAAGTAATTAGTTGTAATGAGGGATGATGTTTTCCAAAGAATGAGTTTTCTAAGATTTTGAGATGTATAAGGCAAAAAATAGAAGATAAATGAAAAAGAAGGAGAAATCTTTTAGATCATAAAGAATGATCGATCAAATAACTACATTGGTTGACTAGTTTTTGTCTAAAAAAGGATAGGTGAAGTAGTGTTGAACATTTGTCTTGAACTTGCTACATTAGTCGATCAATGAATAGAGTGGTCGACTAGTATATCCAGCCAATCTACTTACAAATTCAATATAAAGGAAACTTTCATAGAAAAGAGGGTAGGGGTCAATCACTTGAAGACATTGGTTGACTAATGTGCATAGGTAATTGACTAGAGGAACAACTAAACTCCTTACAAATTCATTAGAATTTTTTTTTAAAAAAAGATGAATTTTAGGTCGTTGGTTGACCACACCAAGATATTGATCGACCAATGTGTTTTGAACACTACAAGAAAAGTAGGAATTAGTGATAGAAAATTACTGACAGAATCAAAATTGTTGCAAATTACTGACAAAAAATTAATTTTTGTCGATAACATTGACAGGAAAATTTTCGTTTAGCGGTGGTAATAATATCCGTTGGTAAATATGGAGGAAAATCATCCCAAAAAAATTTACGACGGACTTTAGTGACAGTATAAAATTTCCGTTGATAAAGAAGACGGGAATTGTTGGGGGAATAAAAAAGTTTTGAGTTTACAGATGGAAATTTGTCCGTCGGTAAATTCCATCAGTAAATTTTCAACGTAAATTTTGTCGTCTGCTTCAACTTTAGCATTTTACTCTCGTGCGATTTTCTTCTCTCCGATTTCTCTATCGTGAAATCCTCTTTTGCTCGCCGGCATTTGTTTTCTTCGGCCACTGTCATCGTGTCCTTCGATGGAGATATTTTTGCAGCCACTATCATTTTTTCGTATATTAGATGAAAGTTAATTTGAGTATTTGTTTACTTTCGTTTATTTGTGTATTACGTGATTAGAAAATAATTTTAAGGTATAAATGTTAGTGATAGAAGGGACAAGACGTAATTTTGGGATGAATTTATGATGCATATATGGTATTTGATGAAATATCTGTTCTTTGAAAAAATAATTTCAGTTCTTTTTAAATACGAATTTCATAATTTCAGTTCTTTATTTCCCCCTGATAAAGTGTAGGGTTAAAGGGTATTGCTTCTTTTATCTTTTGTTGACTTGAATTGTGGATAAAAGAGCGAAAATAAGGGGAATGTGTTATATTCAATGTATGAAAGTATTTTGTCGCATGCTTTTTTCTATTTTCTTCAGTTTTATATTAAGAAGATCAAAATTTTTAACCTTTAAAGCACGAAGACATTATAGCTCTTTAGCACTTGAAATTAGATTCAATCTATATAGCACTTGAAATTGCTATATAGATATGGTAATTCATATTAACTAAATTATTCATATATATTATAAATTATTTGTTAGTATGTATAAATGGTTTAGCTTATATGAGCCATAATAGCTATAAAGATCATTATAATGATAATTTCAAAAAAAAAATCTATTAATAGTTCATTTTAACATATCAATAGCATATGGTTAGATTTATCATATACTTAATAATTGGTCTTGATATATCAATTTCTTGTTACAGTTCGTCCGCCTCCTATGAATCGCTTCATATAAATAAGTCTCATATGGCAAGGAGGTTTTAGTAGTAGTTATATCATAGGAAAATTTGATATTTAGTTCTCCGAACAAAGGAGACTAAAAGAGTAATTATTGTTTATTGTTTATTTTCAAGACTCTAAGAACTATGTACCAATCATGATAGCCATTATCTTACTATATGCGGGGATGCTACCATCCTGGTCCTTTTTGGTTTCCTACTATGCCTCCTCTACATTTGTGAATAATGATACTGCTCCGAAGCATTTATAAGGTACTGATTCATGAGAAGTTAAAAAGTATGTCAATAATAAGCTAAGATATTTATTGATGTTATGTGTGACTATTTCGATCACAACCAACTTATTGAATTTGTAACCATATGCTTATCTAGCAAGATTTGACCTAAAAATAAGAATAAGAAATAGAGAATTTAGAAAATAAGAGGATTTGATGAATTCTATTGTTCACCAAAAGGAGATTGTTGATAATTTTGATGGGAATGAGATTACCTGGGGTTTTTTTTTTAATGAAAATGATGATCAAAGTGGTGGAAAACAAAGATGTTATACTAATGATGAGGATAGATACTTTAAGTTTTGAAGAGAATGATAAAGATATTGTCTTTAAGAAGGACTTGTTTCACATACTATGCAATCATTGGGCTACTTTGAAGTAAGAAGAAGAGGTCTGATAACTCTTTCACCAAGATAAGCTACCGAGCAATTGGACTAGTATTGAGTTCAACAATTTATCCAAATTTTGCATTATAATGAATGATCTAGAGATATTATTATTAAAGAAAGATTTCTACAGAAGAGTAGTTAAGGTTTGGAAACATGGTTATCTATTGTATGGTCCTCTTAGAATTGAAATCAAGTTTAATCGTGAGAAGCTAAGGCCAATTACTTGAAATATGATATAACTTAACTTGGAAGTGTTAAGTCGAATGATGATTTAAGGGATATGTAACTAGATATAGGAAATAATGGTTATTGAGGATATTAATTTCAATCAGGAAGCATGTAATCGAAACGAGGATAATGGTAATGATGAAAATGGGAAATATTAATTCAAAGGATAGGATAAGAATTTTAGGTTGAAATATGCCATCAAAGAAAAACAGGATATAATGCGACCAAAGTTCAGACCACGATTTGGAGCCAGTTACTGTCTAGTTGAAGCATCACATTCTGCAGCTGCAATTGAATCAGATGTTGTTCCTCCAACTACTACTACACTTGCAGATGAGGCATTACCTTATGTACTTGCTATTACACCATCCACCACCCCTATACTGACAGAGATATCAGGGGTAAACGATGCAGATATAGGAGGTGACCTCCAGCTTAGAGTTGAGAGAGCTTATGAAAGAACTTACATCATAATTGTCAACAATCTGTAAGTGAAAAATACATGAAACACTATATGATTATAATTACGTTATAGGTTTTCAATTTTAAAAATGGTATAAAATTAATTGTTTTAATATTAGATTGATTCCATCTAGACCATGTTCAAGAAATATGACACCCAAATTCAAGGAGAAGATTGATGTTGAGGGGTTATATATGGAAGAATATCTCTCAAACGACAAATGAATTTTATTATCAGGAGTTTGAGGTACAATTTTTTTTGTTTTTAATTGATTTTTATACATTTATTAGATAAATATTATTACATTATAAATACTTATTGTATGTTTTTCTTTTTATTTCAGAAAGAATTTTTTGGGATTCTAAATTTGACGTCGTCAGTTATAAAGTGTAGGAGAGACGAGCACGTACACGTTATCGAGATTTTGTTGGTGCGATACACAAGACCGGTGTACGATTGTCTTATATTTCTGAACAAATATAGAGTCGTTGGCGGCAATATTAGACATCACCTGAGGTAATATCCATTTCAGAGCATAATTCTACCAATAGATGTCTAGAACCGAGGGGAGAGAGTATTCCCATATATATTGGAGGATCTATTACCCACCATGAGCATGCTGAGAGACATATAAGTATCTACAATTTATATTTATATTTTGATTTTTTTTTACTTTGGTGTATTTCATTTTAATTTGATGTGTGAATTTTGGAATGAAAATAATGTTATAAATGTCTGGTGCCATATATGGTTGTGTTGTTGAGTTATTTTCTTTGCTCAACTAGGGATAAATATCATAAAAATAGAGAAAAATTTGCCAAAATTTTTATAAATTGTAGTTCATTTATAACATTTTATTCTGATGCAGGAAAAGTCTATAGGCACAAAGCTTATACTCCGTCAACTCTTTTTGCACGCTCACACTAAGAAGCATGATGGTGTGACTTTCATCAACACTTGATGTAGAGAACTAAATGTATGTGAAATTTATGCTTTAATATTAATACTTAATAGTTATCACTTACTAACATAAACACTGCCTTATGATACGACCAAATATAAGAAAGCATTTAACGACAAACTCAGCAGTCTGAAGATGTTGATAAGACTCAAATTCATCTTCATGCAGTGGGTGGTAGGGACCGTTGTGGAAGGATATTCGACTTAGGTTCATTTGCGAACAAACGTTATTCACAATCCTCCACATCTAGTACAGCAACATCTAGTAAGTGGTCCACACCTAATGAAGTCCATGAGCTTCAGAGCACAATACAGACATTGGCAACTCAGTTGCAATAGTCGATGGAATGCATAGCCCAGCTCTATAATGAGGTGGATGAGTTGAAGGGGAGGTATAGTACCTCATCATAGCAATCAAAACATCCGTAGTCACCGAATGAATAACGTACTTGTAGTCATTTTGTATGAATTACAAATACTTATTATGTACAATTTTTTTAATTATCAATTAAGATAAATTTTACTTTATATTATCAATCAACTTTCTATTTTTACAAATTAAATGTTGAAACAAATCAAAATATTATCAACAGATAACTTATAATTGTTTAAATTATGTATCAACTATAACATCATCAAATAAATTTTATGCAGGAAAATTTTTTTAAAAAAGTTTTTAATAAACTTACCGACGGAAAAATAAAGTTCGTCGGTAAAATCTATTCGATTTACTGACGGATAAATAATAACCGTCGGTAATGATAACATTAAGTTACCGACAGAATAACCAATTTTGTCGGTAAGTTTGTGACGAATATATCTTATCCATCAGTAACTTTACCTATCGAAGACAACACAGAATAACCGTTAGTATGTTCACCGATGATTACATAAAATTGTTATTAGTAAATTTACGACGGACATTCTGTGATTTGTTGCAAATTATTACTTATGGTCGTTTCTCCAACGCCTTAGTCCGTCGGTAAATTCCATCACTAACTAAGCTTTCCAACAGAATGTGTAGGTGTTCTGTCGGTAATTTTCGTGGCTAAGCTTCATTTTTTTTTGTAGTGGAAAAGTTAGAAAACAGCCTAAAAACTCAAATAAGAATATCAAAGCACATAATTAACTAAGCAAATATGAATAAAATTGAGTTAATTAACATAAGGGCATCCTTATCATACAGAATTCTCATATAACCAAATCTAATTTATTTGTATTCAATAGTTAAAAAAATTTATTACCCAATTGATGTAAATTCTAATTTAATATTCTTAATTTGTACATTAATCTCTAAGTCCAAGAACTAAAGTCCACATTGTACTTTAAAGAAAAAAATATTCAATTCCTTATTCATAGGATAAACCCAACATTCATCATTAGGAATTTGGACTTAAGTTGATAAATAAGTCCAAGATTTCATATATTTCTAAAACATGAATTTATAATTACCTCTTGTTAAATATTTCCAACAAATGATTTTGTTGAATTAAGGAAGGTCCTAATCAATTGTTAATGATAACAAAATATTATTACTACTAATGAGTTTAACATTTTGGTAAAATGTAATATAAGAATAAAATAAAGTCATAAAATTAAGAAGATAGCTTATGAAGTTAATAAAGAGAAGATAGAATTTACAATCGTCAAAATGAAGATTAAACCAAGAACAAAAGCAAATGAAGACTTATTAGGTCATTCTTTACTTTGTAAAATTAATTGTAATCTCATTTAATCACTTCAATATTCTAAAAGGCTCACTATACATAAACATTTTATTTTACTCTATTGCATAAGTATTTATATTTATCAAGATATATTGACACTTTTATTTTTTAATAGAAAAGCCTCTTGAGTTTTTTTAAAAAATTAGGAAACATTCTTGAGAACTAATTAAATCATAATTACATTAAACAAATTCAATTTGAGCATTTAAAATTATTAAATTCATATATTTATAAGGTGATTGGTCAACTTATATAACCAATATAGGTTAAAGTGGTTGACCATGAGTTTGTTGTATCGTTAATTTATGTATTAGTTGACCAATATATCATATTGATCGACCAATACCCACTTGTTGACTAATGTCTATATGACTAGTGAATGTGGCCTTTAATGAATACTAAACAACTAGTGTTATGCATGTAACTATTGTAACTGGTAGTTCTTATCTACAATGGCTAAAATAAGGTTCTAAAATATTATAAATAGGTATTTTTTTCATTAGTTTTTGAATCAAGCAATATTTAAGTGTATTTACAAACATTTCTAAGTGTTTTTTCATTATTTAAGTATCATTGTCTTATATTTATAAAAGTGAGCATCTTTGAAGTTATCAAATAATATGTGAGTTATTTTGAGTTGTAAGATTTATTTGGGAAATCATATTATTGTACTTAAGGGTGATTCAAATAGGATTGATGTTCCGCGTTAAATTAGAAGAAAATTGTAAAGATTATGTCTTTGCTAAGACGAATTGTACAAAGGTATTCGTCACTTTGAAAGAAGGATTATAATGGAACCTGCAACATATATTGTGTGATTCTTTTTTGCAAACTCTAGTCCGCAAAGTTTTTCATGATGGGAGAAGGTTATACATAATAAACAACCTTTCATTTGCATTTCATAGAGAGACCATGACTAAAATTCATCTTTCAATTACAAAAAGTAGTGTTACGACGCTGGCCATCTTGGAAAATCAACGTTTTCTTACTAAGGTTTGGTGCAAAACCTAGAAAAATGTTACGAGGAACTCCAATATAGTTGACTGCCATCTTACATCTATGGATTCTGTGGAATGAATTTAATTAATTATAACAAGCAAAAAACTAATTTATTCCATAGCAACGACGTGGACAAAACACGAGCGAGCCTTGAGGTTAACAGTCACACAAGGCTTAAATATTAGTCAATTCCTTCACTTGCCTTTCTGCTACATAATCATTTTGCTAACCATGTTGGATCTTAGCAACCTCACCTTGTCTCTTTCCTTCGTCTCAGTCCTCATCTTTCTTTTCTTCATCTCTAGTTCTAAACAACCAACCAAAAACCCATGTCCAGATTCATATCCCATAATCGGAAACGTCATCGCTCTCCTCAAGAACCACCGTCGCTTCCACGATTGGGTGACTGAGATGCTCTCCAAAACCCCATCTTCGACTCTTCAAGTCAACGCGTTTCTTAACCTTTCTCGTGGTATTGCCACTGCAAATCCCATCAACGTGGAGCATCTTCTTGTCTCCAACTTCTCCAACTATGTAAAAGGGTCTCGCTATCAGGACCTGTATGAACTCCTTGGTCATGGAATTTTCCGCGTGGATGGTCATCTCTGGACCACCCAACGCAAGATTGCTAGCCACGAGTTCAGCACAAAATCTCTTAAGAAATTCATATCAGAGGTTGTCGAATCTGAGATATCCAGCAGCCTGATGCCGTACTTGGCCGGAAAATGTGAACAAAACTCAGTCTTTGATCTTCAACAAGTTTTACAGGAGTTCACTTTCACTAGCATATGCAAGGTCGCATTTGGAGTTGACCCTTCGACCACTTCAGATCTGCCCTTTGTCAAAGCTTTTGATGATGCTGTTGAGAACTGCCTGTCGAGATTCTTATCTCCTCTTCCTGTAATATGGAAGATCAAGAGGTACTTGAACGTGGGATCAGAGAAGAAGTTCAAAGAAGATATTAGCATCGTTAACAGGTTTTCCATGGAGGTTATAAAAGCAAAACAAGAAAAAAAGCTAGAATTGCATGATGAAAATCAGGGAAAGAACCAAGATTTGTTATCAAGATTCATGCTGTTAACTTCTAACATGGAGTTTGAAGCCAATGAAAACGAGAGACTGTTCTTGCGAGATATTATCGTTAGTTTTGTACTTGCAGGCAAGGACACAACAGCATCAGCGTTGACCTGGTTTTTCTGGTTGATAGCTGGCAACCCACGCTGTGCAACAATGATCCACAAGGAACTGTCATCTTCAAAGCACGTCGGAGCATCATCGGCGCAAGAAACCCCGGCGAAGTTTAGTTACGATGAGTTGAAGAAGTTGCACTACTTACATGCTGCTCTATCAGAGTCGATGAGATTGTTTCCACCCGTGGCAATGAACACAAGGTTAACTCTCAACGACGATGTCCTGCCAGATGGGACTCTCGTTAAAAAGGGATGGTTCGCTGATTACTCTGCTTATGCAATGGGGAGAATGGAGGGTGTGTGGGGCCAGGACTGCAGGGAATTTAAGCCGGAGCGATGGTTAACTCCTGATGGAGTGTTTCAGCCGTTTGATCAGTTTCGATACCCAGTGTTTCACTGTGGGCCGAGGATGTGTCTGGGGAAGGACATGGCCTATGTTCAGATGAAGGCGATTGCAGCGTCTGTGATGCATGAGTTCGATGTATTGGCGGTTGATGGTGGTGGCAGTCCAGAGAAAATGATGAATCCACCGTACATGCTTACAATAGTTCTGAAGATGAGGGGTGGCTTGCTTGTGAGGCTGAGAAGGAGGAAGCAATCGGTGAGGATAAACAACTAGTTGGATTAGTATACTTTTGAATGTGCAACGTGGCGAGATGGGTCGACGTGCTGTTAAAACGTCATGAACTTTTTTGTTTTTTGGTGGGCATCTGCCCAATATCCAGATATTATGGTCCACATATGATACGGCACTCATCTCATATGATATGATCTTGGCTTATTCTGTTATCTGTATAATTACACCAGTCTTGAGAATTGGCGTTTACAAGCAAGGACGTTGCAGCAAGCTTCAGTTAAGACCATTAATCACTCTTAATTATCGAAACTGATGAACAAGTTTCTTGTATAAATTACGGAGAAGTAAAATTATAGTATCCAAGAACTGTGTCTAATAGGTTAATTGAAGAAAGGTAAGAATTAAGAGTACAAAAATGGCTACCCTTATTGCCCCCAAGGAATTTTCTCCAGTTGAAGATGCCGAAGCTATCAAGAAGGCTTGCCTAGGTCTGTCTTCTTTTTCATCTTGTTCGACCTGGAGTCTATATTTACAGTGTTGGATCATGCAACTCTATGACATTGTTTCAACAGAATTTATCTTTATGATTGCGTGCTATAAGGGGAATGATAAAATGCTTATATTTGTTATAATTAGTTCAACGATCAATGTTTGGATCTATATATTCTTTCCTTTCGTTGATACACATTCTTAAAACAATTTCTCCTTGTAACAATGTCACAGGGTGGGGAACAGATGAGGAGACCATAATATCAATACTCGGTCATCGAAATTCTTTTCAAAGGAAGCTTATCAGGCTGGCTTATGAGGAGATATACCAGGAAGATCTCATCCAACAACTCAACTCTGAGCTTTCAGGAGATTTTGAGGTTTAAGTTCACTACCTTCTCCTTTTCTACGAGTTCATACATAAGCTAAGATGCTGTAACTTTCTCAACAGAAAGCAATTTGTTACTGGACCTTGGAACCTGCAGAAAGAGATGCTGTCTTAGCTAATAAAGCTTTGAAGAAGGCAATACCTGATTACAAAGTGATTGTCGAGATTGCTTGTGTTAGATCCCCAGAAGATCTCTTGGCAGTAAAGCGTGCCTACAGGTTTCTTTACAGGCATTCCCTCGAAGAAGATGTGGCTTCTAACACCAATGGTCCCATCAGAAAAGTATCCTTATATTATTTTGACTTAATTGAGCCGTAATTGCATTTTGTAAGATGAAGGAATTTGATCCATCAGTTTACCGTACGCAGTTACTGGTTGCTGCTGTCAGTGCATATAGATATGATGGGCCAGAAGTTTCTGAAAATTTGGCACATACAGAAGTTGGTATCCTTCGGGACGATATATATGGAAAATCTTACAATCATGAAGAGTTGCTTAGAATATTGACTACAAGAAGCAAAGCACAGCTTAATGCAACTTTCAACTATTACAAGGACATGTACGGCAGATCCATTGCCAAGGTGTGAATTTTGATTCTGCTCAAGAAGAACTAATAACCTTTTGGTTTAGTTGTCTACTACACTATATCAGAGAAAAGGCCAAGAAATGATTTCATGTGCTGAAAAAATTTAGTTTTCCAGGGTCTCTTAGGTGAAGCAGCGGAAGATGAATATTCAGCAGCCTTGCGCACTGTGATCCGGTGCATTAGAGATCCAAAAAGATACTATGCAAAGGTTCAGTATTCTTCTAAACCATAACATCAAGTTCCGTTCAGAATTTAACCTTTTTTTTTCTTTATATGGAAGTAGGTGTTACGCAATGCTATCAATAGAGATGGTACTGATGAAGATGGACTAAGTCGTGTGATCATCACACGTGCAGAGAAGGACCTGGATGATATCAGGGCCCTTTACCTGAAGAGAAACAGCGTACCTCTTGATCTTGCACTAGCCAAGGACACAACAGGAGACTATAAGAAATTCCTTCTTACCTTATTAGGGAACGTGAAACTTGAAGCTGTAAGCATTGGTTAAGTTCTTGCTTCTGAACATTCGCAAGTCCAACACCGGCTTAAGGACTTGTATTGGAGATTATTACCTAAATTCCTTACTCTTTATTGTTAACTATGCATAAATGTTTTTCCAACTCTCCGAGTATGAATTTATGTCCTGATAGATAAATAGGTGCATTTCAATGTCTGACACAGTTCTTGTGATTGTCCTAGTTCAGTTTCCACAATAAAATGGGACATAGTTCAATATGAAGAGACTCATTGATGACAAGAGATATAATTCAACAAACATGGGTTGCAGCATCGTTTTATTTTACAAGTTTCAGTGTTAAGCATGTCTTGCACTAGATTTCTTGTAGATATTGGTAAAAGCTACAAGTTGAATCAATTCCTGCGTGCCAAAGCTGCAGCAATCCCACCAGCAACCAATCCAACAGCAGTAGCAGCGATTCCTATGCCAATTACACCATCTATATAGAAGATAAAATTGGTGGTCAAACCTTAGTAACCCTACAAAATTTGGTTCAGATTAACAATATGAGGACCTATTATCTGTTGCGGAATTCTTCCCTATTATCATTCATACCTTTTTTAATCTGGTCTTCAATTGCTTTCTTAAGGGACTGTGCCTGTCTCCATTCAGGTTCAATCTACAAAGACCGTGGCATTACAATGATATGATCAGAGATAGTCAAAAAGAAATGACATAATGTCTAAACCCCTTACAAGTAATCATCAAGTTCTTTAAGGAAAGAGATGGAATAATATACTTCAACATTGTCTTCTACAAAATGCATTGATCACAAGAAATGTCCAAAACAATGAAATAGTGCATACGTAACATGAAATTAGTGTGTATTTTTTCCAAACTCAATAGCAGATGGTTATAAAACAGAAAAAGAAATGACTACCAAAAATGTTTCTCGAAGCTGGAGCCTAAAAGATGCCGAGAACTATACCTTCAAGCATTCTTCAACTACCTCCCTGCTCCTGGAATAGTCCCCACTTCTATAATAGCCAACAGCTAGAAGATAAAGCTTCTCCCGCAATTTTAATGGGCTGGTAACATTGCCCAGTGAAGCTACAATTATTAAAAAAAGTTAAACACTGAGGTGAGGTGCAATGACAACAGCCTGTAAACAGAACCGTAAGATAGAGCACCATCTAGCAGTAAACCACAAAACATTAAGACATGTAATGTTCAATTACATAGACCCCATCCATATTAAACAACCAAAAGAAGACCTAGAGAAAGAAATATGGAGAAAGAAAAGTTTTGCATCTTTTTCCTTACATTCAAGCATAGCTATGCCTCGCTGTACATCTTCTGGTTGTCTAGAATGGACAAGAGACCATGACAGTCGCATGATACACTCATTCTTAAGCTCTTCAGAGGAACCATTTTCAGCTTCAATAACCTCCCTCTCACAGCCCTGAAAATACATTTAACGCAAATCCCACAATAATTCTCTTTGCACAAGCACAAAAGCAGGATGCTGAAACCATAACTAGATCACCAACAAGAACGTACAAAATGTAAACAAAGCATTGAATATCGTGAGGAAGATATAATCAGGTCAACCCCTATCCGTTTCTTAACATCCCGCGACAGATGTATTTCTCTCAACATACTCTAACCAGGATCATCTAATTCAAAACCCAGAAACGGTTAACAAAACCTAAAAACAATCTAAAGGAAACTTTGACGTAATTACATATTACAACAAACATCAAAACCCGAAAGAGTCTTCTCGTCAATCACACAGCGGCTGTAATTTAATTACCACCCAAACAATCCTCTTCCCGCAAACTGTAGAATGGGTTTCGATCTGCAGAACCCAACTCCAATTTTGTCCCTAAAGTGAGAAACTTGACAACAGAATGCGGCGAAGAGATATAAAAACACGAGATTGACATCAAGATAAAGAAAACCCAAAACCCAATGAGCAAAAAAGAACTCACAGCAACGATGTCACGGTCGCACCAGGGGATCTGGTCAGCTCCGGTGAAGAAGTTGGTGATTGACCCAAAGAAAGCTGCAATCTTTGCTTCCATCTCTGTTTAACCTTGATTCCTTCTCGTGCACAAGGTGAGGTTTGCTCTGTGAGGAAAAAATTGGCAATTATTAAATTTTGGTTTTAATTTTCATCTTCGCTCTATGTAAGGAAAAACATGTTATTAATTAAATAAAGTAAAAAAAGACATTATTAATAGAATTTAATCTTATTTACAATTGCTTATTAATTTGTATTTTATTTTTATTAATAAATTATAACTTAAAATTTTATTTCTCCTGCACATAATAAGATTTATATAATATATTTAACTATTATTTTATCTGTTTTAACAAAAATTATTGATTTTGATAAATATTGAGAGTGATCTTGGAATAAATTGCTCTTTTGTTTATAGTTTAAAATTGAAGCCTCGAAAATAATCTTTTTGTAAACATATAAAAAGAATGTTGAATACATTACCACCGACCTCAAACTCCTACACAACAGAGAGCTTTTCATTTTCCAATAAAAGGAAAAAAAATATAAGAACATGCTCTTCTTCAAGAAACGTGGAATTAAAAAGGTCTGTATACCAATTTCAATTAAGCTTTAGATAGTCTAGCTGTTTCTTTTGGAAGTAATGGTGCAACAATTAAAGTTAATTTACATAATTATATTAGACTGTTAGTAAATGACATATATATAATAATTAAGAAGATGAAGGGCAAAAATGAAACTATATACACATACACAAATGAAATTGACAGTCTCTCAGACTGCAGAAGCTGAAGCTGCAGCACATGAATTCCAGTGCACTCAGGGTCTCCTCTTAATTATCCAACATCATCATTCCCTCTAATCTGCCTTTTGGAAACGCCTAAAAACACCCTTTACACCACCAAAATCTTGTACACAATACAGGTAGGCACCACAAGTAAGCATCAAGTAACATCTATGCCATACAGATTTTCTGTTTGCCAACAAAAAGATCAGGTGGAAGTCCCATGATTCAGACCTTGGATTTTCTCTGGAGGGGAAAATGATTGGACAAAGGTTTTTCTCATCTAGCGCATTTCTTGCTTCTGGTAGCAAACTTCCTCGGAAGGTTGTCCATCTTCCTCGGTGTGCTTCATATATTCCCCATTTCCACTAGAGTCCTGTCGATAGCGTCGGAGATAAGGGTGCATAGCCACCTGAATATAAGGTGCAAAGGTGAGTTGCAGTTGCTTAAAAAGGTTCCAAAACAAATTGATCTTTCCATTATTTATTCCACTATGCTGTAAAATACGTGAAGACAACATGAAGAGCACACACACACCTCTAAAAGATGAACTTCTTTCTAAGTCTTTGGTTGAGTGCAGTAGAATAGTCCCAGAGAGAACAACAATAAATCCACAGATTTCAGATACAATGTTTCCAATATTTTGGTCATCCCAATCCTGCAATGACATTTTTAACCAACAGTTAGATCCACTTAAGATGTATAAAAACAAACTTCAAGAAAATGAGCTCAGCAGTACAAGCCAATTTCTGAATCACTTGACGTGTAAGATGCATTAAAAATTTGTTTGCTTAGCTTGTAAACCCATTGTGCGACTGCATATTGGTGAACTTAAAGAGCTATTCCTCATCCAGTAAAACTCTATTTCTTGTCGACTCCGACCAAAGTGAATACCAGGACAAAATGAACACATAATTGTGCATCTCACTATAAGAGCTGTAACATTACCTTGAACATGACAACACTGGCAAGGATTGTAAGTGACGTGAACATAACATAGTATATGGGGGATACAACTGCAGTGTTGAACGTATCAAGTGCCTGAAACATTGGATTTACATGTTTTATAAAATAGAAGGCGTCAAACAATGAAATTGTAACGGGAATTAATCATACTCAAACTACATATTAACCAACCTTAAAATCTTATATATGCACTGCAAAGATTTTTTTTAAAAAAAAAAGAGTTTTCACTAGTATAGCTTTCAACTGACATTAGATCTAGTTGCATAAGTTAACACAAACTATTCACAATTGTTGAGCTTCAAGTTTGTGTCCTCAAGCAACTCTATTCCATTAAGCTTTGTCAACAGCATTCCTTACTAAAAACTAAAAGATACTAGTAATTTCAGCTAGGTGTGGTGTTGAAAAGATATTCTTCTTAACATTTTGATAGTGAACACAGAAGGCGTAGTTATGATATCGCCAAACATAGAATCCTTGCAAAGAATGGAAAAGAAAAGTAAATATTGACTTGCATAAGACAGTTCTGTTTGCAGTTCCCTTTTCTTAATTCATCGACTTTTCTGTCCTTTTGAAATCTAGAAACCTCACTAGTCACATTCAGTGATCATCAAAACAAACAAGCAGTAGGCACTAACTAACCTTGTTGAGATAATTCATTTGCATGATGACACATGAAACAACAACAACCATGAAAAACCACGTCTCTGGGTAAAGTAATTGATTGTTCCCCTCAAATGTCAATTTCAGTGCAGTTCCAAGAGCTTTTACACTCATCACCTGCAAATATCAGAGTTATTCAACATGTAACCAAAACAGTAGGATTTGGTGAAAAAGGAAAAACTAATTTCCTTTCCACTACAAAAGCAGAAATATAACAACAACAACAGTCCAGTGAAAATCTTGCCGATACACGAGATTTAGGACAGTCCAATATTACGCAACCTTATCCCTAAATGATACAGACGTGGTTTAGAAGCAGAGATAATCCAGTAAAAATAAAAAATGGAAGCTGCAGTACTTGAACACCCATAAGATGTTTGGCAACAATGCATCTCTGATAATTCTATCCACTTTACTCTAACCAAAGAAAACCAGTAGTCTGAAATCTCTACAGAATCAATAGAAAGAACCCATTCGATCAACCCAAAACTTCAGTAAATCAACAATTTTCAAGCAATAACTTTATGTTTAAAAGTCCTCTCCTTTTATTAAATAGGATGGACAAAAGAAAAAAAATTGGGAAACTTGATTCCAACACAGAGTGCAGTGCCCCTTTTCTTACATTCTTTTGTTCATCTTCTTTGCTGAGATATCAAACTCAAGGTCACGTTGCACATAATCTGAGCTGGTAAAACTAAAGCAAGATGTATTTTCATCCTAAAAGATAAGGATGACTTCTGTACTTGAATAACTTACCGAAAGGGAACCCATCAATGAACAGATGCCGGTGAAAATCAACACATTTGAACTTCCACATCTTGGGGAGAAATGGAAGACAAGGATGAAAACTAACACAATCACCGAGGCCACGTAAAGCAGAAAAGCTGTAACAGACAGAAAAATGGTTTGTTGACAAAGCAAACTTACGAAATAACAGAGAAACAGAGAACATATAGAAGGGAGGCGGATAAAACTCAACCTGGTCGAGTGGCCATGCTCCATATTTCCTGTACAGAATTGATAGGACGCTCCTGTGGCGCATGGATGACAATTATTATGGAGCCAGTAATGCACATGACGCAGCCTAACATCCCTAGTTTGTGTAATTTCTCATTCAAGAGGCATTGAGCCAACACGGCACTACAGACCATACAAAGGAGAAAGGATGTTCAATAATTCCGATGAGGTTGGAAATGTGCTACAAAAGAAATATGAAGAGATATACCTGACAATAATACTCAAGGCACCAAGTGGGGTGACAAGTACTGCCGGGGCAAAGGCATATGCTATGAAGTTTGCAACCTCTCCAACAACCACTATATTATAGACCACATAACAACATATATTCTACAAGCAATCAGTATTGCCCGTATAAGTAAATGGGAAATTAAGTTCCAACACATCGCAATACAATGAAGATAAGATCTCTCTAAGTTTAAGGTCCATATCAGACGAAGGTTAAGTAACAATTAGAATAACAAAGCTCATTATAGACCACATAACAAAAATTCGAGTAATTCAAGAAGAATCACAAACCATTTCACGAAATTTGCCAAAAAAAAGATAGGAATTGGCGAAACTTACTTGTGATCATGCCCAACCACCATAGAGGCTCCAAGAGATACGAGAACCCACCAACGCCTACACAATTCCAGGATCATGGACCAAAACATTTCAGAGAAACCAAACTAAACCCAAAAGCAACCAAAATATGAATGAAAAGCTGAAAAAGATAATAATCACCAGCACTAACACCAGAAGTAGCAGCAGCTCTTCTAAGGCCTTTCTTCTTGATAATGAAGCTTGCCCCTATAAAACCACTTGACAACAAAGCCAAAACCACTCCTTTGAGATTGTCATGAGAGAAACCCATCTTGAATCGCTCTTTGCCTTGTTCTGTTGTTGTTTCTCTTCAACAAAAGTCCGCCCGGCCCAATCACAAAGTCTCTACGCTGATCATTTGTGTCATAGCCAGTGGCGTGAATATGCTGCCCTGTGAACGGGCTCCACCTAAATTTTCTTATCAAAGTTGTGATCTTTTATCTCGGCCTACCTTAATTAATAATTCTCTTACCTCCAAACGTGTAAGCCGAGTTTGGCAGGTTGAAACATTATTGACTACCAATATTATAATGTAAATCTAAGGCTTTTATGTGAGTACCTTCAATTAACATAGTAATTAAGGCAAAAATTGAACCAAGTCTTCCTTGGCTTCTGGGAAGTATAGCCATCAAGATTGATAATTTAACAGAGAAGAGTAAATTTTTGAAGGTTTATGATTAAAAAAAAACGCATGCTTGTAGAAAAAGACAAGACAACATGACATGGCTGTGTTCTGTCTCCATGCACAAATCCGCAGCTACGTTGTCCACATGTTCTACTCCACAAAATTACAAATAGTGCCCAAACCCAATAGTAGTGGGTCACATGGACAAGTACTTTGGCATCCAAGGATATGCCAATTGTCATTTGCACAATCTTCCACTTCCATTGCATACTTAAATTACAAAGAAAAGCAATGGTGTGATAGTTTGTAGCGTTGAAATTAACTATTAAAAATGATGGGTTAAATAAAAAAGGACATATAACTACCCCCCGTTTTGCCCTTCAGCTCTGTCGTTTCGGTTGAGAAAAGGCCTCTGGGCCCGATAACAAAAAATAGCCGTCTTGTTTATAATATAAAATAAAAAGCAAAGAGAATGAAAATGAGCAATAAAATCGCAAAACCCTTAAAAAAACGCCAACGCCGGGGTTTTAACGTGTAAGCCGCTGAAATCGTCTCACGACCGTTCCACTTGTTTTCGTCTTAAAGCTACGGAAGTCCACTCTCGGGTGTTTCAAGAAAGTGGCCGGTTTAAAGTTTTTCTGTTCTTCTCCTCAAATTCCAGTTCTGGTTTCGGACCCACTTGCCTACTAGCGTAAAGTTCTAGTCTTTGTTTGATTCCGGCGACTTTATTGAGCCTCCAGCTGTTTGTTTTAGTGCGGGAGAGAAGCTGGAATTTTACGTTTTCTTCTTCTGGGTTTTTCTCCCACCTGGTTTTTCGTTGAAAGTTTAGAGTTTGAGAAGCTGTCGTGAATCTGCGGGTAAATTATGGAAGGGGTACTATGTTATCAATTTATATTGTTGTATTTGAGTTAAGAGTGTTGTAGTTGAACTGTTTGAAACTATGCCTATTGGAAGGGAAAAAAAAAAAAGGAATGAGGATGGTAGAATGTGAGATTGCATTCAATGCGTGAGTGATTTTCTTATTTCTTGTTCTTCGGTTCATTTGTATCAACAGGAACCAGTCTTCGTTGGGTTTCTGTGAACTGTTTAATCTCGTATCTATCATCAATGGAAATAGATTTGGGGAAGGTGCCATTTGGAATGGATTTCCATCCATCACAACACCTTGTGTCTGCTGCTCTTATCACTGGTCACCTTCAATTGTTACGTTTCTGTTTCTTTCCCTTCCATTCTTGTTGCTTTTGTTTTCTTCTTTTCCTTTCTCATCACTTCATTCATATTTTCATTTATTTTCAGGTACCGTTACTCTTCTGGTTCGTCTTTGTCACCCCAGAGGTAAAGTTATTATCCCATTTCTTATTTTAGTCCTTCCGCTTTTAATTTTTGTCATTGACACCCGTTTGCCATCTGAAATTTTGGCTAAAGACAAGGTGCTTATTAGACAGTTCAAATTATCTCATTATTTTGTAAGAGTTAAAGTTCACATTAGCGAAATCTTGACAGTAAACTGCAGCCCGTATTAAGAATTATGAAACAGTTTAACTAACTTATGCATTATTGATAAATGTTTTGTTAATTATCAATTTTATGCACAATGTTATCTATGCTAATCAAAATTCCAATAGTATTGTAATGAGGGCCAGATTAGAATGTTATTATATGTATGACTCAATTAACAAAAATTAGGTTGAAGTATTGAAATAAGAATCAAGGTCAAGTAAGAGGGTTGACAATGTGTTTATCCCAAATATTCACTTAATCACCAAACTTGAAACTATTCTTTTCTTTTCACCAAATGATTAGGTTGCTTGACATAAGTGCTCATACGGACTCTTGTAGAGCTGTTAGATTCATTGATGGTGGGCGAGGTAATTCTTTCTGCATCATTCTCTTTCTTATGTATTGTTATTATTATTGTTATTATCATCAGTGGTAGTAGGAGGAGGAGTAGTAGGTTTATTTACTAGTAGCAATCAAACTTCTCCCTCCTCTGTCTGTTTCCTATTGCTTTACTTTTCTAACTGATAAATTATTTGGTAGAGTGAACGGAGAGCAGCGGAGGGATATAATCCTATTCACTGCATCTACTAAACATTCTGTTTGAATGGAAAAATGCTTCATGGTTGTGGTGGATAAGGTGTTCTATCCACTTTGGTTTTTTCCTCACTGGAATAAAAAAAATTTGAGCGTTCCTTAAGATTTCACTTTCTTAACTCTGATTAATATTAACCTAATCTCATTTCCCTGTCCCTTACTTACAATTTTTGGGAGCTCTCAAGCACTTTGGTTGATATTAGTAATCAAGTTAATCATTTTTTTATGTATAATATTTCAACTTCAATTTTATGTTTATGAATGTATTGTTTAAAGTATGACTAAGTTTATACATAATATGATAGGGACTTTAGCTTGAAAGGCTAGAGATCCCAATAATATTGATAGTAAATCAGTAGCAAGATTGCTATTACA
>JANSVA010000008.1:25937077-25952098 GCA_025504915.1 Erythroxylum reticulatum | reverse complement strand
ATCACCCTCTTTCTTTCTACGAGAATACACCCTCCATATCCTAGGCTTAGTATTATTGCTATCATTGGCCCTAACATAATATGTATGCTTACGGTACTTATGATAAGCATAATGAGTATTAATAATAACACAATATACTTTGGCATAATAAATAATAAAAATATGTTGTACTCCTAACGATGCCTTTATTTGTCATTTTACAGTTTAGTGGTCAGAACTATATCTTATCAAATAGTTGTATTAACAATTCTCGGTTGTCAGCTATTAGTAATCAGTTATAAACTCCCAGCTATAATCTATCAATTTTATTGTTTTTACCAAACTCATCCTGAAATACTATCTTTCTCCTTTCTTTGTTTGTTCTTTTACTATATTCTAAAGTGTTTTCAATTGTTTCTTTGTAGTTTCATACCCTTTCTTGTCTCTAATTTATACACTTGATGAGCATTTTTATCATCATCTTTCCAGCAATGGTGACGGGTTCCAGTGATCACTCAATACTAGCAACTGATGTTGAAACAGGATCACCTATTGCCCGTCTTGAAAATGCTCACGAGTAAACTTTTTATATTACTGCATGTCATGCTTTATCTCTATGGTCTAATCAAATTGTCATGCATTTTTATTTTAATTTCATCATTTTATTTTACAGGGATGCTATATTTAGTTTGATCAATCTCACTGACACAACTATAGCCACTGGGGATGATCAAGGCTGCATAAAGGTCTTCTTTTTCCATTTCCATTTTCTTTTCTGTAGATTTTTCACTATACAGTCTTACATCCCCAAGGTCCCGCTATCCCTTACATTTGCAATTATCATATGCATTTATAATTTACAGGTATGGGATACCAGGCAACAATCTTGTTGTAATTCCTTTAGCGCCCATGAAGATTATGTTTCAGATATGACTTTTGCTTCCGACTCCTCCAAACTACTGGCTACAAGGTTTTATTCAAATACTATGCAATTTTTTTTCATTGTTTTTGTCTTTTTGGTTCTTCTATCTAAAGAAGTTGAGAGTATTGAGGCATTACTTTAGAATTTGCTGCCCATGGACAAAATTTTCATTTTCTTTTTATATGCAATGTACAAGTCTGAGTATACTTTTGGTGTAACTGATGTGGATTTGATTTCTTGTTTTCCTAATCCCACTTTCATATATTCTCCTTCACTTGCATAAAACTTTTTATGAATCCTGTGATTAAAGTTTTTGCTTTTTCTTCCCTGTTATACTTCTGGATGAAACTCTAAGATATTCTCTCATTTTCACATTGTTTAGTGGGGATGGTACTCTCTCAGTTTGCAATCTTCGGAGTAATAAAGTAAGTTAGCATGCTGAAGCTTTGGATTCTCCAAAATTGGAGCTTTGTTAATTTTCTGTTTGTTTGGTAGGTCCAAACACGGTCTGAATTCTCTGAGGAAGAATTACTGTCCATTGTTATCATGAAGGTATCATTTACAATGCTGTTGATGCATTTCTGGATTTAGCAGTTATACCAAAACATATTCTTAAATAGTGGTGTTGTATGGCATTGTTTTTTCCATTTCCTGTTTTCCAGTCATCAATGAGTTTAGTTTTTCCAGGTTGAAAGTTTAAACTTTAGTATCTCATGAAAGCATTTTATAGAGGAAAACCCCAAACATAATTTTTGTAAGCTTGATGTTGCTTTTTACTTTATTCTAATTTATGAATTATTGTGGTCAGAATGGACGGAAAGTTGTTTGTGGATCACAAAATGGAACACTGATATTGTATTCGTGGGGTTTCTTCAAGGATTGCAGGTATTGTTGGAGAAGTAGAATACATGGGTGGTTGTTTGTTTCAGTGATTTGGAGTATTTGTTGAAACTTTCTGATTACGCATGCATGTGACTCCTAACCTTGCAAGGATAAAGCCAGATGGGAGCTTTGGGTCCCAATGTTTATTTGTGTTAAATTTTTGTTTCATTTTCAGTGATCGCTTTGTTGGTCTCTCCCCAAACTCTGTTGATGCTTTATTGAAGGTGAGTTATTAAGAATTTGTTGTAGCAATGTTTTGTTTGTTAAGTATCAAAGGAGTTTTTTTCTTCTTTAACTTCTTGCTCTTCATTTTCTAGCTTGATGAGGATAGGGTTATCACTGGATCTGAGAATGGACTCATCAGGTGAGATTGTGTAAGGTTTTCATTACCCTTGGCTTTTGATAAAGCTTCCTTTATTATTTTAGTTAGCTGATATTTCATTTTAATGTTTCCTGAATATGTCAGTCTTGTTGGCATACTACCAAACAGAATCATCCAACCACTTGCTGAGCATTCAGAGTATCCAATTGAGCGCCTTGGTATATGAATTTATCTTTTTACGACTATTTTTACCTTTCTCATTGAAGAACATTGCATCAACTCTTTTGTTTTGTAATTATCTGGTATTTGTGATTGTTATTTGCATGATTGATACATTACATCAGTTGGTTGTGCATGTGCATTTTATTGGGTCCAGTAGTGGACAGACAGTACAAAATCTTTCTAGAAAGCAAAGTAGGTTGGATCAATTGTTTTTCACGCTTCACTTGTGTTAATTCCTGGATTGTGCCTTGATAACAAATTAGATTTGACAATTCGGTTAGGAACTTGCATTAGTAAAAAAATATGGATAGTTTTAGCACTATCTAGGGTAAATTATTGGTCATCTGATTAATGGTCTGAGGAATATTCATGACTAACCGACAGCCAAAAACCTATTTACTTGGTTTCATGACCAACTCCTTTCACACTCTTTTGTCTCTTTTGCTACATTTAAGTTTCTTAATTGCTGACATGCTCTTTTACAATTTGTTTTGCTCTAGCTTTTTCTCATGACAGAAAATTCCTTGGCAGTATATCACATGACCAAATGTTAAAGGTACATGGATCTCCTTTGGTTACTGCCTGAATAGTACGATATAAATATGTATATGAGAACAAACTGAAACACATTTTACAATGAATTTCAAGCTGAAGAAAAATGTGGTTGGCATGTTATGCAATTTAAATATATTGTGGTGCCCAAAGTTAATTCCTGTGTCTCTCTCCTTCAGCTTTGGGATTTAGATGATTTACTGCAAAGTTCTGAGAACACTCAAAAGGATCAAACTGGTGCTGCAGATAGTGATGATAGTGATGACATGGATGTGGATGCTAATCCTCAAAGGACGGGAAAAGGTACACAGGTTTTCAAGCAATTTACATTAAAGTGGATAACAATCTTCTTTCATCAAAGGTTTACACATGAAACTTTTCAATCCATGAGATTTACTACTTTACAACTTCGTCATTAGGGATCTTCTTTTATTAGTTTTTGACGAAAAAGTTCATTAGATAAACGTTATGTATCATGCAACCTACTCTGTTTTCTTCTGATTTGACAAGAAACCCCAACTCTGTCCTATAAGGTGTCAGGTTGAATAAATTGTGTGCCAACACAGCTTTCTATATTAAATCCCCTAGGTTGGATGTAGATTTTCTTAGATATCATTCATCTTTCGATGCTGTAAATATATTGAGTGGTAAAGGCTGTAGATTCACTCCACTGTTATTCATAAAATTGTATGCCTATCAAAGTGTATAAATGATATCATTGATAGAAATAAGTGCTTGCTTTACTGATGTTAGATGCATGTCACCACCATCATGGTGAAGTGAGTTCCAGTCTGATTTCCCAAGTTGTTCTACCCTTAGAAGTTTAGGAGACCCATTGATTTTCAGAAATGACTTTCTTATTTTGGTTCGAGAGCAAAATTTGGTGCCAGTTAAGATGTGGTTTCAGTTGCTTAAGACATAATCCTTTGTTTTTCATTCACTTTTATGGAATCATTTGATTCATAACACAACTTTTGCACTTAATTTGGTTCATCCACTGATCTTTACAGGAACCAAGAGGGAAAATGGACATACCAGTACCAGCCGTGATGACTTTTTTGCAGAATTATAGGTAGTGGTTTTGTTGAGAAAGGAGAGATTTCTTTTTTGTTATCATATGGGAAATGGTAGTTTGTATTCATGTGACCTTTAAGATTGATATTATGATTGCGTTTCTTCCAAGTATAATAGAAAAGGAGTCTCACTATGTTGAGATGTTCTTGGAAAAAAAATACCAAGTTGAGCCAACTTTTATGATTTAGGATTTAGAATGCAAAACGAAGCAAAGGGCGAGTAAAAGTTCAGTAATCTGGTTGATTCAATAGGTAATGCAAACCAAATAAGCATGCATCTGTCAATAATAAGAATCCTGCTAATAGGTTGGTCAAATACATATATGTATATATATACACTGAGGTTTATCGGAAATACCCTCTCTATTATGTAGGGGTAAGGTTATGTATTATTCGACTTTTTCAAACTTCGCTTTAGTGCGAGACTTCGAATTGAATGTGATGATGATAATGAGGATGATGATATAAACACTAGATATTGAATTTAACTCTATAGGAAAGAATATTTAGTTAAAAAGTGATAGGAAAGAATATTTAGTTAAAAAGTGATAATGTTATTGAGACTTTAGTTTAGTTAATAACAACAAAGTAAAATGATAACCATTTTTAAACAAGAAAATGTGGTCTTCCTTATCAATTACTACTTTCTTCTTAGATGAAAATATCCTTTTGTTCCTAACCTTGGTTGTTGCATTCAAGTGTACAATGAGATTATGGTAACTTTGACCAACCTTATGTTGGCTTGATTAAGTGATGATAAATTTATTTATGGGATTGGAAACAAAGCTCAATGGTCATATGTGTCTAGTTTATATCTAGATATACTGATGCTTTTCAATCATCAAAGGATAAGTCACCAGGTGGGCAATCGATTATGATGTTCTGTTCACTGTTACATGAATTTCTTTGTTTCGTTTGGCTTAATGTGATACAATGTCTAGTCTAGTGCCTATTGATTTCTCTTGTTTATTGCAAATTTTGTTTGCATATTGAATGATTCGAATCTCCACTCATATAACTTATTCTTAAAATGGCCATCTGCATATATCATATCTCACATTCATGTCCTCTTTATCTTCTTCTGCTTTCAAAACTTGCACACTTGGAAAATGTTGTGATTCTACCCTTCAGTAGAATGATACATAAGAGCAACAACCATCTTTAATTAGTGTGTTTGTTGGCTATAATTATTTGAGATTGAAGAAGTTAATCCTTTAATAATCCAATACAATAGAAATTTTCAATCTAATGCATGATTATAATAAGTGAAAAAAATTAGACAGAAAGTCATGGAAACTCTTCAAAGGTAAGAAATGGAGTTCGGAATCACTTCATAAAGACTAAAACAGGCGAATAAATTGATAAGATGAAGTGTAAGTATTACCAAAAATTGTTTCTTATAAGTTCTAGATGCAAAATCTCGCAATTGAAAAAGCATTTTGATATGTGTAATAAAAAAGAGATTTTTTACACCTAATCTATTGAAAGATAAAAATGAAATTATTATTATTGTCCATGATTTTTTAAAAAATCCAAACATTTGCTTGTGAAGGTAACAGTAAGGTATGAATATCCATTTTTAGTTATGTATCATATAAACTTAAAAATGTTTATTACATCACGTTAGTCAATTTTTAAGATAATTAGAATGCCATGAAGAAGGATATATTCAAGATTATGATCCATATAAAAGCTTAACATTTGAAAATGTAATCATCTAAGGGCGGGTAAGTTATGATCACGTTAGACACATAGACAACTAAAAATCAAAAGAAGAGTTATATGATTGTGACATTAAATAGATAATAATTGGATTTTGTATAGCATCATTCTAAGATAACTATTTAATTTTGTTTCATTTAATTTTTAGTTTAGGGTTAATTACTAAAAAAAGTCCTAACTTTCCTCAATTTTTTAATTATAGCATGAACTTTAAAAAGTAGTAATAAAATGCTCAAATTTTCTATTGTTTCAATTATAGCTTGACATTAGTCTCCCTGTTATCTTTGCTTAGTGACACTGTCATGTGTCAAGGGACCCTCATTAATTAGAAACCTCAATGTCATTAGGAGAAGTGAGTTACATTATTGAAACTGCATCATTTCGTGATGGTACTCTCGGAATAGAAAAAGATTTGATCTTTATGCTGGTTAGCCCTAACTTGAGGCACCCACCAAGAAAATGAGGGCGACGTTGCCAACAGAAGTAGGGATGTCACACCATGTGTGGAAACGCAGTCAAGCTAGGCCATGGTGGCATTCATAATGGAAGAGGATTTGTTGGGATTAGGAAAGGCATTATTGGTTGACAAGATCGTGGAGCCCACAAAAGTGTCATTGATTCCGGAGATAGAAGCGGTCCAAAAGATAGTTATGGACACCAGAGCTTTTGGGTATACTATAAGTGGGGTGGGGCCCACGACAGTGGCTGTAATAGATAATGAGAAAAAAGGGGAAGGATATTGGGGTGAAGATGGTGGAGGCGTTCTGGCAGGAGAGTGATGTGAAAGTTGTTGCTATGGTCAAGAGATTGGACAAAGTTGGTGCTAGGTTTGTTGCCAGTGTTTCTCTTAGGTAATGAAAAGTTTTCTTCTTTTTCATTTTAGACTGAGCCTATCGGTTTAATTTGAATTTGTTTTGTTTTGATTCAACTTAATAAGTTGATACATTAGGCTTGCTTTCTCTCTCTTCTTCTTGTGTTTTGTGTTTAGAAACAAGGAAAGTAACGAGAAATGTAGGGAAAATTATATGCTTGATAGAGGAAATTAAGAGCCCCACATTTGCTTCTTCTGCTCTCTTTCCTTCCTAATTCCCTTCATTTTTCTACATTTTTCCATGTTTTTGTTGTAGCTAATTTGAAATCTCCATTAAAAGTCACAAATTCCAATATTAAATTTTCCTTAAAATATGGGGAAAAAAGTTTCATCTAACTAGCAAATTCAAGAAAATTGTCTGCCAAATGAACACTTTCTCTTATGATCATTTAGTGCTTAGCGAAGGATTGTAGTTGGGATATTTTAGTTGATGGGAAATATCTGTACTTCCAGTACCTTATGAACTCTATCTTCTCTGCAAAATGCTTTAGGTTTCTGTAGCTTTTCAACTTATATTTTTGATAAGGAATTCGTGCATGGAGGACCATATATTCCTTTTTCATGAAAAAAGATCATTATGAGGTTTAATGACATGGATAACTGTGTTCTCGTCATTTTTGGGGGATAGTCCAAGAAGAGACAAAAACCAAAGGATGATAAATACGAAATATCTTTGGTTTCTCGTTAAACAAGTTCAGTTTCTTTTGATTATGACGTATTGTATTTTCTCTTCTAATTGTACTATCAACAAAAAAAGATGTCGTTTTAATAATGTAGCTTATTTCTCCTAATGACATTAAGGTGTTTGATTAATGAGGCCCCCTTGACATGTGACAATGCCACATCAACGAAGATAACAGTGAGACTAACGACGAGCTAAAATTGAAAAAGCTTAAAAGTTTGGGCATTTTATGATTACTTTTTAAAGTTCGGGCTATAACTGCAAATTTGAGTAAATTTTGAGTTTTTTTTAGTGAATAACCTTTTATTTTCCCATAATTGATCTTTGATTTTGTTTCTAAACTGTAGGTTCATTTATTTTCCAATGTCTCATACAAGTTAAAGGATAACAAATGTATTGGTAGATTATTTAATGGACTAGAATATCGATATGAGCTTGTCAACAATAACTTTGGATAATCATAGCACGAATGATGTTATTGTCAACAAAGTTAAAAGCAAGTTGTGGGTTGAGAGCTTATTAATGAATGGGAGGTTCTCTTGTATACATTATTTTAAGCATATATTGAATATGATTGAGAATGATGGGTTGAAAATTATTTTTTGAAAAGGATATGATCAATCTAAGATATTGTAGTGCATTGTAGTGACATACCTAAGTTAAGAAATTATAGAATAGTTACGCACTCCCAACACTAGGAAGTTACATTTGAATTATTAGACAAGGTGAAATTTGACATTTAAAATGCTTGATTATTTAATTAAGTATATTGATATGTTAATCAGGTTAAGACAATTAAATGCTTAATATACTTCTTTATTAATAGATGAGCAATGAGAGTTGGTAATAGAAATTCATGAGAAGTTGTTTGAGTTTAACATTGATACTGAATTGCTTTTTACGGTGAAGTATCCAATTCTCACATTTATTTTGCTAACATGTGTGAGATTAAGTTAGCATTATGTGAGTGGATCTTTTCTTCTAATTCAAATATTGAAAAGCAAGATGGTGAGAAAATTTGACAACTATTAAAATGGTATTGGTAATACGATGATAGTCACTGATGCTTTGGATTTGACGTGCAAGCTTGTTACAATTGAATTTTTTTAGACAATTATGTGGTGAAAAGTTGACATACCCTAAAAAGGAAACTAAGTTTGATTTTAGTGTTACGTTTTTAAAAGTTTTAACTAGGGTACTTTATAACACATTTGATGTCCACCTTTAATGATGGCAAAGATCAAGATCATTCCAAAAAGGCATATTGTTTTAAAAGATTGAGTTAATCATCAAGAAAACCTTCTAATGAGTTTTTCAATTCTTTTATTTATTTGTTATTTCAAGAATGGTTAATGACTATTTTATTTGATATCTAGATTAGATGGAACCCTAGTGGATGCCAGTATAGAATGATTTTAGTTTTCTAATAAAGAGTTCTACTTTATGAAATATTTAGGTTTATAATAAATAGTTCCATGTTTATGAAATATTTATGTTATTCTTAATGCTAATTAAAGCTTAAAGCTAATCATAATTTCCAGATAGACATTGTCGAAAGAACCTATTTATAGATTAAACTAGGCCCAAATATTGAGGATTGAGTGAGGTACTAGAAATAGACCTAAATTACCCTTTTGGTACTAAGGCAATCTTGTATTAAGTTTCAGATAATTTAGTGCATTTTTAAATGTCAATGATACAGATATATTTGTTAGTAAATTAAAAGATAGGTGGTTGTATATCGAAACGTGATAGTTCATCATACTAGCAAGGTTTGTGGCTTAGAACATCAAATTTTCTAAATAACTAATTTAAAGTTACACGATGATGTTAAGAGAATTCTATTGAACATGTTATATCATATTGATTGCTTTTTTTATTATTACTTAATTGGGTCTAATGGTATTGCGATCTATTTAGTTTAATTTAGTTATAGTAGTAATCAACCACACTCTTTATTATTAACTAAATACTAATATAAGGATTAGACTTAGTATTTACTTATCCTTGTGGGATTGATCTTTATCTTTATACTAGTGTAAAATGATAGGTTCACTTACCTTTAGTCTTGTAAAAAGATAGTAGAGAAACCATGAATTAGCTATAGATGCTACAAAAATTAGTAGTTTATACCTTCTAAACTAATTAAATGTTAAATTAATCATGCTACAGTGATCAAATGTTAAATTGTGTTCCATTTTGATCACATAATAAATTCTAAGCTATATTTTAATATTGTATTGTTGCAAATTTACGAAGTTATTTAACAATTTAATATTAAATTATTTTCGAATATGTAAGCTTTATAATAGTCTCTGTGATATGTCTTCCACTTATTAAATACTTTCAGTCTTTTCTATAGTTTGACGATTATTTATGTTATTCTAATGTTTGTTACTATTTAGTAAGGAAAAGGATGAAACATTGGAATTTTTTGAAGTCATAGATAGAGACTATGTGAATCAATTGAAATGGTCACTTTAATTTTAACCTCTTATGTACACGTTGTTTGTATTTATGCATTATTAACAATTTTTCTTGATAAAGGAACTCTGTCTGTGGATCCATTTGCCATGGGGCATAAGTTTCTCCGTAGTTTTCATATCATATGAAATAGTAGGTTAATCATTAATGAAAATCATCTTTATTAAGAAAAGGTTAGATTTATATAACATAAACCTTTCAATAATCTTAGCTAATCTATACTGCTCTTGAGGGTATTAGAGCACACATGATATATACAAGTTACCTATTTGTTTTTTGCTTCTTTCCTATTACATGTCTAATAAACAATTTTTTTCACAATGATCAAACTTGTCACATTTATTTTGGGCAAAATATGATCCATTTTTTAAAAATGGAGCGTGAACTATTTTTGAAAATATTTTTATATTATTATGTTACATTCTTAAATTGGTTTCAATTGGATAATTACTAACTCCAAATATGGAGTGATAATTCTTATTCAATTTGAAAATATTTCAAATTTTTATATTTGTGAAATTCAATTGAGTTTTTTATCGCTCATAAAATGAAAAAGATCAATAAAACCCGATTTTAGCCTGTTACCATTCCTAAGCATCTATAAAATGGAATAACTATTTAGTTATACTTTTAAAATATTATTATAAATTAATATATTCATTATGTGATATAATTTTTACTTATAATATTATAATAAATATAAAATTTATTATTATTTTTAATTAATAAAAATAATTAGATAAATTTGTAATATAAATGAAATTAAGTTGTGATAATCACTTGTCTATAATTTTCATAAATTATATTTATTATTTTAGGACTTAATGTCAAAGGTTGAATGGTTTAAGATATGTACCCTAAATGTTGAAGGATGTTTGGGTGTGCTACCAATAGGAATCATTAAAAAAATTATAATGATCAAAAGGATATGAAAATTGCTTAATGAAAAATAATCTCTATGAGTCAAATGGGTGCACAAGTAGTACATAAAAGATGAGATTTTTCGAATATCCAACCTTAAGTACAACTTCTCTTAGATTATGAAGAATATTCATAAATTTAAAGAGGATGTTAAGCTAGAATTCTTATATAAACCATGGAATGGTTCTAGTTTATCATTTTGGTTTTGACAGTTGGAGTCCTTATGTTCCCCAAGAAAGGATAATTGAGATCTCCCCTTTGAAATCCATTTTCTTTATAAAAAAAAAATAAAGGAAGTGATATGTAAATCAAATATATATAAAGATCAACTCCCTATCTCTTATACAATTAACCTATTATGTAACATATAGTTAGATCTTAATAAGGAGGATACAATCTCCTAAAGGGGTTACTTATTCAAGTATCTTTTTGAATACCTTTTATAGAAATTTGTTGAAGAATCTAGCTGCTATAGTTAAATGGTGCAACCTAGTCTAGCTTAAACATGCTCATCTATATGCCTCTCTTAATCTGTGGTTGGCAATCAAAGGAAATTTAAGCATATTTGATAAACTTTCCACAATCTTTATCCTTCCCAATATACACTCTTTATGCCAACTTGAGTAGGAATCTTTGAGCCACCTATTCTTTAAATGTGAACTTTCTCACTTTGTTTAGAAAGGAATTCTTTAACTCTGTGACTTAGCCAATTATCCCGAGGAATGGACTGAGATCATAAGTGAAGCAGTTAGAAGCAACATTTGTGTGATAGAGATAAACTAATTTTCAAAACTTCTCTAAGCTACTTAGTCAACGACATTTGGAAGAAGTGTAATAATAAGATCTTTAATACTATTAAGAAAGGAAAAGATTTCTTCCTAGCAGAGCTAACTGATTGCATAAGGATGCATTTGTTCTCACTTCAGAAGATGCTTATTTGTAGCCCTCACATTAGCTTTAATTGGAACCTTTGAAGATGCAGACTAATTCTTATATGTTAAGCTTTCCTTGATGCTTTCCCTAATGCTTTTAGCTTGGTTATTTGTTTCTTTACTATTAGATAGGCTACTTAGCTTTAATCATGTTTGGCTTTTAGTTTGAAACATTGAAATTTTTTTGTCTTATTATTAATTTTATTTTGTTTCCTTTTTCTAAAAAAATCATAAATTATAGAATCATGAAAAACATAAAAAGATAATCAAACTTTAGTTCATTTATTTTAAACATCAACCAAAAACCTTAACTTAATGCTGGAACTTGGGTTTTAAATGAATAAAACCTAACATTAACTTCTTTTTGGTTTTAAAGCTCTTATAGGTTTTCAAAGTATTGTTTTGCTTTGTTTCTTCTCTTTAAACTTTGAAGAAATTTTATGTTGATTTCCAACCTATTCGTGATTTTGATTGCATCATTGTGTCACCCTTCAACTGTTTAAGGAAGCTGAAAATTTGTAACTCTTATTTTTGGGTTTTGAGAAATTGTTACTATATAATGGAAACTAGACTAATTAAAAATTGGTTTCAAAAGGTGAACAAGAAGTTCATAGTAACTACTTTGGCTTCTAACCTTAGAATTGGTGGCATACGGTGAACAAGAAGAGCAAAATTTTTCCATTTATTTTTGCTTTGCCTAAAGTTTTTAAATTATCTCTGTATGCTTTCTCTCATTTCTTTTGTCTCAATATCTCTTGTTGTCTTTCATAAATCTCATATTGATTTTTGTAGAATTACTTCGATACCAATAGACTAAGAGTAATCAGTTTTCTATTCAAATTAAAGGAATATCGATTCTTACACCCATGATGCATGGCTCTCCTATTAAATTAACAAGGATGCTTTAAAAGAATGTGACCTGTTACAAGTGCTTAATTGATCTTTTTTTAGGTTTATATTTAGTGCATTTTGCTTGTTTATTTGTGTGTCTTTTTATTATTTTTGGTACTTAATTTCATTTTTATTTTATAATTAACTTATTTAGAGTAAAAAGAAGGAATTAAGGCAAGTTTAGGGCAATTTAGAGTTATGTTAATCAGGTTATAAAGATGTAAGAAAAGTACACGACCAAGTGCATAGTTATGTGGTTGCTTGTGTTCTTTATTACTTTTGAATTTCAAGTAGCATGGTTATGTTTCAAATGAAAACAAGTTGTTTTAAAGTTTCAGAGAGTTATATGGCCATGAACATGCCTATGTTTGAACGTTACGTATTCATGTTCATATTTTAAACATATGTTTACGCAAATGCTCGATCTAAATTGGGATTTTGTGTTTTCTAAGTATATAAACAAGTAAATAGTCATGTACTTGCCTGTGTACTCCTAGAAACCTATTTTTGAACAATAAAAGGGAAAAGTGAAGGACAAAGTAAAAAAAATTTGGGAGGTGTAATTAGATGACCTATTGTAAAATATTAGGAATTAGAATATTAAGGAATTTCAATGCATACTATGCTTTGCATAATTGAGTTTTTGCTTATTTATGCATAGGCATTTTTAGACTCATACAAATGAATTGTGCATGCATTCATGACATTCCAGGTATAATTGAGTTATTATTGCGAATAAAATGTGATTTGGCAATTTTGGTAATATTTTGGGTATTTCAGAATTTTGGTGTAATTTTTGGACTAAGGAAAAATATTGAATAATGAACCAAAAATATCGTGACATGTGGCAGCTTAAAGATGTGACAAATGGCTTACATGCATTATAACACGTGGCAACATATGCATAAGACAAACGGCTTGTGTGTGTGTGTGGTGATAAGTGATAGATGCGAGACATGCACAATAGCCACGTAGGTGAAGCAAAACCAATTCTGCAGCTTGTGTTGTTCTCCATTCGATTTTGTCCAACATCAAAAACACCAAGTTACATCTGTTGAGAAATTGGCTTTTGAATCTTACCTCAAAGTAAGAATTTCATTACTTAGAGAGTGTTTATTCTATTATCCTTGGTTTTCTTCATCCACCGAGAACTTTATTGCTAGAATTTGAGCTAAACCAAGTAAGTGGTTTTGATGATGTTTTAATGGTATTTTGATAATGCATTAATTGGATTGAAATATTGGTGATAATTAGAGTAAAATGAAAATGATGCAGAAATTTATGAGAATGGATAAATATGGATACTCTGTTTTGTTTTAGAGAAAACTTGTATGTTGGAAATATATACATGCATAAGAACTTTTTGCAGTGTGGTCTCGGTGAATGAATTCACTGAATGACTTGGGTGAGGATTTCAGGTTGTGAGTGTATCAAGATAGCAGTTAGAGTATCTAGAATTGAATGTGAGATTACTGGGTGTTGGGTAATTTGAAAAGAAAATGCAGAAGATGAAACAAATGTAGTGAGAATGGAAAATATACAGTAATGACAGAAAGCTTGTGTAAGGAATCAATTTTTAGTATCTGATTATAAACTTGGTTTTGAGTGGTGTTAAGAATTAGTTCAGATGATATAGAAGTAAAATAAAATGGTAAAGGTAATTATACAAGTTAGTGATGAAGGATTAAGAAGAAGAAAGGAAGAAGATGATTAAAACGCAGTAAAGTTCGCTGCAACCAACTCTTTTTGGTTCACCGTGGCCAACTTAAAGGATTTCATTTCTGTGAAAGTTCACCGCGGCCAACTCTTGGGTTCGCCACAGCAAACTTTTAAGAAAATTGCGAGGAATTTTGCTCTTAGGAAAGTTCGCTGCGGTGAAGTTTTTTGACAGCTTAAACATACTTCAGTATTTTAGGCATAACTTTCTCTGTAGTTATCTGAATGAAGTGATTTTTAATTTGAAGTAAATTAGAGACATAAGGATAAAAATTGTCTGAAGATATTAAATTCTAATTATACCTCTAAGAATTTCATAATCTGATTTGAAATTGAGATAAGAATTATGCTGAAGCGTAAGAACAGTCTAAAATCTTTTGAGTATAACTTTCAGTATGCTAAACCAAATTGGATGAACGTTGTCAATGGAAACCTAAGAAAAAGAGGCACAACTTTTTAGAATGAAGTATTACCTAATTAACTTACCTACCTGATGAGAATAATTGAGTAAAGTGGACTCAAAAGTTGGTTGTGAAATAAATCTGGATTGAGGAATTGAGTATGATTTCATATGATTGATAATGTGACAAGATTAAGGATAAGAAACCTGGAATTTGTCATGAACATGCATCATACATATTTAGTATACATGAATGTGTATAATTTAATATATAATTGTGCACAATACTGATATGTGCTTGTATTAAATGCTATAGAGGAACGCATCAAGTGACTGATTCCAGATATTGCTGAAACTTCAAGACAATAAGCATTAAGGGATCATCTGTAAGTAATTTAGATGGTCTTATCTATAAGTAAGTCTTGTTGAATAATTGTGGGTAATTCAGTA
>JANSVA010000008.1:25886832-25936977 GCA_025504915.1 Erythroxylum reticulatum | reverse complement strand
TCACATAATCAATCCTATCTCAAAACTCACTTAAGTATCATTTGTACTTAGGCTTATACCTCAATAAAACCATTAAACTCACAATTCATTTCTCATTGTATCACTTTTAGATTTTTCCCAAAAATTAACTTTCAAGTCTACTTTTCTTAATCATTTAGAGAATGAAAATGAAGTAATTTGGCAATGCTCTCTTCTAGAGGAATGTTCTGCTATTTCTTAAGTTTCTAATGATGCCAAGATCACTCAATTTGGTTCAGGATTTTGAAAGTTATTCTCCAAATATTTTTGGACTGTTCTCATTTTGAAACAATATACTATACTCAACTTCCATCTAGAAATTGGACATTTAGAGTTTGAATTACAATATGACTTCTTTAGATGATTTGTATTCCTATGTCTCTTGTTTACTAAAAATCAAATATCATCTCATTTGTAAGTCTAGAGAAGAATTTATAGGCAAATGAAATAAGACTATTTAGTTTGCAATTGTTGTAAGGTACACAGACTAAAATCAAGTCACAGTTACTATTGGAGAGCATAGTGTCTTGATGTGACAATTAAACATCAGCCTAGAAATTAAACTCAAGGGAATGAGGGAAAAAAGTAATAGACATGAGTGACTCACGAGTGTGAGGAAAAAAGTCATGGGTGTGACAGATAAGGACAAAAATGTTAGACTATTTGAGAACACACTCAGTCAGACCCATCCTAAGTTTTTCACTCTATATACCACAGATGATTTTATATGGATAATATTTTTTTATAGATAGAAAAATGTGTTACGAGTCCAATGGTTCAAGTCTCATGTCATTTGGAGGTCGGACGAAGGAGATATAGCCAAAATACTGAAGGATGTTCGTCAGCCTCACCCTTAAAAGTCACGTCGTGCACCCTCAAACTTGCGAAGTCGTGATTGCGCTTCGTCATGATCGTGACATTAACTTAATTTCACAATCATGCTTTGTTGCGATTGCGAGTTCCCTTCAGTGCTGCAATCGCGCTTTGTCGTGATCGCGAGTCTCATCCAATGTTGCGATCGCGACGAACTTGCACTCCCTCATTTCTAACCTCCATAACTTTCAATCTAGAACTCCAAAATTTTCAAAAATTATATCAATAAAAAGCTAAAAAGAAAGGTCTACAACTTTCATAAAGACAATTTTGTAAAAATCTTCCTAGATTAATACAGTTTAATCATGGAAGTTTCAGACCAATACTAACTTCTCTAACTTATCTTCTTCATTCTGTGTGCTTCTTCTTTCATTCTCCTGCACTTTCCTTCATTTACATTCTCCAGTTTAATTTTACCATTTTAACTCTCATTTAGCTCAACACATTCACAACAATTCAAAAATCCATGCTTAAATAAAATCATCAAGAACAGAAGAAAAGTCATTCAATCATTTCACCATTCTCTACGCTTTCTTCACTGTCATTTTCCTATATTTTTATTTTCTACATTCTCTTAAATTTCTTCCTCTAACTATCATTTAAACAATCTTTCTCATCTTACACCATCATTTTACAACTATTCTTCAACTCTAAATTCATTTTTTAATTCATCTCTATCAACACTCTCAACTTACGTACACAGTGAATACACAACCACAAACAGAGCATTTACTTAGTCTTCTCTCTAAATTTTTCTATACTTAATCATACACTTTTCCTATGGTCTTTCAACTTATAAATCATTTCTACACTATCATAAGACATCTAGATCATTAATTATTCGACAATCACACATCAAAAATTTTCATATCATAAACCCTCGGTGTTTATAAAAACGCCCATTTTTCTTCATGATCATGCAATGACAAATAAATCACCATTTTGGTTTCATAAACCAACAACTCTAAAGGATTCGAACAATACTTACTTGATATTTCTCCAAAATCTGCAAAAGCTCAATAATCCCTAAACTTCATGCAATTCATGTACATCATTGTAGGGGTTGGCAGGTTTAGGTTTTCTTTGAGGCAAAAGAGAAGGAAACTGAAGTTGGAAGTAGCAAGGAGATAGACTAAAACAAGGTTTAACTTTAGTGGAGTTTTGATGAAAAACTCTATGTTACTGAAAAACTTAAGAAAGAAGCTACGAAGAAGGTTACTAGGATAGACAACAATATTCAATCTTTCAATAATAAGAAGACTTAACTTTAAACTTGGACACTTGTCCGCTTCTTAAGACCTTAGCTAATTTTTCCCAAACTAGCTAGTTTTATTTGAACTAGTTCCATTAACTCACATCTTTTCATTACAATTATCTCCAAAATTTTCAATATCATCTTCTAACAAATTCTAAGTCATCTCCGAAATTTTAAAAGTCATCTTTAACAATTCTCCAATATCATTTGGTTTCCTATCTCTATTTTCCATACATCAATTTACTTGTTGATTAGCATTTTTCCTAGTACAATAATATCCAACATTTTCGAAAATTGTTCCTAAAATGCACCAAAATTCAAAATTAACCAATACACTCAGCAATTAAATTTTCAATACAACAATTTCACCATTATAAATAAAATCACATATCAAAATCATATTCACGTTCAAACAATCAATTATACCCGAAAATTGTCAATAAATGCATGTGCAGTTGTTTTCATATGAAAAAATTCATATTCAAATGTATGTGCATATCATATAATGCATCAACATGAATAATGCATTTTTATTCTCTTAGTAATCTTTCAAATTTCCTATTTTAGCCTTATCATGTGTAACGGGACGTTACAACTCTCCCCTCCTTAAAAGAAATTTTGTCCTCAAAATTCTTACCTGATTATTCAAATAGATGGGGATAGTGTCTCCTCATATACTCCTCTGTTTCCCAAGTTGCTTCCTCAGTTGAGTGATTCCTCCAAAGGACTTTCACCAATGGAATGACTCGGTTCCTCAACTGCTTGATCTGAGATCCTACTATCTTGATCAGCTCCTCAACATAACTTAAATTACTAGCAACTTCAATCTCCTGAGCTGGTATCATATGTGTTGGATCCGATCCATATCTTCGAAGTATACTCACATGAAACACATTATGCAATTGAGACATTTCATTTGGTAAAGCCAACTTATATGCCAAAGTTCCTATCCTCTCAATGATCTCATAGGGACCAATGTACCTAAGGCTCAACTTGCCCTTTTTATCGAATCTGAATACTCCTCTCCAAAGTGACACTCTCAGAAATAATCTGTCTCCCACACTGTATTCCTTATCCCTTCGATGTTGATGCATATAACTCTTCTATCTATCTTGAGCTGCTTTAATTCAACTTCGGATCAACTTCACCTTATCTATCGTATCTTGTATCAACTCTGGGCCTTCAACCATGCTTAAGCCCTCTTCATCCCAATACAGTGGCAACTGACATTTTATCCCATCCAGTGCCTCATACGGTGCCATCCCGATACTACTGTGATAATGATTGTTATATGCAAATTCTATCAGTGCCATATACTGATTCCAAGCTCCTTGAAACTCCAATACATAAGCTCTAAACATATCCTCAATAGTTTTAATGGTTCTCTCACTTTGTCCATCTGTTTAAGGATGAAATGTCGTACTGAAGTTTAACCTTGTACCCATGGCAGATTGCAAGCTCTTCCAAAATCTTAAAGTAAATCTGGGATCCTTGTCTGATACAATGGACACTGGAACCCCGTACAGTCTCACCACCTAATTTACATATCTCTGGGCCAACTGATCTATTGAGTTATTCTCTCTCACTGGTAAGAAATGGGTCGACTTAGTCAATCGGTCCACTATAACCTTAATTGCATCATTCTGCCTCGGAGTCTTAGACAATCCCATAATGAATTCCATGGTAATCCATTCCCATTTTCACTCCAGAATGGGTAATGAATGTGGCTTCTCTAATGGGGCTTAGTGCTCGGCCTTAACTTACTGGTATGTTATCCTCTTAGATACATACTTCGCCACTTGCTTCTTCATTTCGGGCTACCAAAAATGTTGCTTAAGCGTGTTATACATCTTGGTAGTACCAGGATGTATAGCATAGGCGGCCATATGAGCTTCCTCAAGAATTTCCTTTCTTAGATCCTCCACATTGGGCACACATAGTGTCTGCTTCAACCACAATGTCTCATCTCTCAACTCAAACTTGAAATTCGGATTCATCTTCACTTTCTCTATAAGTGTCACCATATTGGGATCTTTACTCTAAACTTTTTGGATTCTATCATGTCGCATCGGTCTCAACTTCAAAGTAGGAATTAGTGCCTCATCTTGCTCCAGATTCAACTCCACATTTAGAACTCTCAAATGAATCAAGTTAGGTAACCTCGATAACTGAATCTGAGTTGTACTGGTATTAGACTTTCTGCTCAAAGCATCAGCCACCACATTAACCCAGGTGGTAGTCAATCTTGCAGTCGTAATCCTTTAGTAACTCAATCCATCTCCTTTGTCTCAAGTTCAACTCCTTCTGGCTCAACAAATACCTCAGACTCTTATGATCTGTATAAATTTGAAAGGTCTCTCCATACAAGTAGTGTCTCTAAATCTTTAGAGCAAAGACAACTGCAGCTAGCTCTAAATCATGTACCAGATAATTAATTTCGTGAGACCTTAATTGTCTCGATGCATAGGCGATCACCTTGCCATGCTGCATCAACACATGTCCCAATCTTTGATGTGAAGCATCACTATATACCACTATCCTCTAGTCCCCGGTGGAATAGTCAACACTGGTGCAATAGTTAACTAATATTTTGACTCCTCGAAGCTCTTCTGATACTCCTCATTCCATCTGAACACTTCAGTCTTCCTCAAAAGTTTTGTCAAAGGGGCTGAGATCAGCAAAAACCCCTCAACAAACCTCCAGTAATATCTAGCCAATCCTAGGAAGCTTTGGATTTCAAACACATTCCTCAGAGCTTCCCAATTCATCACTACCTCTATCTTCCTTGGATCCACTTGTACACCTTATCCAATCACTATATGTATTAGAAACACTACTTGATCCAGCTAAAATTCACACTTACTGAATTTGGCATACAGTTGTTTCTCCCTCATAATGTTTAGAACCAGTCTCAGATGCTCAGCATGTTCTTCTCTGCTCTTCAAATACACCAAAATATCATCTATGAACACAATTACGAATCGGTCTAGGTAGGGCTGAAACACCTTATTCATTAAAGCCATAAACATTATTGGGGCATTAGTTAACCTAAATGGCATAACTAAGAATTTGAAGTGCCTATACCTGCTTTTGAATGCACTTTTAGGCACATCAACCTCTGCTATCTTCAACTGATAGTACCCAGATCTCAAATCCAGCTTAGTGAACACCTGAGCTCCCTGTAGCTGATCAAGCAAATCGTCAATTCTAGGAAAAGGGTACTTGTTCTTCACTGCCACCCAATTCAGTTGCCTATAATCGATGCATAACCTTAAAGTCTCATCTTTTTTCTTCACAAACAAGACTGGAGCTCCCTAAGGTGAAACACTGGGTCTAATAAAACTCTTTTCCAACAATTCCTGAAGCTGAGACTTCAACTCTTTCAGATCTACAGGTTCCATCCTATATAGAGGAATAAATATAGGAGCAGCACTTGGAACTAGATCAATGGTAAACTTTGTTTCTCGATCTGGAGATAAACTAGGTAGCTCAGTGGGAAACACATCTAGGAATTCCCTAACCATGGGAATGTCCTGCACATTCTGCTTAGCTATAGTATCAATGACGTGGGTCAAATAGGCCTCACATCTACCCTACATTAATTCTAATGCACTCATGAAAGATATCATCCTGGCTAACACTGCTTGACTAATTCCTCTTAATACTACCCTTGGTTAATTAGGAGATTCTAGTACTACCTCCTTGGTATAGCAATTTATGATAGCCCTATGAGCAGTGAGCCAATCCATTCCTAAAATAATATCTATTTCTCTCAGCTGTAGTATAATAAGGTTAGGTTTGCCTCCAATACTGCTTGATCAATCCGAATCAAGCATCTTTTACAGACTTCTCTTATCACCATAGTACTACCTATTAACATACTCACCTCTAATCCATACTTCAACTGCTCTCTATCACAATGTAGCCTAGATGCCAGATACGGTGCGATGAATGAATGCGTAGATCCTGAATCTAGCAATGCAAATGCTTCATAAGCATAAATAAATAGCACACCTGTAATGACATCCGGAGAGTCCTAGCCCTCCTGCCTGGTCATGGCATAGACTCTAGCTCGGGACTAACTGCTCTGCACCTCAGTCCTGACAGAAGAACTCCCAGAGCTCACTTTGCCTCTACCACAGCTCCTCTATCCGGACCCTCTATCTCGAATCTGCTAGACTGTAGCATCACTCCCAGATCTCCCACTTATACCAAACTGAGCTCCCAAAGTAGCAAGACAATCTCTAATCTGGTGGTCAAAAGAGTCGCACCTACTGCAAGCTCTAGACAATTTCCAGCAATCTCCACCGTGCCTCTTCCCACAATACTCATATAGGGGTAATTGACTCTGCACTGTACCTCCTCTGCTACCTAATTGTACAAAACCACCCCTCTGTCTGAATCCTGATTGCCTTGATCCAACTGGTAGTCTGAAAACTCTGTTCTGGTGCTTACTGAATCTTCTACCAGAACCACTCTGACTCTCACTAGACCTCTTCATTCTAAACCCTTACTCAGTCTCTACTTGTCTCTCTCTCAGTAGCTGCTCAATTCTGATCGAATCAGCTCTTAACTCAATGAAACTACTCAGATCTGAAAGTCCCAACCTTGTTCTGATCTCCATATTGAGCTCGTCCTCAAACCTCCTACACTTGTCTTCTTCGGTAGGGATCAAAGCAGTAGCATAACCCATCAACTCATTGAACCAAATTTCATATTCTACCACTGACATCCAGTCCTGCGTCAATTCCAAGAACTCCTTCATCTTTCGGTCTAAATAAATCTTAGGCATATAGTTTTCTTTGAAGATTCTTATAAAGTCTTCCCACTTTAGGTGACAAGGCTTGGTGGTACTACCTGGGACAATCTTCTACCACTGGTAAGCTAGGCCTTGTAGTAAGGACACTGCATAGTCAAACCTCTCATTCGACTCGCATTCCATCTTATCAAAAACCCTTTCCATCCTTTCTAACTATGCTTCAGCCTTATCTGGGACTGTGCTGCCATAAAAATCCATAGCCCTTACTTTCGCAGCCTATCATACATTCTCTCCCTTGTCTTGGTAACTCTAGGAGGCATCTCGTCTGATTGAGGTACCAAGGACTCCCTACTAGCTCCTACCGATTCTAAGTCAGCTGGTTCCCCCATTTGATCATCTATGGCGGATGACCTATAACAAACAATAACTTCAATCATTATCCGCATTTCTCACAATATTTCATGCTTAACATTCCTAGATATCCCTATGGATGCCAAACCATGCTCTGATACCACCAAATGTAACGGCCCTTACCCTAAGGTACATACCGAAATACCCTTAGGTCATTCCAATACATACCTTATGATAACGACACACTATGATCAATTACATCATTCACTTAACATGGCATCATCATTTTTTTTAAAACATCATATGGAAAAACACAATAATTTAAAACAATTTCCTCTTTTCATTTCTTAAAAACCAAATGTATACATCAGTTGTTTTCCTAGACCATCCAAAAGTGTACAACATCATATGCTAATACAAACGATGCTATATGAAAGAGGAAATAAACAAAGTCTATCTAATCTGTCTATATCCAGCTGACCGACCTTTGAGTCATTCCTTCTTGTCCCCAAAAGCAAAAGTTTACACTGCTTGTAGCATCCCTCGATAACTAATATTGTCTCTCAGTCTTGAAAAGTCAATGTTATAATTTTGATGAGTTTTGCAAACTCAATAAGGTAACCATCATAGATGATTCACTCAATTCATGCATCACATCAATACATATAACACATATTTCATAACCTTGCATAATTCCTCATATATCACATTCTCACTCAAGAGTAGACAATTTAACATTTCAATCAATCCAACATACTTAACAATATGCATACGAAATGCTCATATGACTCTTTTCCAATTATTACGTTATTGTGACCGAGTGCCTAAAATTGTCCCATATCTATTGTCAATATTGGGCTCATTTATATTGTCCCTTATCTGTTGGGGATACAGGGCTCATTTTACATAGTGAACCTTTGGCTCTTAATCACATTTAAAGCTTTAACCTCAATATCAGTGGCTACTCAAGTCACAACTCTCATTATCTGATTATGAATACATGTATGGAATGTATCTATCGTAATCAATCATGTCATGAAACATTTAGTTCATCACATTCACATACTAGTAGCACTTCAATATCTCATTCATATATCACAGTCATCGGACCTTCATTTTCCGGAATCAACACATTCCGGTAACGTCTGGAGGTCGACGTTCCAGTTGCTCCTCTATAACAAGCAATACTTATATATCACAATTTGCATAATTATAAGTGTTTAATAATGCACATGTATGTAATGAAATATGTACAATGCATGACAATCCTGGTTATTTTTCCATTATCCTCATCACATAATCAATCCTATCTCAAAACTCACTTAAGTATCATTTTTACTTAGGCTTATACCTCAATAAAAACCATTAAAATCACAATTCATTTTTCATTGTATCACTTTCAAATGTTTCCCAAAAACTAACTTTCGAGTCTACTTTTCTTAATCATTTAGACAATGAAAATAAAGTAATTTGGCAATACTAGAGGAGTGTTCTCCTATTTCTTAAGTTTCTAATGACACCAAGATTGCTCAATTTTGTTCAGTATTTTGAAAGTTATTCTCCAAATATTTTTAGACTGTTCTCATTCTGAAACAGTATACTATACTCAACTTCCATCCAAACATTAAACATTGTAAATTCAGAATTACAATTTGACTTCTTCAGATTATTTGTATCACTATGTCTCTAGTTTACTCCAAATCAAAGATCATCTCATTTGCACGTCTAGAGAAGAAGTTATAGACAAAAGAAATAAGACTGTTCAGTTTGCAATTACTCTCAGGTGCACAGACCAAAATCAAGTCATAGTTACTATTGGAGAGCACAGTGTCTTGATGTGACAATTAAACATCAACCTAGAAATTAAACTCATGGGCATGAGGAAGAAAAGCCAAGGGCATGAGTGACTCACGAGTGTGAGGAAAAAAGTCACGGGTGTGACAGATAAGGATAAAAATGTTAGACTATTTGAGAATACACTCAGTCAGACCCATCCCACATTTTTCACTCTATCTCTCCTAGATGATTTCATATGGTTAAGATTTTGGTGGAGCGGTAAAACAATGTGTTACGAGTGCAATGGTTTAAGTCTTATGTCATTTTGAGGTCGGACAAAGGAGATATAGCCAAAATACTGAAGGATATTCGTTAGCCTCCATCCTTAGAAGTCGCAATCATGCACTTGCAAAGTCGCGATCGTGACATTCACTTAATGTCACGATCGCGCTTTGTCACGATCGCAAGTCTCATCCAATGTCGCGATCGCGACTCCCTACTTGCACTCCCCACTTCTAACCTTCATAACTTTCAATATAGAACTCCAAAAATTTCAAACTTTATATCAATAAAAATATAAAAGAAAGATCTACAAATTTCATAAAGACAATTTTGTAAAAATCTTCCTAGATCAATACAGTTTAATCATGGAAGTTTCAGACCAATACTAACTTCTCTAACTTATCTTCTTCATTCTGTGTGCTTCTTCTTTCATTTTCCTACACTTTCCTTCCATTTACATTCTCCAATTTCATTTTACCATTTTAACTCTCATTTAGCTTAACACATTCATAACAATTCAAAAATCCATGCTTAAACAAAATCATCAATAACAGAAGAAAAGTCATTCAATCATTTCACCATTCTCTATGCTTTCTTCACTGTCATTTTCCTATATTTTTATCTTCTATAGTCTCTTAAATTTCTTCCACTAACTATCATTTAAACAATCTTTTTCATCTCATATGATCATCTTACAACTATTCTTCAACTTTAAATTCATTCTTTTATTCATCTCTAATAAAACTCTCAACTCACGTACACAATGAATACACAACCACAAACAGAGCATTTACTTGGTCTTCTCTCCAAATTTTTCTATACTTAATCATACATGTTTCCTATGGTCTTTCAACTTATAAATCATTTCCACACTATCTTAAGACATCTAGATCATCAATTATTCGAAAATTGCACGTCAAAAATTTTCATATCATAAACCATCGGTGTTCATGAAAATGCCCATTTTTCTTCATGTTCATGCAATGATAAATAAATCACCATTTTGGCTTCATAAACCAACAACTCTAAAGGATTTAAACGATACTTACTTTATATTTCTCCAAAATCTGCAAACGCTCAAGAAGCCCTAAACTTTATGCAGTTCACGTACACCATTATAGGGGTTGGTAGGTTTAGGTTTTCTTTAAAGGAAAAGAGAAGGAAAGTGAAGTTGGGAGTAACAAGGAGACAGACTAAAACAAGGTTTAACTTTAGTGGAGTTTTGATGAAAAACTCTATGTTACTGAAATACTTAAGAAAGAAGCTACGAAGAAGGTAACTAGGACAGACAACAGTATTTAGTCTTTCAACAATAAGAAGACTTAACTTTAAACTTGGACACTTCTCCACTTCTTAAGACCTTATCTATTTTTTTCCCAAACTAGCTAGTTCCATTAACTCCCATCTTTTCATTACAATTATTTCCAAAATTTTCAATATCATCTTTTTATAAATTCTAAGCCATCTATGAAATTTTTAAAGTCATCTTTAACAATTATCCAATATCATTTGGTTTCCTATCTCTATTTTTCATACATCAATTTACTTGCTGATTGGCATTTTTCCTAGTACAATAATATCCAACATTTCGGAAATTATTCCTAAAATTCACCAAAATTCAAAATTAACCAATACATACTCACCAATTAAATTTTCAATACAACAATTTCACCATTCTAAATAAAATCACAAATCAAAATCATATTCACGTTCAAACAATCAATTATACCCGAAAATTATCAATGAATGCATGTACAGTTGTTTTTATGTGTGAAAATTCATATTCAAGTGTATGTGTATATCATATATTGCACCAGCATAAAAAATGCATTTCTATTCTCTCAGTAATCTTTCAAATGTCCTGTTTTAGCCTTATCATGGGTAACGTGATGTTACACATGAATGTGATATTGAAGTACTACTTGTATGTAAATGTGATGAACTAAATGCTTCTTGACATGATTGATTGATTATTAGAGATGCATTCCATACATGAATTGATGATTAGATAATGAGAGCTATGACCTAAGTAGCCACTGAAAATGAGCTTAATGCTCCAAATGTGATTAAGAGCCAAAGGCTCACTATGTAAAATAAGCCCTGTATCCCTAACGGATAAGGGAAAGTATAAATGAGCCTGGTATCCACAATAGATACAGGACATTTTAGGCACTCGGTCACAACAACGTAATAATTGGAAAAGAGTCACATGAATATTTCATATATATTTTAATAAGTATGTTTGATTGTTTGAAATGCAAAATTGTCTTACCCTTAAGTGAGGATGTGATATGTGATAATTTATGCAAAATGCAAAGATGTGAAATATATGTTATATATGTGATGTGTTGCATAACTTGAGTGACTGAGAGATGCTACAAGAAATATAGTCTTATACTTATGGGGAAAAAGAAGAAATGGCTTAAAGGTCGGTCAGCTGAGATTGGAAGATTGGATAGATCTTTTTATATATCTCCTCTTTCATTTAGTGTATTTTGTATTAGGGTATGATGATGTTCATATTCAGACGATATTTAAAACTGTCAATGTAAATATTTGGTTTTATGAAATGAAAGTAGAAATTTGGGCTTTACAATATGGTGTTTTTCATTATAATGTCTTATAATAAAATAAAGAATGATGATGCCATGTTAAGTGAATGTTATGATTGAACATAGCACACCATTATCATAGGTTATGTACTTGAATGTCCTCAGGGTGTTCCGGTTCATACTTTATGGTAGTGGAGGCGTTATGCACAAACTCTCAACTTCCTGAAACCTTAAAGATAGTGAACTTAAGTAAAGATGGAGAGTGAGGTGAAGATGGCATCCTTATGGGCAATCACAGGAGCTATAATATCAAAGGGTAAACTAATAACTGAAAGCTGTAAGTATAAATTCTAAATTGGTTCGTTAAAGGAATTACAAAGTTACAAGGATCATAGATCCTATTTAGCAAACTAACACCAAGGATAGACTCCAACAAACCTCCCTGATCTAAATAGCATCACAAGCCCAAACACTAAAACAATCCTTAATACTACTTCAGAACCTATCAATAACAATCCTTCACTAATATCTAGCTCCAATTTTAAAAAAACATCAATTCATTTTACATTAATTAGTCTACACCAGGAACATGTTGCCAAAATAGTCTTTTTAAATGCCAAAACCCTTTTACCTTATAAGGCCTCTTTACTCGAGTCATATATTGCATCCTAAAGAGTCAAGAATAGTCTCTCTACTAGGTAAGGTAAGGTTGCGTACTACTGGACCTCAGTAGACCCCATGTTTCAACGGGACTCTTATTGGCTTTTTTTTAGAATTTAAAAAATTCATTGAAGAGGAAAATAACATTTAGTATATAACATTAGAGAAGGACTCTCCCACGAGATATTCAAAAACGACATGGTTTAACCAATACAATACACAAGAAAAATGACAACATTGGGCTAATTGAGACTATTAAGGCAACATCATATATGTAACTATGGTAAACTAGACCTGACCTTTTATTGCATCTTCAAAAGATGACCCAATTAGGGTTGGTGTCTCTAGAGGTTGCAAGGCATCTATGGCAATGCAAAGGTACCGATCTAGCTCTAGGTGAGAAGAACTCGTTCAGCCTAGGTAAGAGATAAGTATCCTATGGATTTTCTATAAATCTTATTAGAGTTACTAACTTCGCGTTGAATACCAGAGACTAGAGCAAGTGCACTGAGATGCTTCCTTCTCTACAGGTGAGTCTATTACCTTCTAATATCTTAGTTCAATCTCTTCTTAAGTTGATTATTGCAAAAATATGATAGAGTTACTTAGTAAGTATACCCGATGCATGGATAGACCATTGTACTATTCACTTTTTGTATCCCAAAATTAGACCAACATTGATGAAAGTCCATGAATTGTGGACAGTGAGAACTATACTCTCCAAAAAAGCTAAAAACATAAAATAATTGGTGAATACATCAATAATAAGATATCCACTATAATTGGCCTCCTAGAGACAAAGTTTAAATATAATAAGATGGTCAAGCATCTATGGTTTTTGCATAAATATTGCCTAATTATCTCTAATCACATTGTCCACCAAAATAGTAAAATAGTGGTATTACATATTCCCAATCTTATGTTGATAGTTTGATATCATTACTTTAATCAATTTCTTCTCCTTAAAATGAAATTAATTCCCTCTAACATCATAGTGGAAGCAACCTATATATATGCAGCCAACTTCAATGGTAAAAGAGGTAAACATTATAATAAACTTATCAAAATAGCCACTTTAACAACTTCTCCTTTAGTAGTGATGGGAAACTTTAACAACATTTTTGTTGAACCAAGGGAGGTTCCAATCGATGTATTGATGATAATAAAACATAATTACTACTAATGAGTTTATTATTTTATTAACGAACATTATAATAACAAATTGAAGTGATAAACTCAAGAAGATAACTTATGAAGTTAATAAAGAGAAGTTGAATTTTACAAACATCAAAATGAAGATAAAATCAAGAACAAAAGAAGATAAAGGGTTATCAAGTTCATTATTTAGTTTGTAATATTAATTGTAATCCCATTTTGTATCATGCTCTAAAAGGCTTACCATGTATAAACATTTCATTTTGCTTCACTGCATGAGCCTTTACATTCATCAAGAGGCATTAACGCTTCTGCTTTTAATTGAAAAACATTTTGATCTTTCAAACAAAGTTTCAAGAACATTTTTGGAAGTGTTTAAATCATAATTGGATTGAACATTTGAAGATGTTAAAATCATGTTTTTGAGGTGATTGGTCAACCTATATAGTTTAATGATTGATTAATGTAGGTTTAAGTTAATAAATTTGATGTATCATAAGTTCATTGTAATATTGGTTAACTTACTAGTCGACCAATATGCCTAATAGTCGAACAGTGTTCCAACAACTAGTGAATTTGGAGCTTTTAATGCATATTGGCATACTAATCGACGATCAGTGCACTACATATAGCTGTTATAATGGCTAATTCTTGTTGTTAATGACTAAAAAGGGTCCTAAAACATAATAAATAGTTGGTTTTTTATTGTTTTTAGCAATAAGAACGTTTTGAGTGCCTTATATATATATATATATATATATATACCAAAGTGTTTTTCAATCCTTTGAGCATCATTGTCTCATATTTATGAGAGTGAGCTATTTTGGAGTTATCAAGTGATAAAGTGAGGAACTTGGAGTTGTAATATTTCATTTGAGGAATATTATTGAACTTGGGGATGTTCTAACTAAGATTAAGGTTCCTCTTCATCTTAGAAGAAGATTGTAACACGGGTTTCTCTTTACTGTAAAAGATTGTACAAAAGTTATTCTTTGCTTTGAAAGAAGAATCATGGTGGAATTTCAAAAGGAGTCCTAGGAGTGTACGTAAGCAAGGGTTGTTTGTCGAATCATTATAAATCAGTTTGCATTCTCTTTTCTCTATAATCTTTAAACTATTGTTCAGTTGTTTAATTAATTTACAATTAAGCAATTTCCTCATCCTTATTTATATTAATTATTAGTAATTAAGTATATTGATTGGAAAATTGTTAAATATTTTTAAACTCCCAATTCACCCCCTTCCCTTTCTTAGGTACCATTAAGGACTAACAAGTGTTATCAAGGAAGGACTATTAGGCTAATAAAATCTTATAGCAAAGATCATAATGGTATATTTAAGTGAATCATCATTGTCATTTAACCATGAGGGACAAAGTATTAGTAATTCACTTTTCTTTGATGGTAATGATTACTTTTATTGGAAACCTAGGATGAGATTCTTCCTAGTGGCTAAAAGTGTATACCTTTGGGAAATAGTGTCAAATGATCCTTTTATTCCTACAAAATTGTAAATAAAGGTACGCAAATTAAAGTAAGAATTAGAACCTCAAGATAAGATATAAGTTTCTATAAATAGTAAGACCATACACATTCTTTTTATGCATTAGGAATAAATAAATTCAATAAGCTCTCTATGTATGAAATGACTTATGAAATTTGGTATACTTTAGAAGTTAAACGCAAGGGAACTAATCAAGTAAAGGAGATTAAAGTAAGCATACTAATACATCAATATGAATTGTTTCAAATGAAGCTTGATGAAAGCTTTATTATATTTATTGATATTATTAATGCTCTTAAAGGTCTTAGAAAGGCCTATACTGATGGTGAATGGTAAGAAAGTTGTTTAGGTTGCTTTCGAAGATATGGAAAGATAAAGTGACAATCTTACAAGAAATTAAGGACAAAACAAATCTACATTAGAGGAGCCTATTGGATCTTTTCTAACATACAAAATAAGGCTTCAAGAGACAGAAGAACAAATAACACTTTTACAGAAAAAGAATTTAGTGTTTAAAGCCTTAAAGGAAGAATCAAGCGAAAAGGAAGAGATATCAATTAGTGAAAGCAATGAAGAAGACATTGTCTTAATCACTAAAAAATTCAAGAAATTCTTAAAAAAGAAATTCTCCAAAAGAAATGAATTCAAAAAAGTTAAAAGTGATTTAAAACATAAATCCTCTAAAATTTCTTGCTCTAAATATATAAAATTTGTTACATAAAGTCACAATTTCCTCTACTGAAAGATAATAAGAAGTATGAAAGAAGTTATAATAAGGAGAAAAAGGCAAAAAAAAAAAAGCACTTCAAGCATCAAGTTGGGATGACACAAATGAATTTGAAAACGAGAATGTGAACGAAGACATAACTCATATGTGTTTTACGTTATGGACAATAATAAGGTAACATCCAACCCTATTTCTCGTGATAATGATAATGATATTGATTTAAGATATAATGAGTTAATTGAGAGCCTTTAAATCATGAACATTAAAAAGAAAAAGCTATCCTTAAAACTCAAAGAGGCTTAAAAGAACCTAGATTCTTGCACGAGTGGGAATGAAAAAGTGAAAAGTGAGTTTCATAACATTAAAGTATCAATAATATGATCATTAAATCAAGACTTTAATACATTAAGGTGTGTGAATGAAACATTAAAAAAGTACTTATATTACCTTAAGGACTCATTGTATAGGTTTACTAAAGAGAGTGAAAAATAAGAAAGCATGCTAGAAGATCAAAAGACTTCTAATTATAGGAATGGAATAGCATATAACTATGGAAGTGAATCCAATTCTAGAATCACATTTGTAAGGGCATATATTTTCATACTAAAGAACTATTGCCTAATGTGACAAATGACTATAGAGCATGTACATATAAGCATATGCATACATATACCATTAAGAGTATTTCTAAAAGCAAGCATTATGGTTTCATATATTACTCGCAACCTAGGGATAAATTTTAATACCATAAAGAGAAGGCAAGTCATAACTTCTATGATAACATGCAAACCCACTCACATCTTTTTAGGCCTTAAAAAAGCATCCATTAAGGTTTCATCAATAGTAAACATCATACATATAATTATGGTAGCTCATTTCACCATCCTAGAAAACCATTCAACACCTTTAATGTCCAAAGGAAGTTTCCTCAACATGCATACACAAATCATAAAGCATTATGCATAATCATCAGTCATATAACATGGTATCTCATTTTTGTGGTAAGTATGGACATGTTGATAGATTTTTTATTTCTTAAACAAAGAATATTAAGCAAATATTTGAAAGAGTGGGTTGAGAAGAAACCTAACAACCAAGGAACCAATCTTATTTGGTCCCTAAAACATATTGATTTTCTTTGTTTGTAAGGCTATTAGAGGAGAAAGAGAAAATGATATATAGTAAAGACAAAATGGTATAAAGTAAAGATATTAGTTATTGAATTAAGTATTACTTAGGAGTTTATGCATTTTATCATAATGAATCTATCATTCTTATCTCCAAGAAACTCTAAAAGATTTTATTATAGGATGTGAAGAATTTAACCACCAAAGACTTTTCAAAAGAGACAATTATTGAACCAAATAAAAGAAAAGAGAAAGATGAGAAGCCTCCAACAGATTGTAAACTCAAAAAGAATCTTCATTTAAATATCTCAAATGTAATGTCTAACATGAGATAATTATTAGATCATAATTTATAAATTTGAGATAATTTATGGTTATGTGTTAATTTGAGTACAAATCCTTGGTGATGATTGTTTGGGTTTGAATTATAGACAAGATGTTTAATAATTATTTTTAAAGTGTGAACTTCAACATCTGGAATTAAAGACTATATGCAAAATGAGGTTATTAAGATAGAATTTATATTAATTGGGCAATATTTTTTTCTAAATCATGAAATAAGATTTTGCTCAATTAGAAGAGGATTAGGTATGTTTGAAGGAAATCCTATTTGATAAATGTCCCCTTTCATTTCTTATTGAGTTTGTGTGTTTTAATTTTTTTAAGTTTTTCTATAATTTTTTATTGATATTAATTTTCCTTCTTGCGAGAAGTTTTCTTACATAAAGGGTTAACCACAAGGCCCTAATAGTGGACCGATATATAGCCATGGTCGATCAATGTCTCTTTCGAGGAAGATAAATAAGATATAGTGAGTTTGTAGCACATTTGGTCAACATGAAAGGTCAACCACAACCTTCAACTGGTCGAATAGTGTCCTTAAGTGGTTACCCGTACACACAATTTATAGTCGTCTTCCTTTTCCTTTCTTATGTTTTCTCTTTTTATTATTTTTGGGGAAAAAAGAATTTCCATTGAAATTGGGTCTAAAATGGAATACAATCATATTAACAAACAATAAGAAAACCATACTATACACTTATAAGATACAAAATCAGGTCATGTTCAAGGATAAAGTAGAACACTTAATAACTCCAATTAACACCTAGCTACCATTTCCAATCATAAGTAACTCAGTTAGAGGATAGATTATGATTTCCCCCAATTGTTGGACAAGAGTGGAGTTCTTCGCAGACTAATCCTTCGAGTGTCTAACATTTCCAATTCTTTAACAAGGCTCTTAGTCCCTTCCTCATCAAAATATAAGTGATCCATGTCATACAATCTTTGGCCAATCCCTAGAATGCATCTTCTCTTAAGTAAATTCTGTAAATCTCATTTCCCCCATCTCCAATGATACATGCATTTCTAGATTTTGATTAGGACAATTTATGAACTATAGAGTATCAACTACTTAATTACATACTAGTATAAGTTCTGCCCATCTTCAAATCAAATGACGTCTTCGTATTTCTTTTATAAATACCACAATATTGATTTATCTATTAACTTGTGACTTCTAACTCCCACATCGAGTTGTATTGCTCCTTGTGTAATTTGAATTTGATATTACACTCCCTCCAAACAGACTACATATAATAGATAAATGTAATATAAAATAATAGACTGTCTTGTTTTAATGCTAGCATATGTCTTCTAACCCAATCCAAGATCTCTAGTCAATCCTTAAGGAAACTAAACAGTAGCATAAGATGCTGAATTTTGGACCTTATAGTAGTAGAATAAGTACACTAAAAGAAAAGATGATTCCTAATTTTTGGAATGATGTTGCTGAGTAAGCATAAGGGATCAGGAACCCTTAAGCACTTGTCTTTAGTTCTTATCCTTTGCTTAGCCACCAACCAATCGATAAAAGAAGCTTTATCCTTAAAAAAATTCTTTCAAATTAAGTTAAACCAAGGAACTAGGGGAAAGTATGGTTTCTAACAAGAGTCATTGTAGTAGGTGTGAGAGATGTTACCCTTCTATATTATCCTTTGTTTGCTCATTTAGGTTATACTATGGAACCAAATTGAGTAAATATGAAAAGCCTCTAAATTCACAATTCCATCTATTGTTGTAGATGATATAATCAACTCTAGTACTAAGAAGAAATATGAATTTGATAAGGAAGAGCTTATGTCTCATTAATAAAGGACTTGAAAAAGTCTAACTATCAAACTAGAGCTAAATGCTCTTGTCATTTCTAATATGTAAATGGATGATAGGGTAAATTCTGTTTTGTAACCTTAGCATCTGTATAAAGATCCAAGATTTATCTCGACTTTCCTAAATTTATTAGAAATTTTTGTTTTGAATCAATTAGGGCCTTTTATAGCCTTTTTGTTATAAAAACATTATGCATCACTTTGATTGAGACAATTCCTAACCCTCATTCTTGTTTAAGAAGATAAACTTCTTACCATTTACCTTTTTCCCCTTTTGAAATATTAGCTTTACTAGACTAGAGGAAATTTTTTATGCACTTCTCATTCTCTTTAATCACCTTCTTAAGACACCACTATTTCTTAAAACTGAGAAAATAAGTTGAAGCCTTCAAACTGCTGATAAGAACTTGTTCAGCTATTTATTAATTCTATCTTTGAATTTCTCTATGAGTTGTCTTCAACATATTTAGGCTTCCTAATAGTTATAGGAACCTTTAGGTATTTAAAGGTTCCTACTATAGACTCAAGGTTTTGAACATCAAAAGAGGTAAGCACACTAATTTTGCTCAAGTTTAACTTCAAGCCTTATAACTTTGAAAACTCCTATAGAATTCTCATCAATAATCTTATAAAGTAGGAGTTTACACCACAAAATAATAGAACACCATCCTTAAAATCAATATGATTAAGCTTTAAGGACCTCTAATTATAGTGAAAAGTTAATCTAGAATCTCTGCAAGTATAATGAGCAATCATTCTTGAGAGTATTCCAGGGCTAAGGTAATAGATAAATGGAAAGTGGATCCCCTTGTCTAAGCCCATTAGTTCCTCTAAAGACCTTAGTGGTAGCACCATTTAGTAAGATGCTAAAAAAGGATGTGGTTATGTATGCTTGTATCCATGATACAAAGGTGTCTAGGAATTCAAAGATTTTTAAACATTCCAAAATGAAACTCCAATTAACTATGTCAAAAGCTTGGTAGAAGTCAATCTTCAAGGCACAACTTTTGGTAGGTCTTTTACTTTCATAATCCTTCATTAATTCTTGAACTAGCAGGATGTTATTGCTTATTGATCTACCTTCAATAAAGGCTCATTAGGAAGGACTTATACTACTTTTAAGAGTCATGCTCAGTCTTTTGGCAACAATATTGGAAATAATTTTGTAGCTTATTTTGTAACAAGAAATAGGCCTAAAATTAAGAAGAGAGCTCAAATTTCTCTTTTTAGGGATGAGACATATAAAAGTTCTGTTTATTTCCCTTAGCAGTTTAAATGTAAAGAAAAAATCGCTCACTACCTCAATCAGTAGTTGACCAATAATGTTCCATATAGTATAAAAAAGAAATCATTATAGCTGTCAGGCCTAGGAGATTTATTAGGATTTAAGCAGAATAAGGTGTCTTTTATCTTTTGGGTATAAACTGACGGAATTAAAAATTCCTTCATAGTTTGGTGTATTTTATCCTTGACAAATGTATATAAATAGAAGCTATCTAAATCCTGGTTAGCTGAGTTTCCCATAACATTAATGGTGTAATCAAAAGTGAGTTTCTTAATCTGACCCATATTAGTAATGGTATTCTTATCTTCACTCATTAACATGGAAATTTTATTCTTGTTTCTCATGGATAAAATGGTATTATTGAAGAATTTGGAGTTATTATCCCTATTTCTAAGCCATAAAACTCTAACTTTTTAATGCATGAGATAGTTATGCATAGATAAGGTAGAGTTGTACTCCTTTAGCAAATTAGATTCCTGAATTCTTGATTCTTTATTTAGAGGACTAAGATAGAGTTTCTTATGTGCTTTGCAAAGTTTATCCTTAGTGAGCTAAATCATTTAAGTAGTGTTAATGCTGTCGAGCTTTTTTTAATCCTTCCTTAAGCTTGTTTAACTTCCTCATACGCTGAAACACTGTGCAACCTCTAACTACTTAGGCCCAATAGCATCTTAAAGTATCATCAAAACCCTCCTTTATAGCACCTTATATATCTCTATAGGTTGCTTAGTTAAAGTTGAACATCTTACACAACACATGTTTTAAGATGCAATAACTATCACTTAAATATCTTGGAATCCCTATCTTTACTGCAAAGTTAAACCATAGGGATTACTAACCTTTATATGATGAAAATTTACAAAGGAATAGGATGTTGGAATAACATATTTCTAACTTATGTTGGGAGGGTTCTACTAATAAAATCAATCCTCCTCAGCATAAGTGTCCATTAGTGCTCTTTATTATCCTTCCTATTAGCCAAAAAAAAGTAATTGAAACAATTATTAAGAAATTTATATACTAGGAAAGGAGATGACTTCTCTAGGGACAAAGTCAAATAGTCAAAAATATGTATTAAGGAAGAGGAAGGCCACTTAGGTATTAAATCGATAAGGATAATGAATAAAGTTCTACTTGGTAAAAGGATTTGGAAGCTATTCAATGATCAAGAGCCTCCATAGATATAATGGACCCACTCCCAATTCCTAAGAGGCTCTAACTTCTAGAAAATCAAACATAAGTCTACTTACTCATAGACCCTAAATCAAATTCTCAAACTTAGGGACTATATTAAACCGTATAACCAAAGACAAAGTTAAGAGTAGAGCTAAAACCTTTTTGTGGTATGACTATTGGCATCCTTAGGGCCCTTTGAACAATTTTCCAAATGCCTACTCTCTGATGATAAAATAACCATGTTTGAGAACTTAAAAGTGGCAATTGTTATAAAATGTGACCCTTAACACTGACTTGCCTTAATTTTACAAGCTTTAGTGCTACTATTAATTCAATGCCAAACTATTCTTCCAATCTGTTATAAGAGGATAAATTAATATGGATCAAGCATAGATCAGGTAAATATAATAATCAATCCTACTAGGATATATTCACTAGCAATAAATAATAAGTGCAATAGAGGAAACTAGTTTAGTTTCCCTGAATTAACCCAAATTTTGCTTCATATTATGGTTAGCTATTAAGGAACAATTGCAAACTAGAGACATGATCAAAATAGCATAATCAACTCCCACAATGTTTGTTCTTTGTAGATTGTGATCACTTGTTTCTAAACTGCCAAATTTCAACTTATCTTTGGCCAAGTATCTAGTCTCTATTTAACATAGGAAGTTTGGAGATTCATTAGCATGAAACTATCCTTGGGATGCTAAGGTCAAGTACAACCATTAAAATGACTAATATGAATTAACCGCAGGTGCACAGTGTAGCTATAGCTAGCATAGGCAAGTAAATGTTGAATCCCAAAAAGACAATGAATACTAGTAATTACTGTTATCATATTATCTAGTCTACGAATTGAGTATTGGTTTTTAATTAAAAATAATACTTAAACAAATAAAATAAAGTAGGAAACAATAATGAGCAGAGAATAAAGAAATCACCTAGAAAATAATCAATATCAAGAATTAATGCCTAGGTAATGAATCTCCCTAAAATCATTAGAAAATTAACCTTTTATTATGCAATTGTTTTATTGATTATTGGACCATGAAAATTCCTATCATATGCTAATAACTCACTTGAGACTACTAACAACTAATCTTAGGTTTATCCATTGAAGTACTCAGGTTAAAGTTTCAAATATTACTTTACCGATATGTGAACTTTGCTATTAGATTTAACCCTAATCTAGAGGATTTTTTGTATATTAACCTATCTTTAGATTTGCAATCAACTCTTTCAATTATGCTAGATCTATTTATACACATAATTTCTCAATCTCTATGTTATGAAATCAGATTATGTGTTAATATTTCAGATTTATTAGAACATATATTAAACAAATAATTGAATCACAATAGATCAATCAAAACAATTACATTAAATAAACCAGTTAAAACATAGTGTAGCATAAACTAAGGTTCATCACACCTAGGCATTAATAAGGCATGTAGTTACACATAATAGAAAAACAACATCAAACATAAACAAGAAGAAAAACAAATAGAAAACAAAGAGTTTATAACTCTAAATCTCCCTTCTTTTAACGCTCTTATAAGGCAGAGGAATGATGATGTAATCTATTGAATCTGTTGATGATTTCTTCACATTTTCTACATCTTTGGATCAATATCGCCCTTTCTGAACAATTTATACTTCAAAAATCGCCTCTGTAAATCTGCTCTCCTATTTTGCCTTTGCTCACATTTTTATAGTAATTTTTAAGACTTTTTAGAGATACATAATCTGATACACGACCATGTACTGTGTATATCCCAAAAGCTCCAAAATTTGTGATTTTGCACGAGTTGATAAACATACACGGGCTTAGACAACATCGTGTATTTCTTCTTTGCTTTAAATCTTTGTTTTATGTGGCGTTTTTATCTTAATTCTTCTCCCTTTGGTCCACAAAAGCAACTATAACTTATAAATGCACATGAAGCAAATCAAGAACCAATATACAATCAAAGTATGAAATATCAAGTAAAGTACATCAAATATAGGTTTATAAAAATGATCAAATATGCATTTATAACGAGCTTAAACTTTTCGAGTTATCTCTTAGCTTTGTTGTCTACTTAATTTAGATAGAAAGAAATAGGAGGATGTTCAGAAGGGAAGCTGGAGGCAATAATAACATTCTCTATAATGCAATCCAACTTTTGAGAGAATTTTCTCATGGTAAGGACATGCAAAGATCCTCATCTAAGACAATGACAATCCCTTGGCATATAATTGCTTGACTTTGGTTGATTTTCCTTTGTCCTGCCAACTTGCCATGGTATTATCTTATAAGATTCCTAGCTCCCTTTTAAATTTGGCTTGGCAAGTATTTTTGGTTATATGCTGTGGTTTTTTTTAGCTGTCTACAAATTAATATATTTGTAGTTAAATAGTTCCTTTTTAACACATTTTGTTCAATGGTGCTCGACTCTCTATGCTTTTTCAATGTGTAGTTTGTTGTCCTCTTTAGACTTTTAATGAAATTTACCCTTTAATTTTGAAAAAAAAGTAAACCTAAATAAACTAATTACCATATTTATTTTGTTATATTAAATCATCTTAAAATTTTAAAGGATATTTGTGTTATATCTATATTTAAAATTTTTAAAGTATTTATTTTAAAATTATTTATTACAATTTGTAATAATATTTTATTATCTTTAAAATTTTAATACCACATAATTTTGTTTATAAAATAATTTTTATTTTGATGATACTTAAATTTCATGCAATAAAATATTTATTAAGTAATAGGTACAATTTTTCCTTATAGTATTATAATAAATATAAATTTTATTTTGAGTTTTAATAAATAAACAAATAAATAAGTCTACAACATAAATAAAATCAAGTTGTGATACTTGTTTATAATTTTCATAACTTATGGAATCATGAACAAATAAAAAATAAAAATATTTTATATCACAACAAAAAACCATAGTTTAATTGCAAAACCCTTAACGTTAGAGCTAGGGTTTTAAACGGCTGAAACCTAAACTTGTCCTTGGTTTGACTATTTTGCTCCGGTTCCTCTCTTCAAATCTTGGAAGAAATTTTACGCCAATTTTCAGTCTTTGCTGGATTTATTGTGTTGCCCGCTCCAACTTCTCAGGGAAAACTGAAAATTTGGCACGCTTGTTTTTGGGTTTTCGAGAAACTGTTGGTATACAATGGAAACTAGATTAGGCAATACTTGGCGGCAGACGGTGAACGAGAAGAAGTTCATAGAGACTGCTTTGGCTTCTGACCTCAGGGTTGACGGACGAAATCCCCTTGAGTTTCGGAAGATAACCATCAAGTTTGGAAGGCAAGTTTAGCTCGTACTGCCCCTTGTTCACTAGTCGTTTCCTTTTGTTTTATGAACACTGAATGGATAAAGTTATTGTTTCGCTATGGTAAAATTTGCAGAGAATATGGAACATCAGAGGTGCAGCTAGGCCAGACTCATGTGATGGGATTTGTGACAGGTCAATTAGTTGAACCGTACCGGGACCGACCGAATGAAGGGTCAATTTCAATTTTTACAGAGTTTTCCCCAATGGCTGATCCTTCCTTTGAGGCAGGTCGTCCTGGAGAATCTGCTGTCGAATTGGGCCGGATAATTGATCGCGGTTTGAGGTAATTATTGGCATAATTTGGATTGGTCTGTTTAGTCAGTATTTGGAATTTAACTTTTATATGTTTCGCTGTTTTCAGGCTATTCTGAACACAATGGTATGTAAATGATACAAATACATGTAATGAAGGCATGGAAATAGATGTCTAATATTTAGTTCTTTATTTTCCTTTTCTGTTCCCTACTAAGGGATGCCAAGATGCTAACGTTTGGCTAGGTATAGATTGCTTCTTGAAGTCATGTTGATTGTCCAAGAGTGACAAAGATCTTAAAATAAGTATCTTTTTGAGATGATAAAATGTTTTAATTTATTTTGCAGGGAAAGCAGAGCTGTGGATATGGAGTCTCTTTGTGTTCTTGCTGGGAAGTTAGTGTGGGCCATTCGTATAGATCTCCACATTTTGGATAATGGGGGGTAAGCTGCGTAATTTTTTGGGTTTAGTAGTCATCTTCCCTTACCTCCTTCCCGTTTGGTTATTAAACTTGTTATTTTGTCTCATTTCCTTATTGCCAAGTTTTCATTTTCTAGTTGTAATTTGGAAACAGAAACCTTGTTGATGCTGCCAATATTGCTGCTTTGGCTGCTCTCTTGACATTCCGGAGGCCAGAATGCACATTAGGTGAGGAAAATGGCCAAGAAGTAACAGTACATCCACCAGAGGTTAGTCTTTGAATTCCTTTTATGACCTAGTGAATCAAATGCCAAAAGGATAGTAAAATAGTGGAAGCATGTTTGTTGGTTTGGTAACTGTCATTCTTGTTTGGTATTACCAGTCATACTGGATATCTCTTTCTTTTCATTTATTCTTAATTTTATGCTGTTTTTTTTTAAAAGGGAGGGTTTGGAGGAAATGGTGGATCTTAAGAAGTATTTGGAGATTTCTTATTTTTGTTTTAATGGTAAAATTTGCCTGGTTATTAAGCTTCGGTGGATTCAGTCTTCAATTAACTGTTCTCTTTTGCTGTTATATTCTAAGATTTGGCGGGATCTAGAGAGTCATTTATTTGTCCTTATATGCTGTACCGTTAGTCATGTGACTTTTATATACCATTCATTTGATAACTCCCAAACCTTTAGGCTCTTGGAATTGTTCTCTTAATAGTTGGAATTTTTTTAATTTGCAATCTTGCAGACAGTGGAACCACTTCCTTTGATTGTACATCACCTTCCTATTGCGGTAACTTTTGCTTTTTTCGGCACTCAACACGTCATGGTAAGTTAATTTTGATCTGTATTACTATCTGTAATATCCCTGGAGACTGGAAACGACTCATCAGAGAGGCTAATTTGGTCACATGTACTGTAGGTGGTAGACCCTACTCACAATGAGGAGGCTGTTATGAGAGGGAGAATGACTGTTACAGTTAATGTGAATGGTGATATTTGTTCAATTCAGAAGGCTGGGGGAGTGGGTATAATGCAAAGTGATATCATGCGTTGTTTACGTCTTGCCGTCAGGAATGCCGAGTCTATAACGAAGAAGATAAAAGATGCAGTGAGTGCTTCTCTAATACGATACTGTTTTATGAAAGCTGATGCACCATTTCTGTTTCATATCTGCATGAATAGATCATAAATGAATTTTGACTTACTATACCAATATCAGCTTTAATGGTGGGATTGTTCCATGGAATATTTTAATTTCATATGAGCTTTATTTTTATATACACAATATTTTGAGAATTGCTTTTCTGTTCATGTTCCATCCAGGATTCCTCTACCTCTTTACATTCTAGATTATGATGTTTTCTTCAAAGAATTCTCTTTCTTTTTCAGTCTCTTATTTGAATTTTGAATCCTGTATTGAACTTGTTGGATTCTTGTGGCAGTTATGTCATGCAGTGTGAAAAATACCAGTACATGATTTAAGTCTGCTGTACTTTTTTTTTTGGGTTGTGTTGTTCTAAGCTTACTAGTTTAGTTAATGGTTACATTAGAAAGTTAGATGCAACAATGAAAAATACCAAATGTTATGTTTGGACCTAATACTTAAGCAAATTTCTTAGTTATGATCAAACTTGAACTTTTCAAGTTTTATTACTTATTAATTCACTAATTAGACCTATTTTCTCTATCGTGTTATTTTATTGTTAACTAACCTTCATAGATATCTGTTGTTTTCTGTTCAGAACTTCAATAGAATATCGGTTCTCTTTAGAGTTTTATGCGCATATGAAATTATTTTAAAGAACTAGTAAAGTATATAAAGTGAAAATATAAGTATTGTAACTTAGATTACAGACAATTCAAAAAATTTTCTTCAGACATACATGCTTTTATTTATAATGTAGATGTTTATATTTGACATAAAAAAATGATACTTATACATAGGTTGAAGCATACAAAACAGAGAAAGCATTGCGCAAAATCAAGAGGCATGCAACTTCTGTTGCTGCCAAAGTAAGTGCAATTGGTGGTGACTTAAGAGAGGAACAAGACAAATATGTAGGAGAGAAAGGAGAAAAGGAGTTGTCCACTAAAGAGAAATTGAAGCTGCTATCTGATAATAACAACATTAGTCAAAGTAATAATCTTGATGGTTGTAAGAGTTCATCTGAAAAAGGTGGAGATTTTTGTGGGTTGGACAATGCTAAGAATTTTTTGGGAGGACCCTCTAGCTGGTAAGGTGCTAATTCTTCCTGTGAGCTTCTAACTTTGCTGTTCTTTTCAGAAATGTGTTGAACCCTTTCTCAAAAGAGGACTTTGCCGCTCACTTTTATATTTCTGTTTGAAGCTTAAAATATCTGTTTTCTTAATGGGAATGAGTAAGTAAAATTATTTTTGAATGATTAAAGGCATATCAGACTTGACCCAGAATAGTCGAACTAAAATGTTGAGGGTTATTTCTCTGCCTTGTGGTGTTTCTCTTTAACATTTATTAACTCTTCTTCTGACTGCTTGAATTAATTTTAAGAATTTCTTGACAAAGATTATCAATTATATATCTGACCTTTTTCCAACTAAAGCATTGACTATTTCTTATACTCTTAATTTTCATCCCATGCAAGAATGTCACAGAAGTTGCTTCACAATTTTGATCATTTAAACTTTGATCTATGCTGATTTCTAGCTGGTGTCGACATGATTTCAAAAGTTGACCAGACGATTTTGTCTCTATTCAGGGATCCTTACTCTAAAGGTGTCGATTCAGATCTGCTCAAAGCTTCTCTGGCCTCACGTGGTATGTGAGTTGTGAAATTGATTCTTGAAATTTAAAATTAATATTGCTCCTATTATCCATATGTCTCAAAGGTAAGTATTATGCCTGGAAGCTTTGTGTAGAATATTATGGAGCAAAATCATATTAGTGAGCTAAAACTTTAAATGGTCTCTGTTCATTGAGTAGCAGCATTCTGCTCAAATTATCAAAATGGAAATACTGTTGGCTCTTTAAGAAGGCCATAAGCTCCCTAATTTGTGTAGAAGCATAGGTTTTGGCAAGAGTAGGATTGGACTATGTTTTCTATCTTGAGTTTCCAATGGAGACTATGTTGAACAGTGCATGGCTTCAAGCTGTGAACATTTCTCTGAATCCTAGTATAAAAGGCAAAGTATTGCTCAACCTGAGTTATTTTAGTTTTGTAACTTCCAGGGCCCCCAACGCGCAATATGAAACAGAAAGGAGGTGAGAAGGGGACCGACACTGAGCAAGAGAATCCACCTGAAAAAGTTAAGCTGGTCACTTCAGGTGCGGATTCACCTGTAACTTCAACTAGCGGAGAGAAGACTTTAAAGGATGCTGTGAAGCCAAAGAACAGAAGAAGAAAGAGGCATCCTCCAACTTGAATACAAGCTAGGTCTTGTGACTAGAGATATATTCTTCACCTCGTATTCACGGTACTGATTTCTTTACGAGGTTATTTCTTCTCAAAAATCTTAATTTCATGGACAAGCTGATATACGAATTTTTTTCATGGGAAAGACTATTTGAATAAAATAATCTTAATTTCATGGACAAGCTGATGTGAAAGACTATTTGAATAAAATCTCTTGTAGTTCTGCTGAGCAAGAATTGCAGATCTGATTTTGTGAAGAGGAAGAAATTATTTCCCTTACTGTAGTTGCGGAATATAATATTGTTGTGTTATATTTTATTTGTTTCTATGGATTACTCTTTTTTTTTTTTCTTCTTCTTCAAATCCTAAGAATTGACTCTATGCATATTAGATCCTTCCTTGCAATCTTATTGAATTCAATGCATCTGTCATTATTGAATTGCAGATAGTTGAAGGAAGATTCTTTCAAGTGCATCCATTAAATTGGTTGGTAACCGACCTTCAAAATCCCATTCAGGTTCAAGGTAATTGCATGGCCAACAGTACATTGATAGAAACCAGAATCACACTATCCTTCACCTAAAAGGTATGCTTAGCATATGGAGTGCAATTTTTTTGGCACAAAGCAATCTTGGAGCTTGATCCCTGGATGCTAAAGTCGCATCATGGCAAGTCATTTTGTATAAATTTGAATAGGTTTTGGTGTTGGAGATGTAGCGTCATTTTCTTTTCTGTGTTGTCCTCATAAACTATTATTTCTTTTTCCTTGACAAAATAACAGTTGATATGTTATTGGTTCCTCTGGCGTGCTTGAGGGTGCATTGTTCTAGTTAGTTAACATTGAACTTGTGTGACTTTCACAGGGTGAATTTTTGTGAGTTCTAACCTGAATTTTTGGAATTGCCATACTACTTGATGCCACATTGTTTCATGAGTATAGGGACAAAAGGTGTGCTAAAATAATGGCTGTGGCTGGGCCTGGGCTGGCGAACGGATAAGGTTTTATGAAAAAAAAGAATGTGTAGAAAGCAGCAGTATATAGGCTTGTTCTACGCACCAATAAACACAACTGCTGAAATCACTGTCAAAATCAGCCTGTTCCGTCCTGTCGCAACATGGAGAAAAGCTAATTTGAATGCACTCGACATTCCTAGACAACTCTTATCTGTTGAGTGGCTTATGAGTGGTGATAGTTTGATGGACGTGAGAAGCGAAAGAGTCCAAATGCCGAAGATAATGCTGAGTATATAAAACTACCACAAGATATTAGAAGATAATATGCTCCCTTTTTTCCCCCCTTCTTGCTTAAGCCCATGTTCAAGGACATGTTGGAACAAATTACCTCTTAAGATTATTAGGTCTTAAGCACTTGATTGAAGTTTGTTCTAGGACTAAGGCAAAGTTATGAAAGCAAAGTGGTATAGGAGACATCATATGAGCCTGAAGGCGAGTACATGCACTAAGGAGGAAAGTTTACAGATCACCCTGAAGGTAAACAACATAAAGAAATTTTGATACAAGGATGACGAATGAATCAAATCCTGGAAGGGATCATGGGGATGCTGTTCTGCAGGTAAGCAGAAGCAGCTGCTACACCGCTTCCCAGCTTAACAGGGTATCCAACATCCTTGAGAATCATCTCCACTCCCGCTAGACAACCCAACAATTGCAACTGCAGAGAAAGATCAAGAATTAGCAAAGGCTTTTATCAACACTCAAAACAAACGCTTGCTATAATGATAATAACTCGTTCACTTCACATTAGAGGAAAGATGAAGCAAAATTTACCTCGTTCAGGTTGCCAAGATGCCCTATTCTGAATGCCCTTCCAGCAACTTTGTTAAGACCAAGTCCTAAGCTCATATTGTATCTTTTCCATGCCCTCCTAACAATTTCGGCGCTGTCAATATGCGGTGGGACTAGAACAGCAGTCACAGTGTCGCTATACCATTCCTCCTTTTGGGTACAATTCTTCAAACCCCATGCCTCAACAGCAAGCCTTTCCAAATTTCAAGGAAGCATTACATACATCTCTTCACAGTCAATGATACAACTAAGGTACGATAAACAAATAAACTCTTTGGAGAAGAGATAACTCACCTAGTTGCTTTGCCTAGACGAGCATGCCTAGCAATCACATTCTCAAGTCCTTCCTCGAAGATGAGGTCCAGAGCTGCTCTAAGGCCATACAGCAATTGAATGGAAGGAGTATATGGCCAAAACGTTCCAAGTTTATAGAATTTCAAGTAGTCATTCCAGTCAAAGAAGACTCTGACAGACTTTGCAGTCTTAGATGCTTCCAAAGCTTTGGGGCTTGCACACACAATACCAATCCCAGTAGGAAGAGAAAGAGCCTTCTGAGAACCAGTTAAAGCAACATCAACTCCCCATTCATCCATGCGAAAATCAAGAGCACAAATCGATGAGACCCCATCAACAAGAAACAAAGCTGGATGCCTGTAGTCATCTGAGAAAAATGGGCGTGTAAACTAAAAGGTGTCAGCTGACAAATCAAACCAACTCTTTTAGGATCGTTTATAAAGCTTTATACTTACCAAGTATCTTTCTGACTTTGGCCAAGTTGTTGGTAACTCCAGTCGCTGTCTCGTTGTGAACAATGCAAATTGCCTTAATAGTGTGTGCAGTATCTGCTGCAAGTTTTGATGCGAGAACATCAAGTTTGGCACCTTGGCCCCATTCACTTTCTACTACATCAACATTGAAGCCAAGGCGTTGCTGCTGATCAATCCAGAGCAGACTGAATTGGCCAATCAGGAAGGATACAATTCGGTCTCCAGGCGATAATGTGTTGGTGAGTGCACTCTCCCACGCGCCAGTACCTGAACCAGGCCAGACAATACAATTACCATGACCTCAAAACCACCTATATCATGGCCACTTATGAGCTAATGTTATGTTCTTCCATAGATGATATGTTCTTCCATAGATGAAACAAGCTATATAAACTCTTGTAGGCAACAAACTCAGTACCTGTTGTCGGGATCATGAATGGAGTTCCTGAGGTAGTCTTGAAGATCTTCTTCACATCCTCAAGAAGAGTTTTTGTCAGAGCTGGAACAGCAGGAGAACGGTAGTCCTCGTTGTTTCTGTTCATTGCCCTGATGACTGGTTCCGGAATATTAACGGGCCCCGGAACAAAAAGATGATTTCTTCCTGGTCCATAAAAGTAGTCCATCTCTTCCTCCAAGTAATATCACCACCAACAAATTGGTTTTCAACTAGTTCCTGACTCTTCAGAGCGTCGAAGACACCTAATCAAGAAAACAACATCACAAAAATCGGTCAATTTCTTGTGAAAATAAACTGTTAGTCACACAGACGTGTGTGTTTCTTCCAAATTCTTTCATTTGGGAACTGAAGTTCAAACTATGAAAAGCTAACAATAGAGTAATGATAAAGAGGGGCGTCCTGGTGGGCATATACCAAAGATATAATGCTGGAATTGATGAATATATTGATTTTTTCCAGACCAAGAAAACATCAAACAACCAATAAAAACACAAAGAAGCAAGAAAGAAACTTTGTATATTCTTTTGATTATTAAGGAAAGTTGAACAGAGGTGTCTTGACAACAGATATCTTAATCCATCTTCTTTTTCCAACACGAAAACAGAAATCGTACTAAGAAACAAGAGAAAAAGCACGTAAAGATCTTATATTTGTCCATAATCTTGAGCTACAAATATAAAGTCCCATGAATTTTCGCAATAAGTGATACAGACGTAGAGTCAAAACGGAAGGTGGCACATGAAACCAATATTAGTTGAAAGAGGAATACACAGAGATCATGTTTCAGTACCCAAGTGAACTGAAACTTTTAAAGAACAAAACAAGACCATACTTCTCAAAGCAGACAACACAAGGGACATGTTAAGAAAAAAATATAAATATAACACCCAAGTAACAGAGAAGATGAAGAAAGGACAAAAGATTACCTGTGTCTTTAAAGTGTACAACTCTAGCACCCCCAGAAGGAAGAGCTTAGTATTGGGGTGGTGACAAGGTAGAAAGCAGCCGAAGAGAGAGCTCTGTGCTTATAGGAGCACGGGAGCGCTAATCAACGTCCCATGTGGGTCCGTCTCTCCCTCCTACGTGGAAGATAAGAGCGAGCCTATTCCAATCCTGCGGCTGAGAATGACTGACTTGGCAACAAGTCTTTCTTATATTTTGCATCGGATTTCCATTATTTTTCTTATATTAGCTTTTGCAATATTTGCGCAGTTGTTCCAAAATCCTATTTAATTTTCTCTGCTCTTCTACTCTTTCTCAACTTCTTAGATACCATTAGGCCCCTCTTGGTAAAAAGTTTTGAGAAATTTGGATGTAAATATACTACGTTTGATTCCTATACTTCCATATTTGCTTACATTTGAAGCGGTGGTAACACACTGTTGTTTCCGTTCAATTTTAATCACATATCACAAAGGTACAATAACCAGTTTAGGACAAAATAAGTTTTTAACAGGAGCCGTGGGTTTATGAGAGCAAAATGACAAATGGAAGGACAAAGTAAAACTTATTTCGTCAATACATACACAGTATTTGGGAGTTGGTAGTGAGAGGTGGAGAAGGCAAAGTGAGAGATAACGTGATAAAGTACTATGAACCACAGCCTTTCCTGTGACAACTACGACGCAAGAGCACCTTGATTCTTGAATTCCATTCTGACCACAATCTTTTTATTGACACAGGCCAAAACCCAAGCCAGTTGCCCTTCAATATGCCACAAATTCCATTGGACGATTGGGTGGTCACTATATCAAACAAGAATGGATAACCAATAAACCAAACGGGCATGCCATAACCAAAAAGCTTACAGCATTTATTAGCAATTAAAGCAAAGATTCTGTTTTAACTTTTAAGTGGTTTCCGACGGAAGCTACGGTACAGGAAACACACAAGCTCATAAAATTTGAGAATGTACACTTTATCATTGGCATAATACATGTAAATTTCCTGTTCAAGATGGGTTTCGGGTTTCTTCGTGTCCAAGGTGAAGCTAAGTGTTTCTTTAACCCTAGCTATACAAGTAAAAGAAATTACTTTAGACCTCATTTTCTGAACAAACAAAAAATTGTAGCAAGATCCTTTCACCTCGCTCATGTTAATTGGTATCAGCCTTCTTCCTCAGGGCTCAAACCCTCAGCTGCCTTCCTCTCATAAAGACGTATTTCCTGCTTGGCAAATGTCCTCCCATCAGCCACATTAAAGCAATCAGGAATCTGCAAAATTTTTATTTGATGGTCAAAAAGAACTCCGCTAAATCCAGTGGCTGAAGTAGTAACACATCAGGGAAAGCAGCAGGCGTGTCCTTGATCAAATCCTTTCTTGTCCTCCCAGTGTAAATATTACTGTATACCTGATGAGAAATTTTGTCTAGGTGGAAAACTAGTTTGACGCATTCGAAATGGTCTCTCGTTAGCAAACCGTCTACTATCAGATGGTCCTGCTCCAAGAATACCCAATGAGTTGGGATCAGTTACACGGGCACCATTAATCATAGGTCTCAAGGTTTGAACTTGGGAAGCAGTGTCAGTGTCTGCTCTCCTCCGTCGCTTCCATGCTTCAAATTTTCCAGTATCTTGACCTTTGTGAATTGGCTCTGACACTTGATAGGCAGTCATATTTTTATACATTCTTTGCCTCTCAAATTTGCGTGAAGAAGGAGGGAAGTAATTGGGATCGCCATCTCTATCAACATGAGTGGATGTGCCATTAATGTGGGAAGGCCCAATCCCGATATCATCTTCCTGCTCTTGTTTAAGTTTGGAATATATTTGATGAAGTCCTTCCCCTGATAAATTCGAAAACTTAGACACATATTTCCATAATCGCATTGCCATCCCTGAAAAAAGTTATAAACAATAAGAGAGAAAATCATAAACAAAAGACAACTTGAGAAAAGGCCAAAAATCTCAACAAATGTTTTAAATTGGAGAATGCCATACTATCTTGTCTGTAAGGCTCTTCCTCGTATTCCATGACAATTTGATCTATTCTATGCCCAATAAGTTGAAGATACTTGCGAATTTTCAAAAGAACCTGGAGAAAAAGGGAAGATACAATGATGATGTGTGGAAACGTTTCAAACACAGAATAAACAGGTGAAAAATAGGAGTGAGATTTCTACCTTCTCTTTTGGAAGGTCAGCACTAGTGGTCTGTAACTTCTGGAGTCGTCTGAGCGTTCTAACTTCATCAACCATGACATCCTCACACCATTCCATCCATTTCACTTCCTTAAACTGCTCACACAATTCCTCATTGTCAGACATTTCCCCCTCCTCTTTCACCAACTGTTCAACCTTCTGTGATTTGTGAACCTTATTTTTTCTCATTTGGAAGTTGACGGCTACAGTATCGCGTTTTAGCTTCTTATCCCTGCTGTGAGATACAGCGTTGCTGATAAGGTTATCTTTCTCCTTCTTTGTTGCCTTGCGACCAACCTTAGCAGTTGCCTTTTTACCACCAACTGCTGCAAGTTCCTTTAACCCCAAAAAGGGCATTATGCAATAAGTATATATATCCACTAACAAAAAAATGATGAATGATTGAGTAACATTAGAGATAAGCTAAAATTAGAAGGCAAGCACTCATGTTAATCCTGCCATCATAAACAAGTTTTGAGAATGAGCACCATTGAATAAAAACAATGCTAATTGCAAATAGCCAAGAAGGAAAGGTAAAGGAAACTTTCTCCGGGTAAATCAGCTAGAATGACCAATCAAAACTTCAGTGTCTTTTATCATTCTCCAGATTACGTACCATCTCCAGGAGTGCACTGGCCCGGTCCCTTAAGTTTGGAGCACGTGGAAGAAAAGTCTCATGGTGTTGAAGTTCCACAGGAGCAATCTTCTTTGTAAGGCCAAGCCTATCATCTAACCTAATCTTTTCCCAATTTCCAAATCCATAGTAATGTATTCCCAAAAGCAATCTTGCATCATCGACTGATTAAAATACATACCATATCAGCTAAAGAAACCAGCTAGAAGATATTTCCCAAAATGGAACAAGAAAATGCATTATGAAAGGACATACTCTGATTCCAGCCACAACCCTTTGACCAGTTAGAAGGTTTGAGGTCCATTAATGCTCGAAATTGTCCAACTGGATCTTCATACCGACTAATTCTCTTCGCCAGTAATTGAAGCTCTTGAACCCGGTTCAGTAGATCATTGGCCTTCACAGGGACACCAAAAAAGTCTAGCAAAGGACCCTATATGTTACCATTTAAAGCTGTTATTTATAAGAATTGGAACACACTAAAGAAACTATTGTGTGCCACAGAAACATTGTTGATTGACAAGACAGCAAACCTTTGTGTCCCGATTCCCTGTTTCAACAGCTTCCTTGCACCCATCTATTAGAGCATCAAAAAGCTCAATCTGTGCATCTGGTGGAGCTGTTGCAACCATACCACCAACCTCCTCAGCTATGAGGTCAATCTGGCTTGCGTTCCCAAATTTCATTACCTGTCTCCAAACGGTTAAATGTATGTAAGAAACGAAGACAAGAAAACATCATCAAACATAATGACAGACTAGCATACAAGCACGACTCAAATAATTAATCAGATTTGAATTCAGAATCTATGACTAGCAATAATTGAACAAAAAAGCTGAAGACAAGCAAGAGTTCTAACTCAAAGAACCATTTATGAAGAAGCATAAAAAACACTCAAAACCAAATGTTTTGAGGAGACGATTCTCATAAACCAGAAAATAAATGCATGATTAACTAGTAAAGTAAATCCAGAACAAAAATTGATATGCATTAATAAAAATTGAAAATGGGACTACTTGTACAAGGGTTCATTTTATTCTCTCATTACAATTTCTAAAATCAAGATGTGCAGGGCATTATGCATACCGTGCGAGAAAATCGTAAAGCATCTCTCTTAGACAAGTTCCCATGAGACCATTCTCTCACTTGTGCAGACGCCCCATCAATCATTGGGGCTAAGGGGATAGAATAGTCAGCTTTGCGTCGCTTATGTCCCCTTTCTTGTGGTTCAGGAGGGTCAGAACCTTTCTTTTTCCTTTTATTACTAACTTCAGGTTGTGTAGCCTCTGCATAACTCTTAGTATTTCTTGCAGCACGTGGAGCCAGAGCTTCCTAATGAGAAAGAATACAAGTCCAACTGTGATGTCTACAACTTTTTTAAATAGTAAAAGCATGTATCTTAGAACAGAGATATGTTTCATACTTCAGCTTGAGATACAGCTTCAGGTTTTATCCAGCGACTCCAAAAACTTCCATCATCTTCAGCACTACAAAAATTGGCAACCTGGACACGGTACATCACATTATTTTAAGCAACAGAGACCAATACACAGCATAGCTAAACAAGCAGATTGTAGCATCAAAAGCATTGGAATGTGCCATGCCTTAAAAGCACTCAACAATTCTTGTGCCTCCTCTCCTCCAGCTTCCTTATCTTCAACCTTCTCTGCTCTTTCTAGAATTTCATCAATATCCATGCTTAAGAGTCTCTTCTTGTTTTCTTCATCATTTCTCTCCTCCTTAAAAAGCTCCTCAGCACCAAATCTCAGAATTGCTGACAGCTCATTCTGCAATGAAAGACATGACAACACAGATACAAATGTCAGAATGCTACATAAAGATCAAATAAAGAACTTGAATTAGGATTCATATTGCACACATTTGTTGAAATTCAATCCATACAAACTTTTGATAAGAATAAGAAATATAAATGTCATACTTTGTCAAAATAACTTCCTTTTTTTGCTTCTTTTTTCTCCAATCTACCCTCTGCATTTAACTTTTGTATCACCAGATGGTCTAGCACCTAAAATAACAGATGAACCACAAGTATAAAACACCAAAGGCTTAGATGAAAAATTATAAAAATCACAGAAACAGTGTGCAAAAAATATGAAGATATTTGTATCATTGCAACAAACAACTGCGAATGAAAAAGTTGAAGAAGTTCAAGATATTTTTCACTAAGCTACCATCTTTTTCTTGGCCCGCTCCAAGATATCCTCTTCAACACTTTTGCTTGTCACAAACCGGTAGATATTCACAACTTCTTGTTGCCCAATTCTGTGCGCTCTACTCATTGCCTAGATAATTAAACAATTAAAACAACAGCAAAATTTCCCTCAAGAAATTAATCAACATAAATGAGGGTAACTATGAAGGAGATTGAATAACTTTCTCCTTCTATACCTGCAAGTCATTTTGAGGATTCCAGTCTGAATCAAATATTATAACTGTGTCAGCTGTCGCCAGATTGATACCCAGGCCACCAGCTCGGGTTGAAAGAAGAAAGCAGAAATCGTCACTGCCAGGTGCATTAAAATGATCCATAGCCTGTTGACGCAACTCCGCCTTCGTACTACCATCAAGCCTCTGAAACTGAAACCCCCTAAGGGACATGTACTCTGCCAGGATATCCAACATTCTAACCATCTGCAGTATGTTAACAAGTCAAAATCAGTTAGAAATTTGAAAAGCATGTATTTTACATCAAAATAAGCAACCTCCAGGATGCATCCAACACCCATCAATCCCACAGGAGTAAACCAATAAACTAAATTCGATCCTATAAAGAATCAGCAGGCAAGATGAAATCGTCATCTTGTATAAAACTCCAATACCGGACATGATACGCCGTATAAAGTCTGTAGTCATTACGTAAATTCTCTGACCACTAAAAGCAGGAAGTCGAGCAGATTATAGTGAAGTGCAAGAAAACAGTTTAACACAGCCCTCATCAAGGCATCTAACATGTCTACTACCACTAACCATCATGAGAAAGCATAATATCATTACAACTAACAGAGACACTTTATATTATTCCCAACTTGGTAATAATATGCGGTAACTAAGGTAACTAAAATGAGATGCACATGAGCTATCCTAACACAAACCTGAGAAAAAATTAAAACACGATGTTTTGTCTCGTGCAATTTCACGAGAAGTTTGTCAAGGATAACCAGCTTTCCACTGCTTAAAATGATTCTCTCCAGTTTGCTGCTATCATTAATGCCAGGATTCCCGCCATAACCATGATCAGCACTCTCAAACAAAAAAGGATGGTTACAACATTTCTTCAACTCTACCACAATATTCAAAAGTGAAACCTGAAAATATGAAATTACCAAAATATGTCAATACTTCCAATAATAAAGATAATTTCAAAAGAATTTAATGAACAAAACAAATCTAAGGCATTTTTCTCAATTACCAAAATGTCAATATTTCTGTTTTTCGCGTAAAATCACATTTTTTCTGTGATTCTCCTTGTCACAAGCACTTTTTTTTTTGGGTAAATTATCACAACCAATAACTCATATACATTAAGATTCACAAAGGAGGATCTCTTTTTCATTAAACATGAAACATATTTTTATATTTCAATAACGTGTATGATGACTAAAAGTTCATATCTTCGGTAGGTCAAGAATAGCAACAATACCATGACACTTATTTTCTCAACTTAACATTAGCACTCATAGAAATTTCATGAAGTTAACAAAATAAATATAACTTTCCCCATAGGTTGGTAACCTCATTAGAAGTCCAAATCAATAACAATCAAAGTAACCTGAGACATGGAAGGTAACGAAAGAAAACCAATAAATCAGGGTCACATATGTATATTCTTTTGGCCTTAGTACTGCAGTTCATAATTAAAAATGCAAGAGAGAGAGGAAGCAACTCATCATCAGCAACATTTATAAAGAACTTTCTAAGCCAATATGTTGCAAACTAACAACGAAATAGATACTAGCCTGATTTCCACGAACTCCTTTGTTCAAATCATGGAAGTTGCGCTCTAAAATCCACTTGTAGTATCTAAAAGAATGTAAGCAACAGAAACTTGTAAAATTCATCGATGAATAGAAATAAAATTAAGATGAATCAACGAATTAAAAATGATACTCACTGCTTTTGTAGAGGGGACATTTCAACTCTCAGAATTCGTTCAATTTTCGGAGGCAATGATTTTTCTACATCCTTGATGACTCTTCTGAGGATGTGCGGCCTCAACTCCATATGGAGATTAGCAAGCTAGTTAAAGTATGCAGAAATTATTTTTAAATGAATAAGATAAGTATAAATTTCAGTATTATAATGAAGAAAGAAAATATACTTATAACAAAGAAAGATAATGCTACTATTAACCCAGACATTTTACCTCATTTTCATTGAAAGAGCTAAGATTCTTGTAGTTTTGAACAAAATCATCCTTACTCTTGAACTTATCGGCATCAAGAAAGTGAAGTAGTGCCCTGTAAAAATTAAGGAAAGCGGGAAATCAGATAACCGAAGCACCAAAAAAATTCTAAGAAAAATCCAAATCTTTGAAGGAAAAGAGAAACATCTAGTATCTCAGTTTTCTTCTAGCTTATTAATCATACAATATTATAATAATGCTGCACAGAGTATCAAAAGTACAACCCACAGCTCAATTAAAATTTGACAAATCCAAATAGTGTAAAGCCACAACTTATATCATCTAATGGATGAAACCCAAGAAAATTTGTACAATCATACAGCACCGACATTGAACCAATAAAAATAGCATGACAGAAATCAGGGAAGATGGTAAACTTCAGAACATTTTAGACCTAAACCCCAACAGCCTTTCAATGCCAAATCCAAATAGAGTAAAGCCACAACTTATATCATCTAATGGATGAAACCCAAGAAAATTTGTACAATCATACGGCAACGACATTGAACCAATACGAATAGCATGACAGAAATCAGGGAAGTTGGTAAACTTCAGAGCATTTAGACCTAAACCCCAAGAGTCTTTTAATGCAATATGTCTCATACTTCCAATCTATCACACTGGAATTTTTAGGGCATGTTATATGTGCTTAACATCTTTTAAAACCCCAGTGGTTTACATTTAACATCAAACTATTTGAGTAACATAACGTTTGTGGGTAACACCTTCAACACATAGGCTTCGAAGAGACCCTTTCATTTAACCATTTCCTCTTCTAGAAGATAATTTTGATGAAAATCAGAACAGTGATTTGGGAGAAATTATTTCCGAATCATAAAATAAAAAACAAGAGGATATCATGGATATTTACTTTAGGAAATTGCTGTAAATAGGAAATATTTTAGTTACCTAAATAAAGCTAGGACTTGTGTATATATTCAGAGGCACTTGTTGGGCAAAAAAAAAAAAAATTTACTTCTTTCTTCATGGAATCAGAGCCCAAGACGCTGTAACTCTTGGTTTCTTTTTTTTTCTGACACTTACGTGGCCTTCATTGCCAATAGTGCCTTCTGGAAAACAGATGGCTCAATCTATTACTAGCAAAAACCCCAACGTGGACATCTCTTCCTCCTCTGAAATCTCCTCTGTTGGTAATCCCAAAATATACACCCCTACCCATATTGGTGAATTACAAACCTTGTTTCCATCATACCAACTCAATGATAAAAACTACCTCCAATGGTCACAAATTGTTAAGACTTTCCTTAAGGGCAAGGGAAAGCTTTCTCACCTATTAGGACCTGCTCCTGCTGTTTCGGATCCCAAGTTTGAGGCTTGGGATGTAGAGGATTCCTTAATCATGTCGTGTCTTTGGAACTCTACAGAACCAGACATTAGAGGCACTTACATGTTCCTCTCATATACTAAGGAGATATGGGATGCTGTTACTTATTCTAAAGTAAATGATGCGTCTTTAATTTATGAGATTAAGACCAGAATCCCATTTATCAAGCAAGGTATGCACTCTGTCACTGAATATTACAATCTAATGAAGAGTCTTTGGCTTGAGATAGGTCATTATTAGAATTTTAAAATGCATTGCAGTGATGACACTGTCAAATTACAGAAGTTTGTAGAAAGGGAAAGAATTTTTGAATTCTTAGCAGGTCTTAATGTTGAATTTGACCAACTGTGGGTTCAAATACTTGGTAAAGACCCTTTACCACCTTTGAATGAGTCCTTTTCACTCATCCGGGCAGAAGAAAGCCGGAGAATTGTGATGATGGAATCCAAATCTGCTGACAGCTCAGCATTCATGTCTATGAAAACCAACAAAGAAGCCCTTAACCACCAACAATTGAGTCCTCAAAATAGGGAAGCTGTCTGGTGCAGTTTTTGTAAGAAGCCTCATCACACTAGAGAGACCTGCTGGAAGTTACATGGGAAGCCACAGAAAGCAAGGAAATAAGGGACAAACAAGGATGGACAGGCCAAAGCCCACTTCACTAAACCTACAAACTCCGGAGATTCTGATCAAGCTAGATTAGAACCAAAAGGACTTAACCAAGAAGAGATTGATTAACCAAGAAGAGATTGGGCGCCTAAAGAGCATTCTAAATTCCCTGGAAGGAGTACTACATGTTCCCAAACTTTCTGCCAATCTTTTGTCCATTAAAAGATTTACCAGAGACTTGAATTGCTTTGCCATCTTTGATCCTAATTATTGTGTATTTCAGCATCAAGAAACGGGGAAGATGATTGGGCATGCTAAGGAAAACGATGGACTCTACCTTTTGGAATCTAATAGTGGAGACAAAACGTCACATCCCTCCTTGACTTTCATGACCAGAGATACTCTTAACCCTATTTGGCTTCACCATTATCGTTTGGGTCATCCTTCTTTTAGTCTATTGAGAACCATGTTTCCTAATTTGTTTTAAAACAGCGATCCTAACGGTTTCCATTGTGATGTGTGTTAGTTTGCCAAACACTATCGTACTTCCTTTCCTTTGAGCAATAATAAATCTAAATTTCCTTTTACTTTGATTCATTTTGATATACAGGGACCTTCGAGGATACCTAATGTGTCAGGAGCTAAATGGTTTGTTGCCTTTATTGATGAGTGCACAAGGGTCACATGGGTCTTTCTCATGAAAAACAAATCGGAGGTTAGTGAGATTTTTCCTAATTTCTTTCATATGATAAAAACCAGTTTGGGGTGAGCATAAAAGAGGTCAGGAGTGATAATGCCAGGGAATACTTTGATCAAACCTTATCTTTTTTTTCCCAACGTGAAGGCATTATCCATTTTTCATCTTGTATTGATACGCCTCAACAAAATGGGGTGGCTGAGTGTAAGATTAGACATTTACTTGAAGTAACTTGAGCATTATTATATCAAATGAATGTCCCTAAACACTATTGGGAAGAGGCTGTTTTAACTAGATTTCACTTGATAAATAGATTTCCTTCATGACCTTTAGAGTTCAAAACACCAGTAGAAATGCTCCATAATTTCTTCCCCAGCTTTGATAGAAATAGTCTAACTCCAAGGGTGTTTGGATGTGTTAGTTTTGTACATATTCATGCTCACAATAAGGGAAAACTTGACCCACGAGCCCTTAAGTGCATCTTTGTTGGCTATTCTCCTACACAAAAAGGTATAAATGTTTTCATCCTCCTTCACATAAATTCTTCACTTCCAAGGACGTGTCATTTGTTGAAATCTTTCTTCCCTAATACTTATCTTCACGGGGAGATGGGGAATTCTGCGGAAGATAAGTATAGGGAGACTAACTTCTTACTTGATTTATCTTTCCCAAATACACAGACTAAGTCAACGACTACTGTCCCTACACCACCTAACCAATCTGACCAAAATAAGGCAGAAAGTGCCCATCCAGATACCTCAAAAAATAAGCACCTATCCCTAACAAGCCTCTGTTAGTCTACTCAGGAAGGGATACTATCCAAACCTTACCAGAGCAGGCTCAAGGATCTAACCTAGAATCAAGTCCTGAAATACAAAACCCTAAACTTGATGATTTGTATGTCCCTATAGCTCTTAAGAAGGGCACACGAAAATGCACTAAATACCCAATTTCACACTACACTTCACTTAACAAATGTTCTCCAAGCCATAAATGTTTTCTTACAAAAATAAATTCAAGTTCCACACCACAAACACTTGATGAGGCCCTTAGGGATAGGAATTGGAAAAATGCCATGGATGATTAGATGAATGCATTAATTAAGAATCAAACATGGGAAATAGTGGATTCAACAAAAGGAAAAAAAAACCAGTAGGATGTAAATGGGTATTCACAATTAAATATAAAGCAGATGTTTCATTGGAAAGATATAAAGCAAGTCTACTAGCAAAGGGATATACTCAAACTTATGGGGTTGATTATTTGAAAATTTTGCCCCAATAGCAAAAATGAACACTATACGCATACTGTTATCCTTGGTAGCTAATTTTGATTGGCTTGTGCAGCAATTTGATGTAAAGAATGCCATTTTATATGGTAATCTAAATGACGAAGTGTACATGAGAGGCCCTCCTAGATTTGAAGATAAGTTTGGGAATAGAGTATGCAAATTAAAGAAAGCCTTGTATGGCCTTAAACAATCTCCTCGGGCATGGTTTGGGAGATTCAAAAAGGCCATGCTGGAAATGAAGTACAAGCAAAGTCAAGGAGATCAAACTCTATTTATTAAATTTGCTGCAGAAAACAAAATGACAGCCCTCATTGTTTACGTGGATGACATTATAGTCGCAGGGAATGATCTTGAAGAGATTAAACTCCTCAAACTTAAACTTACCCAAGAGTTTGAAATCAAAGATTTGGGGAAGTTGAAATATTTTTTGGGCATATAAGTAGCTCGTTCGAAAGAGGGAATTTTTCTATCCCAACGCAAATATATTCTAGATCTTCTAAAAGAAACTGGAATGATGGGGTCCAAACTAATTGATACACCTATAGAACAAAATCATAGACTAAGTGAGGCCAAAGATGATGAACCTGTTGATAGGGGGTGGTACCAAAGACTAGTGGGAAGACTAATTTATTTGTCACATACCAAGCCTGACATAGCATATGCAATAAGTGTAATTAGCCAGTTCATGCATGACCCTAAAAATGTCCATCTTCAAGCAGTGTATTGAGGTACCTTAAAACTACCACTGGCAGAGGGATTATGTTTAAGAAAAATGACAATAAAATAGTTGAAGCTTATATGGATGCAGATTGGGCAGGTTCAAGCACTGATAGAAGGTCAACCACTGGGTACTGCACTATGTTTTTGGGTAATCTTATCACTTGGAGAAGTAAGAAGCAATAAGTTGTGGCTAGATCAAGTGTTGAGGCAGAGTTTAGAGCTATGGCTCATGGTATATGTGAGCTCTTGTGGATTCGTATCATCATGAATGATTTGAAAGTTAGGTGGCGAGGACCTATGAAGCTCTACTATGTTAATAAGTCAGCTATTAGTATTGCTCACTGTTGAGATACTAAACAGCTGTAAATAGATTATACTTAGATATAGATAGGCTGTAAATAGATAAGTTTGAAATCCCTAAAATTAAGGGATTACATTAGATAGCTTTAGATAACTTTCCAGATTTAAATTCCTACTTGTAATGCCCTATATATGGCTGTATACTCCTATTCAATACATGAGAGAGAGAAAAATTATTTCCCACATGGTATCAGAGCCGTAGGGCTTCTTTTTTTGGGATTTGTCCTTTTGAGTAGCCTTCATTGTTGCACTACCGAAACCCTATTTTTTTCTTCTCTTGTGTGTTCCAGCCTTTATCGTTGCATTCCTCCTTACCTCTCTTGTGTGATTCTCATTAGGGTAGCCTTAGTTGCTGCAATATCTTCTTCTTAATCCTGTCAACCTCTCAAACCTCTGTCTCCACCATATTCAACCCTCCAAAAGAATTCGGCACCATTCAGAAAATTGGAGATTTACAAAATATTAGGGCAGGCTTAATGGGAAGAACTATCTCAAATGGTCACAATTTGTCTGTACATACCTTAAGGGCAAAGGGAGACTTAGTCATCTTCTTGGAACAGAACCGACTAAGGACAACCCAATGTTTGAAGCATGGGATGAGGAGGATTCCATGATAATGTCCTGGCTATGGGATTCTATGGATCCCATGATCAGTGACACATGCATGTTTTTTGTCACTGCAAAGGAGATTTGGGACCCTGGCTATGGGATTCTATGGATCCCATGATCAGTGACACATGCATGTTCTTTGTCACTGTAAAGGAGATTTGGGACTACATTTGTCACACATACTCGAAGGCTCATGATGCTGCTTAAGTATACGAGATCAAGATAAAAACTGTAGCTGCTAGCAAGGAGATAAGTCTGTCACAGAATATGCAAACTTGCTACAGAATCTGTGGCAAGAACTCGATCATTATTGAGTTTTTGAGATGAAATGCCCTAAGGATGCTGTCATCTTGAAGAACTTCATTGAAAAAGACCGTGTGTATGATTTTTTGGCTAGGTTAAATGCTGAATTTGATCAGGTCAAGATCCAAATCCTTGGAAAAGAGGACACTTCATCTCTAGAAGAGACAATCTCATTGATTCAAGCAGAAGTAAGTCGAAGGAGTGTTATGTTTGAACCACAAACCATGGACGGGTCAACCTTATTAGCAAAAACTGATCATCAGAACAAAGGAAAAAGTGATCTATCTAAGCATTCTAGTAGAGAAAACCAGGGCAAGGAGAATAAGGAAAACCTCTGGTGCATCGACTGCAAGAAATCAAGGCACACAAAGGAGACATGTTTGAAACTACACGGTAAACCACCAAGTCGAGAATGGGGAAACTGTGGGGGACAACAGAGGTCCCAATCACTATAGTAGATCAGCCCAAAGTTGAGGAAAATTCAGGAACAATGGAATTAAACAGTGATGAAATTGAAAAGCTAAGAAGCTTGTTGGGGACTATTGAAAAACCTTCTAAGACTTGTTCTTTGGCTCTTTCAGGTAAACTTTTACTCCCTTTTTGCATGAATGCCTTAGAAAACCTTCAAACAATTTCTTGGATAATAGACTCAGGTGCCACAAACCGTATGACAACCACATCTCAACTCTTTCACACTTATACCCCATGCCCAAGTAACAAAAAGATTGTAGTGGCCAATGGCTCTCTGGTTACTATTGCAGGTTTCGGTACACATCACACCTACCCTTATTCTAAGAAGGGTTCTCCATATTCCAAAAATGTCGGCTAGCCTACTTTCAATTCAAAAACTTACTCATGATCTTAAATGTTATGCTACTTTCTTTCCTTCTCACTGTGTTTTTTAGGATCAAGTCTCGGGGAGGAGGATTGGACTTGCTAAGAAAAGGGGTGGCCTCTACCTACTTGAATTGCCTCAAAGAGTTAGGAGCAACCTATCTTTGTCATTTCTCAATTCCTCAAATAAAGATACCATTTGGCTGTATCATCTACACCTAGGTCATCCATCTTTTAAAGTTTTAAAGGTCAAGTTTCCTCATTTGTTTGAACGATTAGATATTTTTGAATTTCATTGTGATGTTTGTGAATTTGCAAAACATACTCGAGTATCATTTCCTATTAGCAATAAAAGAAGCTCTCATCCTTTTCATTTGATTCTTAGTGACATATGGGATCCCTCTCTATACCTAATGTCTCTGAGGCTCGTTGGATTGTATCCTTAATTGATGATTGCACTCGGGTAACATGGCTCTTTCTTCTTAAACAAAAATCTAATGATAGCCTTATTATACCTAATTTTCACTCTATGATTCAAAACCAATTTGGGGTTAAAATAAAAAGCATTAGGACAGAAAATGCCAAAGACTACTTCAACCAGATTTTGTCAGCTTTCTTTCAATCACAGGGTATTATCCATGATTCATCATGTGTTAACACACCTCAACAAAACGGGATAGCATAAAGGAAAAATGGGCACTTACTTAACACTACCCGAGCCTTACTCTTTCAAGGGAACGTCCCTAAATCCTATCAGGGAGAGGCAATTCTTACAGACACATACACGATAAATAGACTTCCATCACGTTTGTTAGACAACAAGAGCCCCATAGAAATTCTTAATAACTTCTACCCACACTTCAAAACCTCAAATGGCCTCACACCTAGGGTATTTGGATGCACCGCCTTTGTTCATGTTCATAACCAACGTAGAGAGAAACTAGACCCCCGAGCCATCACATGTGTCCTTCCTCGATTACTCACCTACTTAAAAGGAATACAAGTGTTGCAATCCGTCATCTAGAAAATTTTATATCTCTACAAATGTCACTTTCACAGAAAATACACCTTTTTTTCTCCAAGTCCTCTCTTTAGGGGGAGATTTCAATGATGAAAGATAGCACTTATGAGTCCTTCGAACCACTTAAAACCCTTGACCTTCCTCCTGCTCCGGCTCGTAGGGTTGAAATAACCAAGCCTTCTGAACCAATTACATCTGAGTTCCCCAATTCGATTACTGAACCTATGTCATCACATGTCCCAACCAGCATTACTCAGATGTATTCAAGGAGGAAGGTCATTCCGGAACTGACACAGGTCCAAGAATCTAACTCAGACTCTGGAAATGAAATCATGGTAAGATCTGACTCACCTTTACACACACAATTTTTTGAACCTATTGCTGTTAAGAAAGGAACTAGAGAATGCACTAAACAACCACTTTATCCTCTTACTATGCTTTTCTTAAGCGTCTGTCACCAACCTACCAAAACTTCTTTATGAGTTTAAATATCATTACTATCCCTAACACTATTTCTGAGGCATTGTCAAAAAGGGAATGGAGGTATGCTATGAGCGAGGAGATGAATGCATTGGAAAAGAATAGAACATGGGAGATTGTTGATAAATTGAAAGGGAAAAATGTTGCTGATTGTAAGTGGATTTCCACATGCAAATATAAGGCTGATGGATCTCTTGAGAGATATAAAGCTAGATTAGTAGCCAAACGGTGCACTCAAACCTATGGTATTGATTATCAAGAGACTTTTGCCCTAGTTGCAAAGATGAAAACTATAAGAATTCTATTATCATTGGCTGCCTACTTTAATTGGAAGCTCCTACAATATGATGTTAAGAATGCATTTCTCCATGGAGACTTAGATGAAGAAATCTATATGAACATCCCACCAGGATTTGAGGGAGACAGGTAACAAAGTTTGCAAGCTGAGGAAGGCCCTTTATGGGTTAAAAAAATCTCCTAGAGCTTGGTTTGGAAGATTTGTAGAAGTCATGAGGGAGTCTGGGTATAAACAAAGCCAAGGTGATCACACTTTCTTCATTTACATTCGGCTACAGGGGGAGTTACTGCACTTCTAGTCTATGTGGATGACATCATAATGACTGGAAATGATGAGAAAGAGAAGCATGAATTGAAGCAAAGACTAGTAAAAGAGTTTGAGATAAAAGAATTTGGGAAACTAAGGCACTTCCTCGGTATTAAGGCGGCATATTCCACACAAGAGATTTTTAGATCTCAACAGAATTATGCGATTTGTTGGTAGAAATAGGGAAGATTGGGTGAAAGTCAATCTCTACACCAATGGATCCAAACCACAAGTTGGGAGAAGCTAAAGAAGAAACAGCTGTTGATAAAAGGATATATCAAAGACTAGTTGGTAGACTCATGTATCTTGCTCACACTCGGCCAGACATAGCATAGTCAGTAAGCATGATCAGTCAATTCATGCATGATCAAAGAGCCTCATCTTCAAGCTGCTTATACGGTGCTACATTACTTGAAAGGCAGTCCGGGAAAAGGAATTTTGTTCAAGAAAAACAATACTCTTACTTTAGAAGCTTACACCGATGCTGACTATGCATGTGCCATAGTGGATAGAAGATCAACTACAGGATACTGTATGTTTGTTAGAGAAAATTTGGTAACGTGGAGGAGCAATAAGCAGAATGTGGTGGCAAGGTCATCTACAGAATCAGAATTTAGGGTTATTGCTCAAGGATTGTGTGAACTACTCTGGCTAAAGATTATTCTAGATGATTTGAGAGTCAAATGGGACGACCCTATGAAACTATATTGTGACAATAAGTCAGCCATCAATATTGCTCATAATCCTATACAACACGATAAGACAAAGCATATTGAGATTGATAGACATTTCATTAAAGAAAAATTGGAAGAAAGGTTAGTGGGTATGTCCTATGTTCCATCAGAATGTCAAGTAGCTGATGTTTTAACGAAGGGGCTGAACAGTTCAAGTTTTCATGATCTTGTATACAAGCTGGGAATGGAAGACATCTATTCCTCAACTTGAGGGGGAGTGCAGAGATACTAAATAGCTGTAAA
>JANSVA010000008.1:25857483-25886732 GCA_025504915.1 Erythroxylum reticulatum | reverse complement strand
TAGGCATGATGGGTACTTGTTTAGGAAGAATAAGCTTTGTGTGCCTATTTGCTCTATGCGTGAAATACTTGTGCGTGAATCACATTGTGGAGGATTGATGGGTCACTTTGGGGTGCAAAAGACATATGACATGCTTTGTGAACATTTTTGTTAGCTTAACATGAGAAAAGATGTTGAAAAAATCTGTTCTAAGTGTGTTACATGTAGACAAGCGAAATCAAAAACCTATCCACATAATTTGTATACTCCTTTGCCTATGCCTAAGTATCCTTGGACTGACATATCTATGGACTTTGTATTGGGGCTACCTAAGACAAAAAAAGGGTAGGGATAACATATTGTGGTTGTTGATAAGTTTAGTAAAATGATACACTTTATTGCATGTCATAAAACTAATGATGCGACTTATATTACTGATTTGTTCTTTAGAGATGTTGTGAGTTTGCATGGTGTTCCAAAAACTATTATTTCAGACTGTGATGTAAAGTTTTTTAGTCACTTTTGGTGTGTTCTTTAGAGAAAGTTAGGAACTAAACTTTTGTTTTCTACTACTTGTCATCCTCAAACAGATGGCCAAATTGAAGTGGTCAATAAAACTTTAGGATCTCTTTTTCTTGCTTTTATAGGGAAAAATCTTAAAACTTGGGAACAATGTTTGCCATTAGTTGAATTTGCATATAATAGGAGCATTCATTCTATTGCTGGTTATTCATCATTTAAGATAGTTTATAGATTTAACCTTTTAACGCCTTTAGATTTATGTCCTTTGCCATTACATGAGTTATCTAGCAGGGATGGACAACACAAGGCTGAATTGGTGAAGAGCATTCATGAGAAAGCAAGGCAGTAAATAGAGAAGTGAAATGAAGCAAATGCGTACAGGGCTAATCAAGGGCGCAAGTTGTTGAGGTTTGAGCCTGGAGATTAGATTTAAGTGCATTTCAGGAAGGAGAGATTTCCTAAGCAAAGGAAATCCAAGTTAGATCCTAGAGGTGATGGGCCATTCCAAATGCTTGAGAGAATTAATGATAATACCTACAGGATTGATTTGCCAGGTAAGTATCAAGTGTCCACTACTTTTAATATTGTTGATCTCTCTCCCTTTACTAATATAGGGTCTGATTTGAGGACGAATCCTTTTGAGGAGGGAGGGGATGATACAACCAACCTTCACAATGGAGTTCCATGCCTTACATATTAACCTGACAAACTACACATACCAAGTGGTCTAATTACAACGTAATAAGCTTCAAGGCTTAAACAAGCAATGCAAGCTTTTGTTCAAGCCCAAATCACAAGTCAAGTATATGAGGAGCTTGAAACATCCATAAAGAAACACCAAGGCACACCCAAGCTTGTGACTTTATTAAAGGAGGCGTTGGAAGAGGCTAACACGTAGTCATTTATGCTCATTTTTGATAATTTTGGCTTGTTATTTATTATCTCTTATTTTAGGTCCAAGGACTTATTTATGGGTTGTTCTAATGTGTTTAGCTCATTCCTAAAAGGACTTGGATCATATTATGTTTAATGGGTTAGATACTCCTAAATTTGTTAAGATTAGCCTAGTTTTCATTAAATAGGTTTGCAAACCCATTCCTATTAGGGTTAGGACTTGGTCAAGGGAATTTATACCTTATTATATCTTTGTAACCCTAGATTTGGATGATAAAGAAAATTTTAGAATTGAGTTTTTCAAGTGAGGTGTGAATGTCTTCATGATTACTTGAAGAAATTGATTTGCATCAATAAGTAAGTACTTACAACGTAAATTGATTTCTGATTTCTTTGGGATTGGGTCTTAAACTTAAGATTTGGGATTTGATCTAACATGTTCTTAGAATAAAAAGAATTAGGGCTTTGATTCAATAGCATTAGGGGGTTTCAAGAACCTTGTTTTCTTGGGGTTTTCGTATCAGGAGGGCTGAAAACCAAAGAGAAGTCTGAATTATCCCTAACAACCTGTTTCCAAGTTTTCCTAGTTTCTTTTACAATGCCAAGGGTAGTTCTTGAATAGGAAGGGGAAGAGGAGGAGGGGGAAGGAACATCGAGTTTAACAGGTTCAAGTGGCTGAAATCTTGGTATATTCAAGTGATGTCCATTCTGAGGAGGTTTCCAGGTTTCGTTTCAGGTCAGAGGCTATATTGTTGCTGAGGTCATGTTGTGGGTCTTGTAGGGAAGGGTAACTTGCTAATATTTCTCTCAAAAGAAATGTATTTAATTTTGCAATTTGATCAGGATAACTGAAGTGGTATGGTAGATTATATTTGCAAAATTTGGATCTTAAAAAAGAATGGTTTATTTTTCTTCAAAATGGCTTTTAATTATATGGAACAAAAGGAATAAAAAAATATTTAAAGGCTCCAGTCAAATTGAACAAGAAAGTTATCACCAAACTTTTCCTTGGTTTCGCCAGTCGAAGGCAGATTACAGTATCGAGGTCACATATTTAAATTTGACAAGCTGAAACTGTACTGCAATGCCTTTTTTTATTATATTAGATATTCCAGCTTAGCCAGACTAATCCTAAGCCCCTAAGTCCACACCCTAAGGGCCCTAGAGGAGGTAAATTCTGGAATCCCAAGATTCCTCAGGTTCCTACATAACCTGTACGTCACATACTTGATTGTTCAGCTGATGATTAATCACCGAACCTACTTAACATCAGGTTCCTATCAGCCCCCAGGTTCTCTAGTAACTCCAACTCTTACACTGTCACTAGAAACGAGGCATTCATAATTGATCCAATCAAGAAGCTTCAACTAGGGGCTAGAGGATCATCAACAAGAATATTTCTCATTTCTTCTCCTTTAGCATGACTTAAACTCAAGACCTCCTAAAAGGGAGAGGCTTAAGTGAGAAGTGGAAATCATCCTTGCATTTAGGTTGCTCCTTCTTGTCTGCATTGCCTTAATAAGTGAGCAATTGACATTGTCATATTGCAATTTTGTAGCTCTTTCTTCGCTAGTGTAATATATTTATTCAATTTCCAAAAAGAAAACAATAATAGCACGATGAAACGCAAATTAGCAATAATTAATTAAAAAACAGACGTTTATATCAAAATGAGGCCCTCCAGCCTCGCTAGGGTCCTTCTACGATCTTCTCTTCAGCCGCATCTCTCTCCCTATCTGCCTCTCTCTCTCTCTCCCTGAGATTGCCCCGGCTCAGTCATGCCTACTTTAGCGGCGGCTGCGGTAGCTCGTCGAGCTGCTTCTGTTTCCCGAATGTCCTTTCCTCAACCACGCTCTCTCGTCCACCGCCGTGGTCTCGCTGGGGCCGCAGATCACCATGGACCTCCAAAAATCAACTGTTGGCAAGACCCTATGAGCCCATCTAAGTGGAAGGAAGAGCATGTCTGTCTTCAATTTTCTTTCTCTAAATTTTAGCGATTTGTGAAATCCAATCGTGTCATAGTGATTGAAGTCGTCTGTTTTGTGCCAAAGTGGACTATTAGCGTTACATGGAAAGCCCCATATGCCTGTAAATTATTGACTTAGTTTGGTGGTGTTTTTTGCAGTTTGTGCTTGTTTCTTTGTCTGGTTGGGGTCTTCTTATTTTCGGGGGTTACAAGTCTTTTACAGGAGGCAAAGACAAGAAGCAAGAGGTATTAACACTTGATATTACTCGTTAACGTATACGCGGTAGGTCATATCTACTTATGTTTCTTTTACGGCATTGTCGGAGAATCACTGTTACAATTTGGTGTTCGAATCTGGTGTCCTTTTTCCCTTTATCCACGTCTAGTATCTGGTGTTTGGCGCAATAAGAGTTGTCCAACTATCTCAATTTGTTAATAACAGTCTATCGTATGGACAGAGTTTTTACTATCCTGACATGAAAAGACTAATATTATGAGAAGAAATTGATTAATCTTAAAGTGCAGTTGTATGCTGAATTTAAATGCTTAGTACAATGAGAAGAATTTAACAAATCTTAAAGTGGAATTGTATGCTGAACATAATTGCTTAACATAGCTGTTATGAACTGTTGAGATACTAAAAGCTGTAAATAGATTATACTTAGATATAGATAGGCTGTAAATAGATAAGATAAGATAAGTTGGAAATCCCTAAAATTAAGGGATTACGTTAGATAGCTTTAGATAACTTTCCAGATTTAAATTCCAACTTGTAATGTCCTATATATGGCTGTATTCTCCTATTCAATATATGAGAATATAGGAAAATTCTTTCCCACATGGTATCAGAGCCGTAGGGCTTCTTGTTTTTGGAATTTGTCCTTTGAGCAGCCTTTATTGCTGCACTACTGAAACCCTATTTTTTAATTCTTCTGTTGTGTGTTCCAGCTTTCATCGCTGCATTCCTCCTTACCTCTCTTGTGTATTCTAGCCTTCATCACTGCAGTATCTTCTTCTTAATCATGTTAACCCCTCAAGCCTCTATCTCCACCAGATCTAACCCTCCAGAAGAGTTTGGCACCATTCAGAAAATTGGAGATTTACAAAATATTCGGGCTTCCTATAGCCTTAATGGGAAGAGCTATCTCAAATGGTCTCAATTTGTTCGTACATACGTCAAGGGCAAAGGGAGACTTAGTCATCTTCTTGGAACAGGACTGACTAAGGATAACCCAATGTTTGAAGCATGGGATGAGGAGGATTCCATGATAATGTCCTAGCTATGGGATTCTATGGATCCCATGATCAATGACACATGCATGTTTTCTGTTACTACAAAGGAGATTTGGGACTACATTTGTCGCACATACTTGAAGGCTCGTGATGCTACTCAAGTGTACGAGATCAAGATCAAAACTGCAGCTGTTAAGTAAGGAGATAAATCTGTCATAGAGTATGCAAACTTGCTGTAAAATATGTGGCAAGAACTCGATCATTATCAAGTTTTTGAGATGAAATGCCCTGAGGATGTTGTCATCTTGAAGAACTTCATTGAAAAAGACCGTGTGTATGATTTTTTGGCTGGGCTAAATGTTGAATTTGATCAAGTTGGGATCCAAATCCTTTGAAAAGAGGACACTCAGTCTCTAAAAGAGACAATCTTGTTGATTCAAGCAGAAGAGGGTTGAAAGAGTGTTATACTTGAACCACAAACCATGGACGGGTTAGCCTTATTAGAAAAAAACTAATCATCTGGACAAACGAAAAAGTGATCTATCTATGCATTCTAGTAGAGAAAACTAGGGGAAGGAGAATAAGGACAACCTCTGGTGCACCCATTGCAAGAAACCGAGGCACACAAAGGAGACATGTTGGAAAATACACGGTAGACCACTAAGTCAAGAATGGGAAACTGTGAGGGACAGCAGAGGTCCCAAAGCACATATGGTAGATCAGCCCAAAGTTGAGGAAAATTCAGGAACAATAAACAGTGAAGAAATTGAGAAGCTAAGAAGCTTGTTGGGGACTATTGAAAAACCTTCTAAGACTTGTTTTTTGGCTCTTTCAAGTAGACCTTTACTCCCTATTTGCATGAATGCCTCAGAAAATCTTCATACCAATTCTTGGATAATAGACTCGGGTGCCACAGACCATATGAAACCCACATCTCAACTCTTTCATACTTATACCCTATGCCTAAGCAACAAAAAGATTGTAGTGGCCAATGACTCTCTAGTTACTATTGCAGGTTTCGGAGATATACACATCACACCTACCCTTATTCTAAAAAGGATTCTCCATATTCCAAAACTGTTGGCTAGCCTACTTTCTATTCAAAAGCTTACCTATGATCTTAAATGTTATGCTACTTTCTTTCCTTCACTGTGTTTTTTAGGATCAGGTCTCGCGGAGGAGGATTAGACTTGCTAAGGAAAGGGGTGGCCTCTACCTACTTGAATTGCCTCAAAGAGTTACGTGCAACCTATCTCTGTCATTTCTTAGTTCCTCAAATAAAGATACCGTTTGGCTATATCATCTTCGCCTAGGTCATCCATCTTTTAAAGTTTTAAATGTTATGTTTCCTCATTTGTTTCAAGGATTAGATATTTCTAAATTTCATTGTGATGTTTGTGAATTTGCAAAACATAATAGAGTATCTTTTCCTATTAGCAATAAAAGAAGATCTCATCCTTTCATTTGATTCATAGTGACACATGGGGTCCCTCTACTATACCTAATGTCTCTGGGGCTCGTTGATTTGTATCCTTAATTGATGATTGCACTCGGGTAACATGGCTTTTTCTTAAACAAAAATTTGATGTTAGCATTGTTATACCTAAATTTCATTATATGATTCAAAACCAATTTTGGCTTAAAATAAAAAGCTTTAGAGCAGACAATGCCAGAGACTACTGCAATCGGACTTTGTCACCTTTCTTTCAATCACAGGGCATTATCCATAATTCATCATGTGTTAACACACCTTAATAAAACAGGGTAGCAGAAAGAAAAAATGGGCCTTTACTCAACACCACCCGAGCCTTACTCTTTCAAGGGCATGTCCCTAAATCCTATTGGGGAGAGGCAGTTCTTACAGCCACATACATGATAAATAGACTTCCATCATGTGTGTTAGACAACAAAAGCCCCATAGAAATTCTCAACAACTTCCACCCACACTTCAGAACCAAAATGGCCTCACACCTAGGGTATTTGGATGCACTGCCTTTTTTCATGTTCATAACCAACATACAAACAAACTAGACCCCCGAGCCATCAAATGTGTTTTCCTCGGTTGCTCACCTACTTAGAAGGGATACAAGTATTACAATCCATCATCTAGGAAATTTTATATCTCTACATATGTCACCTTCATAAAAAATACACCTTTTTTCTCCAAGTCCTCTCTTCAGGGGGAGATTTCAATGATGGAAGATAGCACTTATGAGTCCTTCGAGCCACTTGAAACCCTTGACCTTCCTTCTGCTCTAGCTTGTAGTGTTGAAGCAACCGAGCCCTTAGAACCAATTACATTTGAGTTTCCCAATTCTATTGCTGAACTTGTGTCATCACATGTCCCAACCAGCATTACTCTGGTGTATTCAAGGAGGAAGGCCGTTCTAGAATTGGCACAGGTCCAAGAATCCAACTCAAATTCTGGAAATGAAATCATGATAAGATCTGACTCACCTTTACACACAATTTTTTGAACCTATTATTGTTAGGAAAGGAACTAGATAATGCACTAAACGACCACTTTATCCTCTATCTCACTATGTTTCTCTTAAGCGCCTATCATTAACCTACCAAAACTTCATTGTGAGTATAAATACCATTACTATCCGTAACATTGTTTCTAAGGCATTGTCAAAAAGGAAATGGAGGAATGCTATGAGCGAGGAGATGAATGCATTGGAAAAGAATAGAACATGGGAGATTGTTGATAAATCGAGAAGGGAAAACATTGTTGACTGTAAGTGGATTTTCACACCCAAATATAAGGCTGATGGATCTCTTGAGAGGTATAAAGCTAGATTGGTGGCCAAAGGGTACACTCAAACCTATGGTATTGATTATCAAGAGACTTTTACCCCAGTTGCAAAGATGAACACTGTGAGAATTTTGTTGTCATTGGCTGCCCATTTTAATTGGCAGCTCCTCCACAATATGATGTTAATAATGCATTTCTCCATGGAGACTTAGATGAGGGAGACACGGTAACAAAGTTTGCAAGCTGAGGAAGGCCCTTTATGGGTTAAACAATCTCCTATAGCTTGGTTTGGGAGATTTGCAAAAGTCATAAGGGAGTTTGGGTATAAACAAAGCCAAGGTGATCACTCGCTTTTCATTAAACATTCGGCTACAGGGGAAGTTACTGCACTTCTACTCTATTTGGATGACATCATAGTGATTGGAAATGATGAGAAAGAGAAGCATGAATTGAAGCAAAGACTAGTAAAAGAGTTTGAGATAAGAGAACTTGGGAAACTAAGGTACTTCCTCGGTATTGAGGTGGCATATTCCGCACAAGGGATTTTTATATCTCAACAAAAGTATGTGACTGATTTGTTGGTAGAAACAGGGAAGATTGGGTGTAAACCAGTCTCTACACCACTGGATCCAAACCACAAGTTGGGAGAAGCTAAAGAACTACTAATTGATAAAAGGATGTAAAGACTAGTTGGTAGACTCATATAACTTGCTCACACTCGGCCAAACATAGCATACTCGATAAGCATGATCAGTCAATTCGTGCATGATCCAAGAGAGCCTCATCTTCAAGCTGCTTATAGGGTGCTACATTACTTGAAAGCCAGTCTGAGAAAAGGAATTTTGTTCAAGAAAAACAATACTCTTGCTCTAGAAGTTTATATTGATGCTAACTATGTAGGTTCTATAGTGGATAGAAGATCAACTATAGGTTACTGTATGTTTCTTGGAGGAAATTTGGTAACGTGAAAGAGCAAGAAGCAGAATGTGGTGGCAAGGTCATCTGCATAATCAGAATCTAGGGCTATTGCTCAAGGATTATGTGAACTACTATGGCTAAAGATTGTTTTAGATGATTTGAGAGTTAAATGGGACGACCCTATGAAACTCTATTGTGACAATAAGTCAGCTATCAATATTGCTCATAATCTTATACAACATGATAGGACAAAGTATATTGAGATTGATAGACATTTCATTAGAGAAAAATTGGAAGAAGGGTTACTGTGTATGTCCTATGTTCCATCAAAACGTAAAGTAACTGATTTTTTAACAAAGGGGCTGGATAGTTCAAGTTTTCATGATCTTGTATACAAGTTGGGAATGGAAGACATCTACTCCTCAGCTTGAGGGGGAGTGTTGAGATGCTAAAAGCTGTAAATAGATTATATTTAGATATAGATAGGCTGTAAATAGATAAGATAAGATAAGTTTGAAATCCCTTAAATTAAGGGATTACATTAGATAGCTTTAGATTATACTTAGATATAGATAGGTTGTAAATAGATAAGATAAGTTTGAAATCCCTTAAATTAAGGGATTACATTAGATAGCTTTAGATTACTTCCAGATTTAAATTCCTACTTGTAAGGTCCTATATATGGCTGTATATTCATATTCAATACATGAGAAATAGAAAAATTCTTTCCCACACTCACAACCCGGTACAGCATGACAGAACTAAAAACATTGAGAATGGCAGGCACTTCATTAAAGAAAAATTGGAAAGTGGGCTTATTTGCACCCCATACGTTCCCACTACCAAACAGATGGCAGATTATTGACTAAGGGGTTGGCAAATGCACGATTTCAAGATGTTATAAGCAAGCTAGGAATGCAAGACATCTATGCACATACTAGCTTGAGGGAGAGTGATGTTATAAGCACGCTAGGAATGCAAGACATCTATGCACATACTAGCTTGAAGGAGAGTGATGAAAGTCAGAACAGTGATTTAGGAGAAATTATTTCCAAATCATAAAATAGAAAACAAGAAGATATCATGGATATTTACTTTAGAAAATTGCTGTAAATAGGGATATTCCTATAAATAGGAAATATTTTAGTTACCTAAATTAAGCTGGGACTTGTGTATATATTCAAAGGCACTTGTTATGCAAAATAAGAAAAAACATTACTTCTTTCTTCAAATTTTCAACAAGGAAATACAAACATACGTGACAAAACAATCACTTCTAATGAAAAACTAACATGAGTTACTACCCAACATGGAAAAGTGCTTGCATGTTCAATATCCCCATTATGATCATAATAGGAAGTTAGATTCTTATCAATATCCAGAGTTTGCCTATTGCACTGACATAAAGATCAAACCTTCATATGGTTTCAATATCTAGCTGTAACCTCAACACATAAAAATGCAGCATTTGAAATTTGAGACAGCTGTAAACACATCAAGGGGGGAAAAAAAAAGAATACCAAAGCTCTTCCACACTGTTCTGCAATGGAGTGCCTGTAATCAGCAACTTGTTCTTGGTGCTGAATTCCTATAGGATAAAACAATTTTGAGAATGAAAAAAAAATAAAAAACAAATCAAACATGCAGGTAAAGATTGAACAATTAGAGAACTGGCATTACCGAAAGAGTGGTATATAGCTGGGCCTCACTATTTTTTAACCTGTGAGCTTCATCAACCATTAGGTAATTCCACTTGATCTTTGAGAGTACTGCCTTGTCTTTCAGGACAACTTCATAGGTAGTTAACAGCGTATTGAATTTCATAGGTCGGCCAACTTTCTTATCATTATAAAATTCATACTGCTGGCAAACCTGCAAGGAGGAGAAAGTGCATACATCTGTATATGGAAAATAAAAGACACAAGGAAAATGTAATAAATTTTATAGGTAAGTCATCAAAGTAGATGGATTGGAATGGTAACGGAGAATAACTAAACCTCCATATACAGATTGTTATATGATTGTTATAACTCAATCATCACTGAAGGGGGATAGAGACAACCTCTAAACTAATTTCTTCTGCAACCATTGATTTTGGTTTCAAGACCAGAAAGTGACTAAATTATCTTCTCTCTATCATAACAAGTCCACCAAATACAATTTACATTGGGTTTTTTATAACCTTTTCAAAATTACACGAATATATTCATGAATAAAGAACCTCACTTGTTTTCAATTTACTTTACAAGTAGATAATACTAACACAAGGTAGAATCAAACTACTAACAAATGCAAGGTAGAATCAACACTAAGAAAATGGGATATGGGCTTTTAAGTTGTAACTTAAAAACCTATATGTATGAATTACCTCTCTACTAGCACGGGTACCAACATACACAATGACATTCATGTCAGGAAGCCACTTCCTAAACTCCTTGGCCCAATTAGATAAAGTCGATAGTGGCACAACAGCAAGAAAAGGCCCAGGGATTTGTTGAGCATTCTGCAGGGAAAACCAAAAATAGTTTATTTGATGCATCTAAAAAACGTGACTAAAATATTACAATACAAGAACAGACAAATAATTTACCTGTAAAAAACCAAGCATGGACACGGACTGGACAGTTTTGCCAAGACCCATCTCATCAGCCAATATAACATTTGTATCATTCCTCCAACTGTCACATGTGAAAGAAACCACAAATTTTTACTTAATCGAAAAACCTGCAAAATAGACATTTCCCATAACTCAAAATGTTACCTGTTAACAAGGAAGTTCAAACCCTCGAGCTGATAATCACGAAGCTTTCCTCCTCTTAACCATTCAGGTTGTTCATCAAGTTTCCTTAAGCTTGCTGAAAATTTAGTTTGCATATTAAATACCTTCTTAGGAACAAACCATGTAGAGCATGCAAGTTTTACATGGCAGATAAAAGAACAATATTCATTCAAGTTCATCAAGTTTCCTTAAACTTGCTGAAAACTTATTTCTGCACGTTCTTAGTAACAAATCATGTGGATCATGCAAGTTTTACATTAGCATATAAAAGAAGTTCACTCAGGTTGTTCATCAAGTTCCCTTTAAATTGCTGAAAACTTATGTTTGCACATTAAATATTCTTAGCAACAAATTATTTAGATCAATGCAAGTTTTACATGACAGCTAAAGGACAATATTAATGAAGGGAAGCAGAGGTGTGAGGAGAGTTCACAAAAAGTATGAACTAGACATGGATCATGTCAGCAGATTTCAGGATCAGGAACCAGAATTTGAAGTAGAATGATATAATATGAAGCAAACTGTACCAAGAAACAACTATCAAGATGTCATTTCTAATACTGAAAATGTAAATGAAGTTAAGTTTAAAATAGCAAACAAGAATATCTCAATTCTCTGTGTACAAACAACTGCACTAAATCCTCAATAAGTTTTCTAATTGGTTATGTTACCAAATCAAGAAATAAATAGCAAACAAAAATTAACCATACCTTTCCCTTTCTTACGCTGGAGATCCACCATTTTCCCTTGCACGGCCATTGCAGCTTCACGTGCCTGCTCACAGAGTGCAAGTCAAGAAACATCTTGCAGGCAAAATATAAAAAGGGACAAAACTACACTGATACTACCTTGTATTCATCAACTGCATCTTGTGCAAATGCTATATCTTTATCCTTTTCCCTGAAACAGGCATTGTTATAACATAAGTTTGAGAGTAAAACTTCACATCATTGGCTGCATGCAGAGTGTACAGAAGAGAAGCATCAAAGAAAATAATAGAAGCTTATGAATAAGGATGAAATTAAGAATCCAACAAAAATCTGAAATGTATATAACACTTTTCACAGAAAGGCATGGCTTAAGCAAAAATATTGCACCAGTCAAAAAAAGAAAATCATAGAACAATATGGTTTCAAATACCAGGTTGCTTCAGCATAAGATAGTCCTTGCCACTTTACTAAGTACTCAGGCACAACATTGTCGAAGTTATCCTTACTAATTCGATCAGCAATAACTCTCTCCACCTTAAAAAGCACAGTGAGATGAAGCAAAATGAGATGAGGAAGAGAAAGTGATATCTTACAACTATGACCAAGAAATAATGAAGAAAACAAATTTATAAAAATTAAACCTGACTGTTTTGCTTGATTAGATCCAAATCCATTTCCTTGCTCACATCATTGACCTCAATCTGGCCGGTTAACACAGATCAAATAGAAAAGCTTAATCATCGCACAACATTTATTTTCTAGGCAGTTTTATATACATGAGAAACTTCAAAACACAAGGGAAGGAGCAAGAAAAATGATCATTTATAAAAGATCAGTTGCTTTAAATTAACCAGCTGGCAAACATCTATTCCATATATATTAACTATTTGAAAATCCTTGAAATCATATCGGTCACATTGAGGGAGAAAAAAACAATGTCCCAAGAAATCTAACGTTTAACATTATTCTAGTAGCATTCTTATGGTTATCCTCATCCTTGAAGTTGCACTTTGTTCTATGACAGAAGTAATATAAGTTTTCCAAGCCCATGGTACCTTTGAACAATCAAGAATCAGCTAAGCACCCACAAAATGTTGAAAAACAATTTTCAACAATGAAAGTGGAGCTCTGGAAATAAATTTAGAATAATCCCCAAAAGCCTAAAACTAAGATGATACTGCTAGATTTTGAGACCTCTCACCAAATGTTTTCATCCTTCAAAGGGAATTCCAACATGTAAATCTTCATGCCAATTAAATTCAGGGTGCGTTAGGGATAACCAGGATATGAATATTCAGATTAGATGATGGCTCACAGTTACTCTTTGAAAAACAACCAAGTTCAGGACACGTAAATGAACTCCAAAAATTGTTATTAATACACAAGAACTTCAGAATTGTCATTAGAACAAAAGACTTACCTCCTCGCGTGTAAGCATTCTCCTATATCGCACATCTTCCATCAACTTTTTTGTGTAGTTTAGTACCTTTTTAAAACCACTTAGCTGAAAGCACAAGTAAACACAGATTCTAAATAGCAAATAGAAAAAAAGTTCACCAGAAAATTCCAAGCAAAGCAACAAATAATTTCCACACAATTAGTATATGAAATCACCATCAAGCAACACAAAGGCAATCATACATTTTGCAGTTCAGAGAACGATTTCCACTGACAGTGCAAGTGTGACTGGCCTTTCCATTTTATCAAAAATTCCATCTGATTCGAATCTGGCTCTAACTCAAACAAGTGGCTCAACAGAACAGGTTCTGTTGATCTATTGTTCCTTGCAGCATCTTCAGCCATACCTTTTGGTTGATGCCATAGAACTCTTTCAATGGAATCACCATCTTCTTCTTCAACTTCTTCCTGAACAAACAATTTTCCAAAGAATGAATATGTATCATACACGTAGAAAATGGCAAAGGAAGACAAATTAGGATGTTTCCAACGACAAGCCATATTGAAATCCATGGTTAAAAGGAATCAAGGCACATAAGCATCTGCGGAACCATTAGAACTAAAATAAAAATGCCCAACAGCACAATTATCTTTCAATCCCAATACAAAAATGAAGACATGAAGTTAGTACCCACCATCATGGAATTGCCATTTTGGATAAGAAAAATCATGAATTTCTGTGAGGTACGGTGATGCAAGGAACTAGCAGCCCAGACATTTATAGTTTGTCAAACCGAAAAGAAATGGGAAATTAGCAAAATGCACACCAAACTCAATGTTGTTGACAATTCTGGAACTATGAAACAGGTAAAAACTAAAATACATGAGGAAGTTAGCACAAATCATGTCAAATGCAAGATTGATGACATTTCTGATACTATAAAGCAGCAGAGAGAAGAACTAAAAATCTGTGAAGAAATTAGCACAAGCCACATCAAATGCAAGGTTGTTGATATTTTTGAAACCATAAAGAAACACAAGAAAGAATTAACACATCCAAGGAAGTCAGCAAAGCCAACATCAAACACGTAGTTGTTGATATTTCAGAGAAAATGATTGATATCAATTTAAAGTATACTACAGGAATAAACCCCAACCTAGCTCAGTGGCGTAGTAGGGAATTGTTATTGGCTTAGGGATGGAGGCGTAGCGTTCACATATGCAGTGAGTGAGCCATTTTTAGTTCAGTTATTGTTTATCATTAAGAAAGAGTTGTCTATTAAAATAGTTAAAGTTGGTGTGAAAGAGATATTACCTACAAGGAATAATCAATACTAGATGCCTAGTTTAACAAGGATTTAATAATAGTAAAACCAAAATATATGTGTACATATATATATTTCAGTTTATAAGAATGATGTTTTCCGAATTCAGGAATTTCTCGAGGAAGTGCGAGCCTTTCTTTCTCAGAGTGATTATATTCTATAGCTCAGCCATCTTTTTGTCCGTTATTTTGAATTCTACCAAGCATAAAGTTTGCAATCTATTTGTTGCAATCTAGAACCAAATTCTTCTGCCCATCCTAAATTATACAAAGCACCAGGTACAAAGTTATGGGCCAAAAAAACATTGGTTAACCACATATGTCAATAGGATATCTGTTTTATCACCTTAGAAATTAAGAGAGAAAGAAGATCAGGCTTGACTATATACCATGTAATTAACCAGTTGCATAAATAGGATATGTTGCTTAGTACGCAAGATGAAAAGACAAAAAGAAACAGCAAAAAGTAGAAACAATTAATCAACAAGATCAAGCAAACAACATTTTCTGCAAGTCCCAACGCAATATTACCAAACCTGTTGGGTCACAAGGCATTTGTTATCAATTCAAAAATAATAAGAGCAACATACATTAAATAATCACAAATTTATGGCACCTTTTGGGGCTTTTTCTTCTTCCCTTCATCTACGTCTTCACTCTCTTCACTTTCAACATAAGAGACCTTGCGAACCGACCGACTATAAGTTCGAATCTCACTGCTTTTTCCATTAAAATTATTTGACAAAGTGGAACGAGCAGCAGATTTACGAGGATGTGCTACTCTTCTAGTCATGTTCTTGAAGTCCTCATCAAGATCACAGTCTGTGTCCTCAGCTGAATCCTCATCCTCCTCGAATGAACTTTTCGCTCTCTTCAGTCTGCTAGAAGCCTCATGCAATGACTTGCGTTCTCTCACGGACTTTGTAATGCGTCCACCTTTACCACGCTGTCCACCCTTAGGTTTCCTTGTGTAATAAGAATTATCATCATCTAAGGCATCCAAATCATCCTCACTGTTCTCATCTTCATCTGATTCTTCAGCTTCCCAGTCTTTGTCCTGATTACAATCATAAACCACTTTGTCTTTATTATATTGAGAATGATTTATCACTTCATTATCTAACGTGAGTTCACCACCCAGTAAATCACCCCACACACCAAGAACAAAAATAAGAATATACATATGATGAAATGCATATAATGCATGTCACCCATGCAATTAATTTGGTCCCAGGTTACAGAAAAAAAGTTTGTACTAGCATCTCACAAGTTAGTCCCTATTGCACTTTAAACATAAGCCAAAAAGGACACCATTTAGGATGACCATATCTCTCCACAAAAGGAAAGTAAGATGATGCAGCATGTGCAAGCACCATAAAATGTTTCATCCCCCCTTCCCTATTTACTTACTAATGGAACAGAGACAGTATTATAAGTCAATAGAATTGCGGACACAGTTTTAACAAGTATGTTTTCAAATTATAACTCACTTCTGAGCCAAAAATATTTTGATACAATCCAAATTTATGCATCCCAAGCTTCCCTTTTTGAAAAAAACATATCCTAAAGCAATTTAAGTCGTGTGTCCAAAGATTGATCATACTTTTTCTTAAATTATCATTGTCAAATCAAATCTAGTCTCAAATTCCCATCCACATGTCATGAAGAAATTTCTTCTTTACTTTAATGAGTCCGTCGCAGAGGATGAACAAGCTTAAAGCCCGCATGGCACTGGTAGCTCAACCTCTTCAATTCACAGAGCTAACTTGCTTTATGTCATATAACAAAGGGAGATGAATGGCACAGTTGCAAAATTAAATAATATCAATGATGCCCAATCAGCATATGCTAATACTATATCAAAACAATGGAAAAGGGATAGATAAGAATTATAATAATGCAAGGATGATAACCTTGCTTCCTTGCCGAGCACTTGTGACACCATAATCAGGTTCAAAGTCTGCATCATCTGGATCATCCTCTGTATAGGATTCAAAAGAAAAAGGAAAAACAGACTTAGTATTTCAAATTGGAGAGATAAATTCAAAGTCTGGAAAATAGGTGCACTTTTTCCATTCTTATACAACTAAAAAAAGGATATTAACATCTAGTATCACATACATAGCAATAGAAAAGAAATTACCATCGTCTTCATCTTCTTCCTCATAATCAGCATCACCATCATCATTGTTGTTATCTTCAGTATCATCGTTGCTGGGTAAAGCTCTTGAAATCCTTGATACATTACTATGTGGTACATGGGGCATTTGCTGTCTTGAGTTCACTCCAACAGTTCGGTTGAACCCCCTGTAGTGCATGGAGTCACTTTGATCTTCACCATCCTGCTCATAGTATTCATCAGATAACATCTCCTCTGCAGGAACATCAGAATGGCCCTTTTGTCCCTTATTCAGTTCTTTTTGCCCCTCTTCATCTTCCGACACTAATTTATCATCTCTTCCATCTGATACATTATCTTCCGAACCTTCTGCAAGTTTATAATCTGATTTTGAATCCTGCCCAGAATCTGATGCACCCTGAGAGCCCATAGGTTGGCAGTCCTTCCAAAAGCTCGAACCCCACTTTCCAGCTGCATTTCTCCTTCCAGGAGGCTGAAAATGAGAATCACTCAAACTTACGTCATTGTCAGGTACTGGACCACCATGGAATCCAACAGCATTATCTGGCTCCCCGTCACTTTCATACTGTGCATCCATATTCATATCAAACTCTCTTCCACTAAAGCCCCCATCTATGTCTTCAGTCCCTACCATTCTATTGACTTGTCGTCCCTGCCCCTTTTCTTCTAAGACACTGCGTGAAACTGTTTCGTCAGAGTAGTTCCTAAAGAAGGCCATCGTCCTGCATGGAATTTTTTAAATGGCAACGTTCTAGCATCCAAAAAGCATTATGTAGACACTGCAGTGTATCATGTTTTCTTCCAAAAGTACCTCTAGAAAACAAAAGCAGCAAAAAGATTAAAAGAAACATCAACTAAAGAAATTAAATGGATAAAGAAACTCAAAATTCGGTAAATTTAAAGGAATTAGGCGTGGCAATCTTTTTTCGAAAAAACAAAAAGCAAGGTTGGTCGACAATTGCTCTTCATTGCTTAATTTCAGACTACAAGAAGTGGAAATTGTACATTATGCATAGGTAAATAGAAAGATCACTGCTTTTTCAGGTGATAATAATCGAAAAATCAGCATTATATCTTCGTCCACAAGTAACTAGCTACATCCAATTGTAAAGCAAAAGTCAAAGTTCAAATAATTTGTCATCAACAGTCACAGACAAGACGGTACAAGACCTTCAAACGCAGAACTGAAGTGACATACTTGGAAGATCAAACAGTCTCAGATGAACGAAGGAAGTGCGGACTGTAGTTCAAAGCAGCAGACTAAATGTCAAAACAAATATCGATTGAAAAACCACGAGAATCCAAATTCAACAATCGCTAAACTCATCCAAAATCAAAGCAGACGATAAAAGGAAACCGACGGGGCAAACTACAGATCCATCAGCAACAAGGTAAAATCAAACAGAATGAAACTTTGGAAGTCTGAGAGTTCCAAATTGGAAACCCTAGAGCACAAAACGAGACTAAAATCCGAAATCGCAAAGCCTAAACTCAAGAGACACAACTTAAACGGGGAAAATCCGAGCCGAAAATCAAGGCACGTGGTTTAAGCAGAGGGAAGGCCAAGGCTAACCTTTGTATAAAAAATGGAGCGTATAGACAATGACTGGAATGCGATTAATCAGGTCAAAGAGTTTCTTTCAACATGATAGGGAGTGCGCAGGTTAATAATTGTGCGCACCTTTCAAATCGCCGGAAACCAAATCGCCGGCAGGAAGCTAGCGAACGATGTCGTTTAGGTGCTTCTGTTTCCAAGTTTATTTGAATTAATTCAGGTACAAAGGTCTGGACAGGCTGTTCGATGACGGCGGCGATGGCGACCGAGGCCGGTAGTGAGGGGTTTAACGGCGTGGCGATTTGATTGGGTTAATCGTCGATTGGTTAGAGAGAGAAAGAAACAAAGTAAATCAAAAATAGGCGCTTCCTAGAGCGAGAGAGAGAGAGAGCGTAATGTTATGTTTATGAGAAAATAGGAAAATTATAAAGAAGGATTTGAGTGATTTAATTGCCCTCTCCCGAGACGTGTTTTATAGTAATCCTCTCCCTCTCTCTCTAAAAATTTGGAGATAATTTTTTGGAAAAATTAAAAAGCATTTGTTTAGTTTCAAGTGTTTTTCTATTTTTCGATTTCATCCCCAATGGGACGGGTGCACGTGGCGGTACGGAGATAGATGAATCGGACGGTCGGCGTGAACCGAGGCTTTGGATGGCTGCACGCGGCTTTGAGGGTTGAAATTCAAGTGTGTGTGTGCTTGCCGGGGTGAAAATATAGTGACGAAAATGTCCTCAAGGAATGAGTGCATATAGAAGACAAAAAGGTGACGGTGGATTCGCAAATTGGCAAAAGTTACTAGAATAGTCCGGCCTGTTTTGAGCTAACGAATATCTTTCATAGGATGTATAACATTTTTCCTAATAAAATGGTTTAATTAATTTTCCGTACTTCTTAATATGTAATTCTTTCTAATAGTACAACATCAACAAATGACAATAAAAATAGTACAATAACAACTACTAGTATTAAAAATCTTGCTAAATGTGAGTTCAGAAAGTTTTAACGTACACAATCTTATTTATAATTACAAAATTATTTTTGATATTTTATAAGTTTTGTAAACAAAAAATGTATTTTATTTTTTTTATAAGATTTAATTGTACGCCAAACAGGTAAAATAGATACTTTTTTTTTTTGCTCTTTATAACAGGTGTCTTTCTTGTCCTTGTTCAAGGTCAGGCCTACCCAATTAATATATAAATTGTTTTAAAATTATCCACAATAAATAAAAAAAGAAAGTACTAAAAATAGGTAATGCTTTGTAATAGAAGCATATTTCATTGTATGAGAGAGAGAGAGGATTAAGTTAAAAAAGCATCTTAATTGTTGTTATTAATATTGTGAAGCATTGTTCCAAGTATGTCCAAAAAAGCTTTTTGGGATAATTGATGATAAATACTTAAATGTGATACCAAACTTCCAACCCTCGGTAATTCCTATTAAAGACTTGAACATGCCTATAACATTAAAAAAGACTATTGTTATTCTTGTTGACGTAGAAATTTTAGATAATATGCATTATAGCAGTATGCCTATTGCATTAAAAAGGCTATTATACTTGTTATTATATTCAAATTTTAGCTAATATGCATTACATCATTGTTCCTATAGCATTTAAAAGACATAATCTTGTTTTCCAAAAAAAAAAAAACTTTGGATAATACGCCATTTATTTTAGTTAGACATTTAAAGTTGCAATTTTCTATTGGGTATACCAATATTGAGTGTTATTATTATGAAAGAATGACACATAAAAAAGTTTATTGAGATAAAAAATCAAATGGGAATAATAAAGATAAATAAGAAGGAAATGGTGATGAATATAGTGAAGTAAATTCTAAATACAATGAAATTTCTTTTAATGTAAATTATAATATATTAATTAATTTTATGTGTTTTGAGGCCAATTAGATGATTGATATTAGTATGTCAATTTATATTGCTAATTGTTATCATAGTTTTTTGTTAATGTTATACATTTGATAACTTTTAAGTATATTAAAATAGGAATAGTTGGTCTTCAAATAGTACACACAAAAGAGGTTAATTGTGTATATGAATTTTATCTTTTCAAATTTTAATGAAATAATTACATATACTAACGTAATTTATTATGACAAATTCATATAAGGCAAGGCAACAAAAAGTCATTTAAAGCACCAACATTTACAACAAAATACAAGGGGCAAACATTATATCGTATAAAACATTATTTTTTCTCTTTAAGTTTTGTGCTTTAAGAAAGCTTTAAATAGCAATATATCTAAAAACACTTTTAGTTACATTTTTTATCACCACTTCGAATCCATCAATATTGACACATTAAAATAGAGATAATTTCTAGCAATAAAGTCATTTTAGATGTATTTTTTGTTTTCCATCTTCTTGTCTAATTCTCAACATGCCCAAATGAGGCCATTAGCAAATGACCAAGTCGAAGACTGGAAGTAACAAGGATTAATATTACAATCTACTAGTAGGTCATCATGTAGTTTTGAGATATAGTCTATGCAATTTCATTCCTAAATGACACACGAGTATTTACAGCTTGAATTGAATGAATTTGTTGATAATGTTACATGTTCACAATCCTACTTTTCTCAATTTTGCTAATGACAACAACAACCACCACCACCACCACCATTAAGAATACCAAAGCTTTTCATCTTCAACTTTCATTAGGAGTCTATGTTAACTTATGACAATGTGGTTTATGTATAATGGGTTACTACCTAAGATACCAATATGACATCAATAGGACCCCTAAACTTAAAAATTGGCCACATCATTATTATTAAATGGAAACTTTTGATGAAAGTTTAGGGTCTCTTAATCTAAGATTCAACTAGTATAGTCTGAGAAATGTTAGGATCTTTTTTGAACATTAACAAACATTGAGGTTTAAGCTAAATTTTAGTACAAATCTCTAGGACTAAAATTTACATGTTATCAAATACAAGTTAAGACCCTAATGATTTAAGTGTACAAAATAACCTTAACATTATAATAACCTTAAACATCTAATGTCAAATTAAAGAAATCAAAATCTTATCAAGACTTCCATCAACTTGAGCCAACATAAGCTCCCTAATGGGTAAAAAGGGACCCACCACTACCAACTTGGAGCTTAGTTGATAGCAAGCCCCTACAAATAAAAAGAAGCCCCAAATAGTCACTAATGCTTGACTCATTTTCCTCTCATAATTTCGAATCCCATGACCTATTATATAGTTCAATTTATGTGCACTCTTTTATGTTCTCACTTTAGATGCCACTCCATTAGAGATAAGTCATTCTTTATTTACGTAGTTCCTTTCCTAGGATTTTTTTCTCTATTGGTCAAAAGTATTTTAATGAGTTTCATCCTTCTCTCTATCATTTTTTAGGAGACAATCTCGTAACATTTTTAGTTTGAAGGTGTGTGGTCACTATATTTATTATAGGTTGTGGAGGTGTATAGTCCCTAAAGGTATTTACTTTCTATAAACCTATTATATGTGGTTTTGATTTATGTCTCCTTTTTATTTAATCTAATTGCATGTGGTATTATTTGTGGTTGTTTAAATTTCTTGTTCAATATGGAGGATTACTCTAATGGTTTGTTTTATAAGTTTTGGTTTTACCATTTCTTTTAGCATCATTTTATAAATAACAGTGAAGTTATCATGTTGAGCACCTCCTTTTCAAGCTCCCTTCATCCATTAATTTTCCAATGCGATGAATCTCTCTATGTTTAGGCTTACTTCATCTAATTAGTCCAAAAAAAGGAAAGAGAGATAGTCATAATTTATCAACTAATCCATATAATACGATCATGTTTATTTGACCTAATAATTAAATAAATTTGACATATATAACATTATTGAGGCAAAGCTTGTATCGGTTTAACTCAAGCTTTAATTAAAATTACAACATCAATAAGGTATATAAACTAATTTTTGAACCATCATAATAGCTTTAAAGTTTTAAATTAAGATAGGAACCATATAAAGATATTGCCATATCTACACATGCGCTAGTTTCATATGTTACATTAAAATACATGCTGATTAATTATTAGTTTCCATAAACATTTCTTCCAATATCTTAAAGAATATAAATAACTTGCATGCAAGAATTTTATTAATGATGACATTAGGACAGCTATATTTGATTAGTAAATTGGCTTTTACTAAAAAAGAGGTAACAAGTATTTTAAAAATTATGTTAGAGTCTTTGTCCTTACCTTAAATAAAGTATTTTCCAACTCTCCACGTACGTAATGACATGAACCCATAAGCTTATTAATGAAGTATAAAGAATCAAATATAGGTTAAAGATCTTATCATTATAAAATTTGTGGCAATATGTGATGAAAAATTAAATTATTATAGCAATGTCTATGAAATGAATAACCAAAAACAACATGAAAATGAGTGTAAAATGCCTAAACTTGAATTATCTTTAGTGTTCATAATATAAAGTTGTATGATTCTATAAATTATTATAATGTTTATTAGTAGGATTATAATGGCTTAGTATGGAAGTATAGGCTTTTTATGGTGGTACTTTCAAATTAGAACATGAATTGACTTATATGGATGGGAAACAATCATATTTGATAAAGTTAACTTTAATTATGTGAGCTATAGATATACATGTGAGACGGAAAAAGATCTAAGGTACTTCCAAGTTAACAAGGCTTATTATAGAGTACTAGGTTACAAATTTAGTGACGCTTTAAGACTCGTTGAATTAGATGATATTTTAATTAGGCTAATCAACTTGACCAAAAAAATGTATGGGATGGTTGATGTGTATGTCACATATAAGATAGACACACCATTATATGTACTTAAAATATTGCATATAACTAGAAGAGAGGAGATTAATAAGGAGAATGATATGCAAGAGGTAGATGGCATACATTACAAAGATGTTAAAGTATCTCTTGGAAAGGGGTGAATATGATGGAGATAACCATAATGAAGAAGGAAGTAATGGGGTTAAGATGGAACTAACTAAGAATAATGAAGGAATGGATGATCCCTTAAATGCAGACGGTAATGACAGTGATGAGACGAATAATGATGAACATGCAAATGGTGTAATTCCTAAAGAAGTTGAAGACTAAGTAGATATTGATTATGGTCAATATGAATTTTAAGTACATATTTCATACAATCATCAAATAGTTGACATTAATTCCACCAATTGTGAAAATTTTATTAGCAATAAAGAATGCTTAGGTAAAGAGGAACCTGGTGATCCATTGCAAAGACCAAGTAAAATTATTAGATGTCAACTAATTGATTTAGTACCACAGTGGATATTAAGTATGGAGTTTACAATGCCAAGGAGTTTAAATATGTTATTATGGATTATACATTGCAATTAGGGTTTGGTGTGTGTGTTTTGATTGAATTTCATTATATGATTATGTTTTATATCTTTTGATTAAAAATGAGCACATGTTATTGACTTAAGTAGTAGAAAAGAGATCACCATACCTAATTAACAAAGTAATAATTTAAGTTCCATCTGTAATATTTGTTTATTCAAATATTATCAATCCACATAATAAACTAATCATGGCTTATTGCCATGTTGTTAGCTCCACTTATACTATTAAAAGAAATATGACTATGTTTATCCTCATACATGTAAGTTTTCATTTAAACTAAGGGTATAAGGTTCAAAAGGAAATCAAACATAATTTTATGACAATTACAAACTAAAACAAAGAAGAGGAAAGTGTCATTAGGAAGAGGTAGAAAATCATAATAAGAGAAACTTTCTTAGTCCATATAAAGAATGAATATGGAGTATAATAAATCACTATAATGTGATAACATATATTTTTTAAGTTGTTAGCTTTCATATGATGAAAGGAATTTTTTTGCAACTAATGTAATTAGCATATTCTTTTGTCAACTAATTGTAACTGGGTGAAAATCAAGTATATGTTGGCTCAACTATGTATATTTTGTGAATGTTCTTTACACCACTTATGTTGAATGCATTTTCTTCACTTCATTAAATGCATACATGTTATGATACATTATAAGTTGCCAATTACTAGGCTGTATTAAATGCATTTGCATGTACTTGCTACTACTAAAATAATGCATTATGGCTATATCACTTGTTGGACATATATTACAAGTACAACACAACACAGATTCATCATAAATTTGATATAAATGTCATTACCATAACAAAATGGCATTTTTATCACTAATTTATTATTCAAATAACCATTCAATTCCAATACAAGGTGTTATAACCATGCAATTTCATTATAGTGTCATAAATAAAATTCCATTGAAATAAAAATTCGATTATAATTTAGATCCATTTTCCTAGAACATAGTTGAAAATTATAACCATCAAAAGTGTAACAAAATCCTACAATAATATTCAATAACTTAAACTTCAAATACTTTTCCTTATAACCAATAAATTAATGTCTTTCTTTATGTTCTTTATTTGATTGTTAATCCTTAGTTTTCTTCAATTTGTCTAATATTTGACGCTCTCAACAATGAATACGTGGCCTTAAGTTCATAATAAATATGAATTTCATTTATCCTTGTTTCAACCTCCTTTTTTAAAAGAACTACTTCTTTCTCTAACTTATGAATTACTTTAACAACCCTCTCAAGAAATTTCTCATCATACCATTTAAAAGTTTCACATCTTCCAACCAACAAATAAACCACTTCAACCATTTTTATGATACAAGTTCATGCATTTCATAAAGAAATCTCATTGACAACTCATTGGATAATCGGTGCTTCCACAGAATCTCCTCATATTGTGGGCACTCCATAAAGTTCTTAATAGAGAATTTTTCCCTTATTAGTAAGCCATACTCTGAAAATTGGAGCTTAATATTGTATAAGTTAGATGATGGGAATTTCATAGACATTATTGAAATGACAACCTAAACCAAAAAGTCAAGGTTTCCCAAATAAAATCCATTTAAACCATTTGTACAAAATAAAAATAATTAGGTTTTAAATAAAATTACATAAGATGACATTTATTAATTACTAAATCCATGTAGTATAAACATCATTTCTCATCATAATATGAAGCTCTTTGTAATTATAAACATAATCTAATGTAACATGTTAGCAATTAATTTATGATGCATCTTCAAACATAAATTGAAACCACCATTGAAAATTCTAAAGCATATGTAATGGCTCTTCAATTCTAAGTTACACTCTAAAACAAAAAAATAGTGAAGAAAAATATACTACTCCCCTTACATATCATCTTTCTTCAATGATGGGATGTATGTAGAATTGGGTCTTCTTACCATTAATGGGGGACACCTTATACCCATTAAGGCATCCATATCAGCTTAAATTGATGGAATACTAATAGGAATTTGGGATTTTACTAATTTGAAGTTAGATGTATGAGGTTATTGTAAAGTTAGAGTTCTTTTTGAACACTACAAGACTTTAGAGTCTAATTATATTTTAGTGTAAGTGTTAAGGTTCAAAATGGTCTTTTTACATATAGGGAAATCATTAGAAAACTAAAATAATAATAATAGAAAGTAAGAGAAAGAGAGAGAAAAATTATAGTAGTTTATTTAAATAATATTTGGCTTTCTTCTACTTCCCAACCTCTGCTTAGAAATTCACTATCGTCATTCTTTAAAGGATGGAAAAGAACCCTCCTTATAACATCCTATTATTACTTCATATGAAGAGGAACTCTCTATATAACATCCTCTTTACCATGGGTAAAAAGAAACCCTTATAATCATCTTACTTTGTATGGGTGAAGAGAAACCTTTTATAACTTTTATTCAAAGTCAAGTGAAACTTTCATAATATATATCTCACCATTTACTCCAATTACAATAATTTCACAATCATATGCAACTTCAAACTTCCTCTCTTACTTATATCAACAAACTAACTTAATATATATGATGCAATAGACATATACACTTAATTACTCTCCAACTTCTTAAAGCTCTTATCAACTCTCTATATGTCAAAGATTATTCCTATAACTTAACTATGGTTTATTTATAACTAAACTCACTTCAAATGGTCATTAACACGTAAATTAGGCACTACAAAGGCTAGTTTATAAACACATTTAGTTAGTCGATTTGCTACTTTCGACTAATCAATGTCCATTTAGATATGGTACTAGTAAGTCGACCTTCAGTTACCCTTATTATGCACAAATTGTGTCTACTTAGTGTCTTATGTTTAGCAAGCTAATTGAAACTCGTTGATTAAAATAAGGAGCACTGATTGGCACATCGACTAGCCGAACCTTAATTTGATGTTTAACTCTAAGAAAATATTCATTTTATCCACTTTTAAACACTCCATCAGTTGGTTAATATTAACACTTTGACTCATCATTGATCTAAAAAACAAATTAGAATCTTTCGCCTTAAAGTCTTTTCAAAGATTGAACATACCTCTTTAATAAAAACTCTATTCAAAACTATCTCAAAGGTTTTCTAAAAAGTGCCTTGATGATCAAGATATTTTCTTTAAAACATTTAAAAAATTCCTCTTGATTATGATAAACAACATGCATTATATCCTAAATGTAAATTAGCATGCAATAGTTAAACCTATAAACCATTGAAATGAGCAATTCTTAGGTTGGAAGAAATTTACATTTGTTGAACTACCAATAAAGTGCTTAACTTTTCTTATCTTTACTTAACCTTCACTTTTATTGCTTTAAAGTCCATTTAAGTTGTTTATATGTTCTATATTTGTTTTGTTTGTCATTTGATTTAATTGGCTTCTTTGCTCACTTTTTCTTATTAAATTTGTTCCTTTTATATATTGCTTGATTTCATTATAATTTACTATTATCACTAAAAGTAAATTTATCAATAATAATATATTTTATTATCATCAAAATCGTGGGTTAAGACCTCACTTTGACCAATAATTAGCCCTTTTTGATGATGACAAAAGATTTATTGATATTATGGAAAATAAATGACTACCCTTTTGCCAAAGAATATGTATTGCATGATCCCTGCTAATTCATGCATCATTGATTTAATAAAGACTAAGTTTTAATATCACCATTCTCATTTCCCAAAATCTCTATCATACTAGTAAAGGAAAAAATAAATAACTCATCGCTTTTGCTTCTCATGTCTTTAGTAAAGACTTAAGTAACTTTAACATTAATTAAAGGTTAGTGTAAGTCTCACCAAGACCTTTAAAAGCATTAACAGTAGAAATAAAGTGATCACATATATTGGAAACAAATTGATCATATTTTAAGAAATAGTTTATAATAATGTAAGAACATTCTCACGTCGCTCTCTTTCATTTAAGTTGTGTCCTTATACGAGATTTAAAGTATATGTCATATATCTTTTGTTGTCTTGCACATCCACACTGTATTGAACTCACTCCTACTTAATGTACAAATAAAATATATACTATCTTATTATTCATTATAGTGACTCTCTTACGTTTATTATCCTGCTCGCTTCTATAATTTAGTACCTTAGTCCCTATTTTGCCTCCTAGTCTCTATTTTGCCTCTCATCGAAATATTTCATTTGGACATAAGGTCAATTCTCTATAACACCAAAATATCAACCCTTTCGGCAAGAAAAGTGTTTTAACATCTTCCGATATAGGTAATTTTCAACTTTAATGAATGGGAGTCTACCTATACATTAGATATCTTGGCTAAAAGGTGAATATCAAAATATATCATAATGGTCTTTGCTCAATTTTTTCTTAAAAAGCATGCTATGAATAAGATATGCTCTAATGCTAAATGCTGGTCACTAGAAGACAAATAAGAGGAGGGAATGAATTGTGTATGTCTAAATTTTATCCCTTTTTAAAAAATTAAAGAATTAATTGGATATACTAATTCATCGCTATAAAAGATTTTTATATGATAATTATAAAATAATCAAAACAATAATAAAAGAGAGTAAGAAAAATAGTGACAAAGTCAATTTATAGTAGTTTCCTCAATAATCATTGCCTTTGTTCACTTCTCAAACTCCATTCAAAAATTCACTATCAACTTGTTTTAAAGGGTGAAGAGAACCTATCATATAATATCATTTTTAATATGGGTGAAGAGAAAATCTTATAATTATCTTATATTGGCATATGTGAAGGGAAATATTTTACAACTTTTGTTTAAAATCAAAATGAACTTTCACAATATGATAATGAATAACTACCATAATTATAAGCACAATTATATATACCTTAAAACCGCTCTTTCGTACTTAAACTAATAAGTTAAGGCTTAATATATTTTATTCAACACAATCATACACTTATTCCCTCTCTAATCCCTTAAGGCTTCTAAAACTCTTTAACTAGATACATGTTTTCCCATAACTCAATTGTGGTCAAATTATATCCAAGATTATTTTAAATGCTTGCTAGAAACATGAACTATTGGGTACAACGATTAATTTTTGTACACATTGGGTTAGTCGATCTATTACTTTTGGATAGCTAATCCCTATTTACCCTAACTAGACACTATTTCCCATTAGATTCTATCTAGTTTATGTCATATGTTCGTCTAGCCGATTGAAACATTTCAATTATTCGAAGCAGTATTGGTTGGCACATTGGTTAATTGATATTCAACTATAGGAAAACACAGATTATTTCCACTTTTAAACACTTTATTCATTCCTCCAAAAAGTGTTTTATGATCAAAAGAGTTTTATTTAAAACCTTTTTAAAAATTCTTTTGATATAAGCATTATCACCTAAATGTAAATGATCATATATTGATTTAGTCCCTAAACAATTGAAACGAGAAATTCAATGGTTACAAGAAATTTACATTAATTGAATTACAAGCAAATTGCTTGTCTCTTCTCATCTTAACTTTATCGTCACTTACCTTGAATCTCACTTAAATTGTATATTTGCTACACTTTTCTTATTTTTTTCATCCTTTAATTGCTCAATTAATTCAATTAGCTCATTTTCTCATTTTGTCCTTCTATTGAATTCAATCTTATATTACATAGTTATGTTATAACTAAGCTACTGATACACTAAAAGTTAAATCATTCTCATCAATATATTT
>JANSVA010000008.1:25838339-25857383 GCA_025504915.1 Erythroxylum reticulatum | reverse complement strand
ATATTTTATTGCTATAAAATTATAGGTTATGACCTCTCTTAATCAAACATGAATAATAGCCTACTCAAGATTATTAATGTAAGGAATATTAATTAAAAAACTAATAGTAGCACAATTATTATTAAATATGGGTGACATGTTTACATTTATCTTCATCTGAATTTTATAGGAAATTTTAATGATATTAGTTACTATAACACCTTTAATGTCAAGTAAAAGTTTGTTTTGAAGTATTTTTTTGAAAAATGAATAAATTGCATTAACTATAGGTGGAGTTAATACAACATTACAATGTGTTCTAAGTTATTGAGCCTTAATTAATTACAGTGAGATAGTAAATCATTATAAAAAGTAGGTCTAGACTAATATTGTTATCTGCCTTATAACTTCCATCTATGCTTCATGTTTGGTGAGAGAGAGTTGTGTACATTCTTAGCAAAGATAGCTTATCTGATCCAATCAATATTCTTGTCTGCTAGCTGATACTTCTCCTCTTCCCTGTGTGTAAAGATTATGTTATTTTTCTCCTTCCAAAGTGTGTAAATGGTGGTAGTGAATGCAGTTTTAGGGCGTATCCCATTAAACATTCCTTGCTGTGAGTGCCTAATAACCCAACTTAATGTTTGTTCCTAGTCATACATGTGTATGTCACTTGTAATTAAGTGTAGGATCCTACTCCAGATTGCTTCAAAGAACCTGCATAAAAAAGGAGCTGATCTCTATCTTCCACTACATAAATATTAATTGTAGAAAGAAATGTAAAAAAAATTATTTTGGACCATATCTTTACCAATATTTAATAATAAGCTCCATCAATTGAATTGAATGAATTATAGCGTGCATATCTTGAAGACTTGCTAAAAGACATATTTTAAAACTAATTGCAAGTCTTATTGAATTAAATACAACTCAAGTAAGACTTTTAGTAACTAATTATTAAAAGGTGGAGTCAAATTTATATTAATTAAAATGTAACGGATTATTGGAAGACATTTATGTATAAAAGTTATTCTTTTCATTAATCCTTTTTAATCAATAATAAAAAAAGGAACATTTTAAACTTATCATATTATAAAATAGTTTGAGATTTAATTTTAGAATGTGAACAACGATGGCTTCACTGCATAAGTGAAAAAAAATCAACACTAGATATGTGATTGTTTAAAAAAAAGTTCTCTAATGATTGAAAACCTTTCTTTGATCTTTTATGTAGTACAATTTTTCTTTTTTATTCATTTATTAGGAATATTCTGAATTCTGGTTAACTTAAATTTATATGTATATTAAATAAATTTAAATTATGACAATCTTTATTCATATTAATTTTTTTACTAATCTTTGTTTTATTTTGTTTACAACTACATAATTTAAGAAGAATATCTTGATTAATTAGAAAATATTATGGCACATACATTATCTTTTCCAATAATAAAAGATTTATGATTATATTATTAGTATGTCGTAATATTTACATTTCTAAAATGCTAAAAGTTGGAATTGGGAAAGAAAAATAATAAGTATTAGTTAATGCAGTAAAAAGTATTAACAAACATAAATCATCTATAAAAAGATGGAGATTTATTAAAAGATATTTTATAATTTTATTTGTATAATTATTTTAATTACCATGACTAAAAGGTTAGATGAGTTTTAAACTTAAAATGATGAAACATTATGTTTAAAAATTTTCTATTATAAATCCTTAAAAATCTCATTAGTAAAATAATTATACTTAGATTACTAAATATAAATTAATTAATTTTTGTGATAGTGGTTATCATACTAGTAAGAATGCATTACTTCACATATCTTCTTCCTATTTCCACTTTTAGAATGATTATTTTTCTAATTATATAAATATATGTTTTATATCTTGAATATTTTGATAATCACTTCTATGTTCTAATTATATATTTAGGTAAATTAAATTTTTATTCTATGTTATAGATAAGAGAACTTTTTTCAGTTATAATAATTTTATTTTAAAATTGTCATATTTATTTGTTATTTAGTTAAATACATAAAAATAATTATTTTATTTTTAATTCTATATTTTTACACATTGCAATATTTTCATAATGTTATTATTTTAGATGCAAATGTAGGTCAAACAACTAATTACTTTATATATTATTTTTCAAAATATTTAATTATATATAAGTATCACTATTTATTATTTGATATGATGATACTTTCTCTTTTATAAGAAGGTGTATGTTCTTATGATTAAAAAAAGTTATTTTTTTCATTTCTTTCTCTTTATAAAATAAATATGTGTTTATGTATTCGAAGAAAATATAAAAGCCCTTACAATATATGTAACATTTTTCCAAATTTTTTAAAAAATATTTTGGGTAAGTTGAATTGAATGCTTAATATTCCGTTTTACATTAGAAAACTATAAAAAGAAATTGACTTAACAACTTTATAACCTTTCTCCTCCACATTTATTCTTGCTTCTTAATGGCTCTCTTTCCCCAGACCCCTGTCTTAGTAGGATTTCTACTTAATGTTGTTATTATTAGTGGTTCTCTTTAAACATGTTTTTGTTAGATTCATTGTCCATCTACCAAACCTATATTAACTACTCCCTTGGTATTTGTGGTCAAAGACCTTTCTCTAATTGTCTAGATCTCAAGGGCTAAACCTTTTTCTTATTTTTACTCTCCGACGTAAGCTTCAATTTAACATTCAAGGAAAAACTTTTAAACACTCCTCTGCAATCTACGTATGATTACTTTTCGTATAAATGGATGCCAGTGAACTATCCCCTAACTAGACGGATATTACTTTCCTACCCTTACCCCTCACAAGACTTCCAATCTTAGGGATATGTTCCTCGGCTCCCCGTGAACCCCTAACAATAGCTTCCTCACATGTCCCAATAAACTATTGATGTGTGATATTTTATGTATTTTAAAACAGTAAGTGTACAGTGCAACTGTAGTTAGCATTAACAAGTGCAAGTCAATCCCACGAGGACTACAAGTATTAGTAATAAGCTCTTTTTTATTATCTAGTTGATGAATAAGATGATGGTATAATTAAAATTAAACTAAACTAAAATTCTACACAATAATGAACTAGAACATGCATAATACAATGATTAATTAAATATCAAATAGCTAGTACCTAAGTAATAAATTGTCGTAAGATATCTTAAGCATCAACCATTTATTATGCAAGTCAATTATTAAGCATTGAATCATAAAATTCCTATCTTATGTTAATATCTTTCTCAAAACTATTAACAATTAATCCTCGATTGTTTAACTAAAACCTCTTTATAGTTAAAACTCATAAGATTGCATTACTTGATTCATGAATTTCACTTCTAAGTTTAATTATAATCTAGAGAATTTATGTTGACCTATTTCTAGACTTACATATAAATCCTTCCAATTATGGTAGATCTATTCATACAAAAGCATTTCTTAATCTCAATCATATGAAATCAAACTTTCCCAGATATATCAATTTGAGAAATGAAAATGTATAGTTGAGTCACAATGAATCAATCAATCAAATTGTATTAAATAAGATATCGAATCACAATATCCATCCTAACTTAGGGTTCATCCTACTTAGGCACTAAACAAACTTAGTTCTTAAACATAGAAAATGAAACAAACATAAAAAAATTTAGCAGAATAACTAAAAAGAAAAGAATCCATGATATATATCCACTTTTCTCTAATGTAATCCTCTTGAAACTTTAATGAAAGACTACTCTATATTAGATCTCTTAAAGTAATCTTCATGTTTTCCTTATCCCAGGTCTAAAATTGTGTCTTTAGCTCTAAATCTTATCTCTAACTTTGACTTTGATTGCCTCCCTCCGTCCACTCTTTATAATTGCTTGTTATATTACAAAATGAGGGTTTTTAGATTATACATAGTCAATTACATGATTGTGTATCTCAAAACCTTAAAATCCTATCTTTACACGTTTCGAAGAGCTTACGCAGATGTGTATCTTCACACAGGTAAAAGTAACATCTTCAAAACTTTACAAATTCATTGTCACTTACATGGTCTCTTACATGGTGATGTATATACTTACATGAGCATGTACATGTTCACTTGGGCGTGCATCTCCAATGTAGCTCTAATTCTTACATTTATGCCTCAATTTCACTCGAATTCTCTCCTTTTAATTCATGAAGGAATTTTAGACTTGAAAACATCCTAGAGAAAAATAAGTACTTAAAATAATGAAAAACTCCTAAATAACAAGCAAAACAAGCTAAATGTGGGCATAAAAACATAGTACATTAAGCGTTTATCAATCATCAACACCTATAAACCAAACACTACCTTTACTAACCCTCGCCTTAGTTGGAGAAAGATTGTTAGAGAGAATTCAAAGATTAACCTCTAGTATCTACCACTTGCTTAATCAAAAGGATGGGATATAGTGGCTCCAGACATCGAAGTGATAAAGGAGGGTGCAAAATCTTAGACCTCAAAACTAGTGGGGTTCTTTTTAGACAAACAACCCACATTCCCCTGGTTAATAGTTAGGCGCACAAGATATAAAAACGGAAAGGTTGGTCCTAAATTGACTAATATTCTAAGGGTAATTGTGAGAATTAATCCACAATAGAACACTTTTTTGTATAATATTCTCCATACTAATCCCTAGTCTCTAAAATTGAAGAAAAAGTTGAAAGTTTTGTATATGCTAAGTGGTTAATCCTAGTATTTCTTTGGCTCCTACATATATTGTAAAATTAAAAAGAATTAGGTTTTCCTCTAAAAGCAAAAACTTACACCAACCTTTTCGTTTTCAAATCTTATGCGCCTAACTATTAACCAGGGAGAATGAGGGTGGTTTGCTTAAAAAGAACCCCACCATTGATGAGTTCTAAGATTTTGCACCCTTCTTTAGCACTTCGATATTTGGAGCCACTATACCCCATCCTTTTGATTAAGTAAGTGGCATATACTAGAGGTTAATCATTGAATTCTCTCTAACATTCTTTCTCCAACTAAGGAGAGGGTTAGCAAAGGGAGTTTTTGAGGTTTCTAGGTGTTGACGATTGGTAAATGCTTACTGTACTATGTTTTTATGCCCTTATTTGACTAGTATTTTAAGGTTATAATGTGAAAATTAATCCATAATGAAACACTTTTTTTTATATAATATTCTCCATACTAATCCTTAGTTTCTAAGGTTAAAGAAGCAATATAAAGTTTTGTATATGCTAAGGCGCTACTCCTAGTATTTCTTTGGCTCCTACATCTATTGTAAAATTAAAAAGAATTTGGTTTTCCTTTAAAAGCAAAAACTTACACAAACCTTTCCCTTTTCAAATCTTGTGTGCCTAACTATTAACTAAAGGGAACGAGGGTTGTTTACTTGAAAAGAACCCCACCATTGTTGATGTTTAAAATTTTGCACCCTCTTTCATATCTGGAGCCATTATATCCCATCCTTTTGATTAAGCAAGTGGCAGATACTGCAACTAAAGTGAGGGTTAGAAAACGAAGTGTTTGAGGTTTCTAGGTGTTGATTAATAAATGCTTAATATATTATGTTTTTATGCCCACATTTAGCTTATTTAGCATATTACTTAGGAGTTTTTTGTTGTTTTAGGTACTTATCTTTTTTAGTGTGTTTTTAGGTTCAAATTTCCTTCAAGGATCAAAAGGAGAAAAATTCATGTAAAATTAGGGCATAAAATGTAAGAATTAGAGCTATTTTGGAGTGTACATCCGTGTGAACATATACGTACTCGTGTAAGTATCATACACGAGCATGTAAGAGACCGTGTAAGTTATTGTGAATTTGTAAAGCTTTGAAGATGTTACTTTTACCCATATGAAGATACACATCTGTGTAAGCTATTGGAAATGTGTAAAGTCAGAATTTGATGTTTTGAGATATGCAATCACTCACGTAATCGTGTAACTGCCCATAAAAACCCCAATTTTACAATATGAAAGGCAATTATGAAGAGTAGACGGAGGGAGGAAATTAGAGTCAGAGTTAGAGATAAGATTTAGAGCTTAAGACACAATTTTAGACCTAGGATAAGGAAAACATGAAGATTAATAAAATTTTACTTGAGCATATGTGTGTGCTAATCAATCATGATCATTATATGTGTTATCACTTTCTTTTTTTTCAATTTTTGTAAATGGAGAACCTTCTCAACTGTTTAAAAGAGGGAGGGGACTCAGATAGGGATATTATATTCCCATACTTATTTATGTTATACACAAAATCTTTACTCGGGTGATTGATTACAACATACAACTTGATTCTTCTTTAAGTTCCATAACAGATGCAATAAACTAAGGTCATTTTGCCTTGCCTTTTTTGATGATTTATTATGTTGTCTAGAGCTCATAATGGATCAATTAGAACTCTAATGTCATCCTTAAACTCTTTTAATGAGCTTTTAGGCTTAGAGATGAATAAGAGTAGCAGCCATCTAGTATTATCATCTAGTGCCAATGATTTAGCTTAGTGGCTTTCAACTATAATTGGATTACAAGTGAAGCAACCTCCCCTTTAAGTATCTAGGACTTCCCTAACTACAAGTAAACTTTAGTTTAATGAGTGCATCACCTTAATTGAGAAGATACAAAAGAGATTAGGATTATAATGTAATAAGATGTTATCTTATATAGATAAGTTAATTAGGAGGTTTTTGTACATTGGAGGCAAAGAAAGGAAATACCATGCAAAAGTAGGATGGAGTAAGATCTATAAAAGATAATCAAAGAGGAGCCTAGGAATTGTTCTAATCATTCTTTCTAACAAGGTGTTGCTAGGAAAAAGAATATGGAGAATCCTAGTTAATAAGGAACCATTATAGGTCATTTAGGTGCATACCTACATTCTAAAGGGAAAAAGCTTATGGGAAATAGATATCAGAACTTCATTCATATCGTTTTTCTCCCAGATCCTGAAGTTAAGGTGTATCTTTTCCAAAAATATCAAAATTAAAATTAGGAATAAGAGAAAAACATCTGTCTAATTTGACAATTATTGTTTGACAAGCCATTTTTTTAATAACCATATGTATTCTTTTTACTGAATACAGTCTAAGGTTAAAGTATGGATCAAAGAAGGCCTCTAGAGTGAGGCTCGAATAGAGATCAGGCACTTGTTACTAACTTAGAACCTAGGAAATCACAAAGAAGATGAATGAAGTTAAGGGGTATCTTTTTAGAAAATATCAAAAGTAGAATTGGGAATAGGAGAACAATATATCTCCACTTTGACTATTAGTGTTTGACAAGCTATATTTTTAGTAACTAGGTATATTCTTCTTACTGAATACATTCCCAAAGAATTCTAAGGATGACATATTTATCAAAGAAGGCCTCAAAAGTGAGGTTCCAATATAGATCAAGAACCTATTACTAATTTATAACCTAGTCAATCATAAAGAAGATGAATATGTCTGGTTAAGAAGCAGGTCTGGTACATTCACAAATGAGTCTTGAGAGGAAATCCAAAGGATAAGGGTGAGCATTAAAGTTGTAGTAAGATTATTTAGGATAGGAGTTTATTACTAATGATTTCATTCCATACGCAGTTGTTAGTTAAAGGGAAATTGGCTCCTCTAAGCCAGATACATTTTCTCAACCTGGAGAATAAATGCTTCTTGTACAAAAAACAACATTAAAACTCTTAAACATATTTTCTTCACCTGTAACTTTTCCTATAATGTATGGAAGTCAATTATGGATTACTGTCGTATCAAGAATAACAGGCATAACTATAAAGAATTCTTTTCTTAACTTATATCTATTGGAATCCCTTTTTTTTTTTATAAGAATCTAGTGCTAATTGCCTTTAAATCTTTTATCTACAAACCATTAGAGGAAAGCAATGTTAGTTTCTTTAAAGGAAAAAAAGAATAATTTAACAGGTCAAAATTATGATGGTACTACAAATTAAAGAGCACGCAATGATGAATAGGGAGGTTATAAGCTATGACAATTTGCTAGCATTCTCATAGAAAATTAAAGAGGCAATGGATTGCTAGAGTTGACATTGACCTATTATGTAACAAGAACTTTACTTCCATAGAGCTAAACAAAACTAAAGTAGCACAATTACAATTAAAAGGCATACAATAAACTAGTGAATTGATAGTGAATTCTAGTGTTAAAATATGATCATACATGTGTTTCTAAGCTTATTTAAGAATTTCTATATTTTTTTTTGGTGTTTTGACTTATACAAAGTTACTGGACTTTTTATTTTACCCTAATTTTGGAGCCTTGATAATATTTGTCTTTTAAAACAATGTACATGTTTCACTGTAACATTTCATAATGTTTAACAATAACCTTAACGTTAAATTAATATCACATATATATAATTTAAAGTTGATGGAACCCCAAACCCTATCATAATTTTATCAATTTGAGTTGATATGGACACTCTAATGGGTATGGCGGGCCCATCACTACTAACTTGGAACCCAATTAGTAACAATGGGGCCTCTTTTTTAGATAAAAGTGAAATTTTCCTTTGTTGAAAACATGTTTTCTATTTCTAGGTTTCCTTCATCCATTAATAACCAATCAAATCTCCTCTTGTTTAGGCTTTACTCATTCATATTATTATTCTTAAGCTAAAGAGAAAAAGAGATACTCATAATCTATTAGCTTAATCGATAAAATATGATCATGTCTATTTATCCTAATGATTAAAATATTTTTTATTAATTTTTCTATTTTGTCTAGTCTTTCTTTTATCGGATATACTATTTTAAATAAAATTTCATAGCATTTAATTAAAGATTCTAATATTTTATAAACTTTATTGATTTCATTAAATTTTTGTGATTAATAATTTTGATTTAATAATTATATTATTTCTTTTAATTGATTTTCAATATTAAGTTGTTTGTCTAATAATTTAGATAATTGCTTAGTAATACTTATAACATACTTTGAAGATGACTTTTTAATTCTTAAAGTCGTTTCTTAATATCAATTAATTCATCAACTAATTGTTCTGAATTTTTGTCTATCTCTTTATTAGATATTCCAGGTTCAGTAAACCTAATAGGTTTTTGTAATCTTGTAGAATATGATCTTAAAAGGTTAGATTCTTGTTTAAGTAATTTATTTTCACTTAAAGATAAACGAGGTGCATCATAAGAACTTGGTATATTTTGTAAATTTATAGGATAATTGATATTCGATAATTCTCTTAAACTAGTTCTTAGATTTATTCTTACTTTAGCTACATCATTAAATAATTGATCGATATAAATTTAATCTATATTTTTAAATTCAATAATATGATGAGAATTAGTTAAAGCATAGCTAATTTGACAAGTAATTGAAAAAGAATATTGTCCTGTTGTCATTAAATTTTCACGATAAAATTTGTACGCTATATTAACCATTTCATCTAAATTCTGTAATTGTAAAGGAATTCCTAATTTAAGGAGGGTATTAAATTTAATTTTTCCATAAGCTAAATTTCCATTCATGATTCCGATTTCTTGATCTTTTAAATTAGTCATTCTTTCATCAATTATAGTCATTCTAATAAGAGAATCTATTTCTTCTTGAAAGGTAGATTTTAACAAAATTTGAATTGTAGAAAGATGAATATATCCAATTTTATGTCATTTTTCTTCAAAAATATTTTGTAACTATTTATAAATTTGTTTTTGGTCTATTAAACTTATGTGAATATGTTCATTACATTGATATATTCTAATAGGTGTTTCATGTATAATTTTTCAATAATAAATGATATTTTTATATTAATTAAGTTTTTAAATGGATTGTGTGTAATATCTTGTCCATCTTTTAGATTTAATTGTGTTTTTGCTATTTGTTTTTTTCTTGTGATAATAGGGTATTAATATGAAAAACACCGGTAGATTCAAGTATCTACATCTAAAATATTGTTATTATTGTTATTGTTAATATGTGATTCTTGAATTATTTCAATCATGTTGAAGTTAGTTAGCTTGATGAGAGATTCTTTGATGATCTATAAGTTGGTTATATTTATGGATTAGATTTTGATTATGCAAATTATAAAGATTAATTGCAATGTCTAATCATTCTTTGATAAGAATTAAACCATTATTATTATTTATAAAAATCATAAATAGTTATATCGTCTTTCATAATACTCTTTTTTTGATCTAGATTCAGTGAATAAGGTTTCTAAGTGAGTAATTTCTATTAATAATTAGTTGCAGAGTGTACAGTTATGCATTAAAAATAATTGCAACATAAATTACTATTCATGAATAATGGATTTTGTAATGTTCTTGAAATTTTTTATAGAGTTGTTTTAACTCTAATTGTTCTTGATTATAGTTTTATGTACCTCGATTTAGTATTTCTTTAAACTTATGAAGAGTAGCTTCAGAAGCATTTATTTGTTCTAAATAATTATAAGTGTCGCTAAAAGTTTTAATAAGCTTTTTACTAAGTGAAATCTTTCTTTCAATATGTATTATTGCTAGATGAAAATTTCTACAAGTAGTACAAATAGGCATCTTTAATAAATAATAAAGAGAACATAAGTAAAATATTGCAAAAATAAGAGAAATGAATAAACTGAAATATATAAAAAGGATGAACAGGTAAAAACACAATTGATCATACCTTTTGTTTTGCTCTTTGTGTTCTCTTTTCTAACGCCAATCTTTAGGCTATAACTAACTGAGAGGTTTGAAGAGTTTAGACAAAAGATGATAACAGAGTTTTTATTTTCTCATAAAGAGTTGAGGGCTCTTTTGTTACATTATATAGGCCAAGGGCACTTAGAAGTGTCCAAAAACAACTAAAGATAAGAAAATAGTAAGAGTAGATTTTCTGTCAAGAGAATCTACTTTTACTATTGAGAAATAATAAAAGTATATTTCTTTGTTGAGATTGCTTTTACTTTTAAGATTGTCTATATAGGTGGCCTACAGATAAGTGACTTACATAATTCAAAATAATTACATCACTCTTTAATAATTACATCAACTGAGGTGCTGTCATCTTTTTCTTTTGAAGTGGAAGGACAGTTGGTAAATTAATGAGATGGATGTTGCTGGAGTTGTTGACAAATGAATTGCTTCCAATCTTCTGATAATACGCTGAATACTCCAAATATGGTTGAGAAATTTTCTTCGATTTTTTTGATTAATTGGAAGGAATTAATAGATATAGGTGTACGATAAGCTGATGTCATTAGAATATTTGGTCCTATATAATTGAGTTTAATCAATGATTCTAGAGTAATCTTTAGACATTGTTGATAAACACCTTCAATGCAGTGAAGGTTAAACTAATTGATGAGATCCTAACTAAATTCATATTTTGGTGGTTCGTCGATGGGTTGATACATACCATTACTGCTTCCTACCTGTGCATTAGCTATTTGAGATAGTTATATGTCTGAATCTTTGAAATTTTCTGCTTTTTTAAAGATTGGATAGCTGCTGAAAACTTTGATAAAGATTTCCTTTCTTTTGCAAATCTTTCTTGTGACTACAAGAGTCAATCTAGCTAGAAACTCGGCAAGGCTGTTTAAATTGGTTAAATAAATAGTCTCCACTAAACCACTTTGGAAAAAGAGATAAGTAGTGAGTGCATCTATTTTTAGGAAAGTGATAGCTTTGGGTCAATATTGTCCTCAGTTTTAGGGGTAATACTAAAACATCTTTTGTTCTTCCTTCCATTCATCGAGTGCTTGAAAACAATCATAGAAAATCTCTGGAGTAATTATTTTCATTTCGTCCTTTAGTGCTCTTGTAGGTACAACATTGATTCTTTCCATATTGATAGGTTTTCCTAACGTTTTCATTCTTGAATGTGATGGCTATTTTTCTAGGCCTTGTTTATAATGAGGTTTTAATGCAGGATTTCTAAATTCAGCTAAGGCCTTTTCTGGGTCGGAACAGTTTGAATAACTTCGATGAATGATTGAAGATTTTACAATAATATGGATAGAAGCCTTATGTCATTCATCATATATTCCTGCCATTAGTCCATTAAAAATAATGTAGACTTTAGATTCTCTAAAATCTTTTTGTTTTTGAGAGATTGATGGTCCAGATTTGGGTAACGGATGAATAAGTTCAGCTAAAATGTTTGAAGGAGCATGGGATAAAAAAGTTTAAGTAATTTGTAGAGGGGTAATTGGTTGGATGGCAGTAATGTTTTGTTTTTCAAGAAGATTAATGGTTGATCTTAACTAATTAAGCTCTTTTGTTATTGGCCTTACTTCTTGTTGAAGATCTAATAATTCTGCTTCCTTTTTGGTGAGTGAATCCTTGAGGCTTAGGATTGCTACTTCCATTCTCTGGTTAAGGTATCTATAAGACTGTTAGCAGAAGATTTTATATAATGTATTTGAAAATGATGTTGATTTAACTCTAATTACCATATGATTAAACGTCCTTGATTGTAATTTATTTTAATATTATATTTAATAAATCCATATAAATACTTAAAATCTGTCTTAATATGAAATTCGACAAGTAATAAATCAACTTTCCATTTTCTTAATGTTCTAATACATGCAAGTGTTTCCTTTTCATGGGTAGGATATTTCCTTTTAGTGGGATTAAAAGTCCTGTTGATATATTTATATAAGAGATAATTCCTTGGCTTGGGTGGTTGTACCAGGAGGCAGCCAACTCATGTATCCATACTTGCATCAATTTGTATTAATAGTGTATCTTTATCATTATAAATATAATGCTGGTAAGTTCTTGCAAATATTTTTTAATATATATACCATTGCAATGTCTTCTTATGTCCATATCCATTGGATTTTTGTACTACATTTAAGTTATAACTTTTTTTCTTTCTTTCGCTCAGTCTTTAAGAAACCCTTGATCAGAGATATAGTTTAGTAATCTAAGGAAAATTTAAACTTTAGTTATGTTTTTTAAGGTGTCTGGAAAATGGTGTAATTTTTCAAGGATGTTAAGTTCTAATTTTAAGAATCCATTATGAAATTCTATAACTAAATATTCGATATTTGTTATGCTAAATTGATTTTTTTTGGCTTAAAATTAGTCCTTTATGTTGACATCTAGTGAGAACCTCTTTTACCTTTTTAAAATGACCTTCCTTATCTTTATTTGAAAATATAATAATGTCATCCATATAGGCTAAGGTAAATTCTTCTAATCCTTCTAAATTGTTATCCATAAATCTTTGATAAATACTACGGGCTTGTTTTAATCCAAAAGGTAATACATTCCCCTGGTAATGTTTTTGTAGTGGACATGTAAAGGCTATTAATGGTTTGGTATTTTCATGTAGTCTTAATTGTCAATAACCTTATTTTGTATCGAGTGTAGTGAACCAATGATGTCCCTCTAATCTACTTATAATATAGTCTTTTCTAGGTAATCTTAATTTTGACATATATATTAAGATGCAAGTAATCAGTTATTTTTTATGAGGAAAATTTGTTCTACTCTCTCAAAGAATATTTATAAATTATATATATAGTTTATGTTGATGATGAAATTAGGTTGAATATATTTTACTAATCAATAAAATGGCTTCTACTGAAAAAGAAGAAGTAATTGTTTTTAAATTATGCTAGAGTCTCTTTACTTAGCTTACATAAAGTATTTTCTAACTCTCTACAAAACATCTTGACATGAAACCACAACCCCATCAATGAAGCAAAAAGACTCAAATATTGGTCAAATATTTTTTCATCACAAACTTTGTATTAATTTATAGTAAAAATTAAATTATTTTAGCAATGTTTATGAAATGAATACCTAAAGATAACAAGAAAGAATATGTTTCCAAACGTATAAATTCAATTATCTTTAATGTTGATAATGTAAAATTACATGACATTTAAGTGTGATATTACAAAATTATTCTAATGGTTGCTAATAGGATTATAATGGCAAGATATAAGAGGATAAGGCTTTTTTTATGGTGGTAATTTCAAATTAGAACCCAAATTAACCTATTAAGGTTGAGAAAATAAGCATCTTTGACAAAGTAGACCTTGCTTATATGAGCAATAGATATATATGTGAGAAGGGGAAGGATCTATGGTACCTTCAAATTGATAAGCCTACTATAATGTATCATGTTACAAAATTTAGTGAGTTTTTGAGATTCGGAGAATGAAATGATATTTACATGAGGCTAATCAACTTGATTAAAATTCATGGTACAATTGACGTGTATGTTACACATAAACTAGATATACCATTATTTGTATTTGAAATATTGCCTATTATTAGAAGAAAGGAGAATAATAGGCATGAGGTAGATGCCACATATTATAAAGTTGATAAAAGTACTTTTGAGGAATAAGGTGAATATGATGCAGATAACTATAGTAAAGATGGAAACATCGGAGTTAAGAATGAATTAATTGAGAACAACAAAGGAATGAATGATTCCCTTGACATGACGGTGATGAAAGTGATAGAATATTGATGATGTAGACATTGATGGTGTTGTTTATAAAGAACTTGGTAATCATAGTGAACTTGAATTTCAAGTATAAGTTTTATGTGGTTATCAATTGGTTGAGATTAATTATACTAATTTTAAAAGTTTTATTGATAATGATGAACACATAAGTAGAGAGCAATATTATGATCCATTACAAAGACCAAGCAAAAGTATTAGGCATCGATAATTAAGGCAATATCACAATGAATATTGTGTATGAAATTTGCAAATTTCAAAGAGTAAAGATCTTGTGGATTTTCCAATTCAAATAGAGTTTATTGTAAGGTGGAAGAAAAGTGAGAGCAATAAGATCAAGTTAATTATTCGAGAGATACTAATGTAATATTTATGTTATTTATGAAAAGAATAATATGTGTTTTATAATGAAGACGTAAAAACTTAGTTATAATTTTTTAACAACTACCATGTTAAAAATAGTTTTTGCTAAGTTTTTATTAAGACATTTTAAGGATAAACTTTTTAAAAACTTATCATATTTATAACAAAAATGTTTGAAGGAGAATCTATATATATTCTTTCACTTCTAACATATGTAACAATAAAAAATTTTAAAAAAGAGAGAATAACTTATTATATATATCGATACTTAATTTTACCTAATTCTTTAGTTATTTTTTTCTAACAGTTTGCATTTTATTTCATCATATTTTTCTCTATTTGCATTATTTAAAATCCTTTTTTTTGTTTTTTATAAATTATTGATTAAATATTTATTAAAATTAATAAGATTTTTTGAAGTTGTTACACATTTTATAAACAAAGATCTAATTGGTTTTACTTGATTTTGTATTTAATTAGCTCATCTTATGCTCATTTTAATCTTTTTAATTTTAAAATGAAAAATAGATTTAACATTGATGATGTAAACATTGATAGTGTAGTTTAGGAAGAACTTAGTGATCATAGTGAACTTGAATTTCAAGTATATATTCAATATGACTATCAATCAGATGAGACTAATTATACTAATTTTAGAAGTTTTATTAATAATGATGAATATCTAAATGGAGAGGAATCTTATGATCCATTACAATGATCATGTAAAAGTATTAGGCATCAATTAATTATGGTAGTACCACAATGAATATTGTGTATGGAATTGGCAAATTCCAAAGAGTTTGAAGATCTCATGGATTTTGCAATACAAATAGAGTTTATTGTAAGGTTAAAAAGAAGTGAGAGAAATGAGATCAAAGTTAACTATTCGAGAGATACTAATGTAAGTTTTATGTTGGTTATGAAAAGAATAATATGAATTTTAAAATGAAGACCTACAAACTTAATCATAATCTTTTTCATAACTAACAAGCTAAAAATAATTTTTTCCCATGTTTTTATTAAGACATTTCAAAGTTAAACTTCTAAAAAACCTAATCATATTTACACAAAAAGTGGTTGAAAGAAAGTTAAATATATTTGTTAATTGAAACATAGGTAACAATGAAAAAATTAAAAGAAAAGGAAGCATAACTGATTATATATATTGATACTTGATTTTGCTTAATTCTTTAGTTATTTTTGTCTAAAAATTTGCATTTTATTTCATCATTTTTTCTTAATTTACATTATTTTAAAACCCACTATTTATTTCTCTATAATTTAAAATTATTGATTAAATGTTCATTAAAATTAATAAAAATTTTAAGTTATTACACTTTTTATAAATGACATAGGTGGTTTTTACTTGATTTTGTAATTTAATTAGCTCATCTCATATTCATTTTAATCTTTGAATTTTAAAGTGAAAAATAAGTTTTACATTGATGATGTAAACATTGATGGTGTAGCTTATGAACTTAGTGATTGTCGTGAACAGGAATTTTAAGTACATATTCAACATGACTATCAATTAGCTGAGCCTAATTATACTAATTTTGTAAGTTTATTGATAATGATGAGTATCTAAGTGGAGAGGAATCTTATGATCCATTACAAAGATCAAGTAAAAGTATTAGACATCAATTAATTATGGTAGTACCACAATGAATATTGTGTATGGAATTTGCAAATTCCAATGAGTTTAAAGATCTTGCAGATTTTGCAATACAAATAGGATTTATTGTAAGGTGAAAAAAGAGTGAGAGAAATATGATCAAGGTTAACTATGTGAGAGATACCAATGTAAGTTTTATGTTGGTTATGTAAAGAATAAAATATATTTTAAAATGAATAATTGTAATTTTTTTCATAACTAACAAGCTAAAAATAATTTCTGCTAAGTTTTTATTAAGACATTTCAAAGATAAACTTCTAAAAAACTAATCATATTTGCAAAAAAGAATGGTTGAAAGAAAATTTAAATATATTTGTCAATTTTAACATATGTAACAATGAAAGAAAGATTTTAAAAACTAATATTTGTTTAAGTTGTTACACTTTTCATAAATAAAGATATTGTTGGTTTTACTTGATTTTGTGTTTGACTTGCTCATCTTATACTCATTTTAATCTTTTGAATTTTAAAATGAAAAAATGGTTTAACATTGATGATGTAAACATTGAGGGTGTAGTTTATAAAGAACTTGGTGATCACAGTGAACTTGAATTTTAAGTACATATTGGATATGACTATCAATCGGTTGAGACTAAGTTTAGAAGTTTGATTGATTATGATGCATATCAAAGTGGAGAGGAATCTTATGATCCATTACAAAGATTGAGTAAAGTATTAGGAATCAATTAATTAGGGTAGTGCTACAATGAATATTGTGTATGAAATTTGAAAATTCTAAAGAGTTTAAAGATCTTATGGATTTTGCAAAACATATAGGGTTTATTGTGAGGTGGAAAACGAGTGAGAGCAACAAGATAAGGATGACTATTCAAGAGATACTAAAAAGAGTGAAAAGAATAATGTGTTTTAAAGTTAAGACATAGAAACTTAATTATAATTTTTTTCGTAACTACCAGGTTAAAAATAGTTTTGCCAAGTTTTTATCAAGACACTTTAAGGATAATCTTCTAAAAAACTAATCATATTTATAACAAAAATGGTTGAAGGAGAATCTATATATATCTGTCAATTCTAAAATATATAACAATAAAAAATTGAAAAAGAAGATAACTAATTAAATAAATATATGCTTGATTTTGCCTAATTCTTTAGTCTTTTTGTCTAACAATTTACATTTTATTTCATCATTTTTCCAATTTACATTATTTTAAAATCCATTCTTTATTTTTCTATAATTTAAAATTATTGATTAAATATTTATTAAAATTAATAAGATTTTTTAAGTTGTTACGCTTTTTATAAATAAAGATATATTGGCTTTACTTTATTTTTATTTAATGAGCTCATCTCATACTCATTCTAATCTTTTGAATTTTAAAATGAAAAGTTAGGTTTAAGATTGTTGATGTAAACATTGATGGTGAAGGTTATGAAGAACTTAGTGATCATCATGAACTTGAATTACAAATACATATTCAACATGGCTATAAATTAGCTAAGACTAATTATATTAATTTTAGAAGTTTTTATTCATAATGATGAATATCCAAGTGGAGAAGAATCTTATGATCTATTACAAAAATCAAGTAAAATTAATAAGCATCAATTAATTAGGGCACTACCTCAATGAATATTGTGTATGGAATTTGCAAATTCCAAAGAGTTAAAGATTTTTTGTGGATTTTGCAATACAAATAGGATTTATTATAAGGTAAAAAAAATAGTTAGAGAAATACAATCATGGTTAACTATTCGAGAGATACCAATGCAAGTTTTATGTTGGTTATGTAGAGAATAATGTGCCTTAAAGTGATAACTACCTTGTTAAAAATATTTTTTGCCTAGTTTTTATTAGGACATTTTAAGGATAAACTTCTAAAAGAATTAATCATATTTACAACAAAAATGGTTAAAGGAGAATCTATATACATTTGTCAATTATAATATATGTAACAATAAAAAACTAAAAAAGACAGGATAACTATATATATATATATATATACTTAAATTGGCCTAATTGTTTAGATATTTTTTAACAATTTGCATTTTACTTCATCATTTTTCTCAATTTACATTATTTTAAAATCCATTCTTTATTTTTCTATAATTTAAAATTATTGATTAAATATTCATTATGGTTATAAGATTTTTTTAAGTTGATATTGTTGGTTTTACTTGATTTTGTATTTAATTAGCTCATCTTATACTCATTTTATTCTTTTGGATTTTAAAATGAAAAATAGATTTAACATTGATTTAGTTTATGAAGAACTTAGTGATTATAGTGAACTTGAATTTTAAGAACATATTCAATATGACTATCAATCAGTTGAGAATAATTATACTAAAGTTTTATTGATAATGTTGAATATCTAAGTGGAGAGGAATCTTATGATCCATTACAAAGATGAAGTAAAAGTATTAAATATCAATTACTTAGGACAGTGTGTATGGAATTTTAAACTCTAAAGAGTTTAAAGATCTTGTGGATTTTGCAATACAAATAGGATTTACTGTGAGGTGGAAAAAGAGTGAGAGAAATGCGACTAATGTTAACTATTCGAGAGATACCAATGTAAGTTTTATGTCTATATATATATATACGACTAATATTAACTATTCAAGAGATACCA
>JANSVA010000008.1:25782804-25838239 GCA_025504915.1 Erythroxylum reticulatum | reverse complement strand
TATTGAAATGAAAATGTGCAAACTTAATTATAATTTTTTATAAGTATCAAGCTAAAAATAATTTCTAATAAGTTTTTCTATAGACATTTCAAAGATGACCTTCTTTAAAAAATAATCGTATTCACAACAAAAATGGTTGAAAGAAAATTTAAATATACTTGTTAATTGTAATATATGTAATAATGAAAAGAAGACTAAAAAATTATTAAGGTTTGTTTCAGTTGTTACACTTTTTATAAATGAAGATATAGTTGGTTTTACTTGATTTTGTAGTTAATTAGCTTATCTCATACTCATTTTAATCTTTTTAATTTTAAAACGAAAATTAAGTTTAATAAAATTTGATTTAAATATAAAGGATATAGAAAATTAAAAATATGGGGGATAAAATCATAAATTTAAGAAATCGAGGTTGAAAATTAAAATTTTCAAGTGGGATAAGGAGGAAATTTAATGGACAGGAAAATGTTGAAGGTTGGTATAAATATATGAGAATCCAAAATTTGTGGATAGATGAAGAACAAAATGAAGCCAATGGATAAAACTCCAAAATACAAAATGTAATCCAAAGAAATGGTGAAGAGAAGAAAACGACATAAGCTTGAAAGAGGAAATGTAGCCCAAAACAACACGTTTGAGAGAGGAGGAAACATGCATTGTAAGAAGCGAAGCAGAATGAGAGATGGGGAAAAACCAAAGTATAAGATTTCGTATCATACTAGCCAGAAAATGGTACAAAACAATAGAATTTTGTATCGGCTATACGATATTTAAAATACCGGTCAAATACTAACTAGTACCATAACATTCAAAATATTTAGGGAGGAAAATGAAAAAAATTAACTTAACTATAAAATCAAACACAGTTATGCAGAAGCAAAATAGAACAAGTTAGAAGCTCCAGATTCAGGTAGCCCGAAGCCACCTCAGCCTCGTTGTAGCTGTCATAGCCCCTCCATGTTGCACTAGTGGCCCACAACACACTACTCACTGTCGTCGTCTACCTCCTGTCCTTTGATATCCATTGCCTATTGCAACCCACAGCTCGCCAGCCAAGTGCTAGCTCCTCTCCTCCGCCTCTAGTTGCCAGTCATAGCCTATAGCTCGTCGGCCAGTTGTCGCTAATTGCAAGTCGCTCCTAGTCATCACCCTCTTATGTTGTGTTTTAAAATTGTAGTGTTGTGAGCTTTAAGTCTAGGTTGCATTTTGCTTTTGTGTGTGTGTGTGTGGAGCTGTGGATTATGGAAACGTGTGTGTGTGTGTGAGATTGAATGTGTTGTAGGCTTATGGACTTGACGACTTGTGGTTGTGATTGTGGATGGCTTGTGAAATGTGAAATTGTGATTGTGGAACAATGAAATAAAAGTGTGAATTTATATCATTCATAAAAATTATCTTGGTTTTCATTTAGAAATTAGAATTGGTTGTGTTTTTGATTTTTGTGATGATTGGGACTAGAATTTTAAATTAGATTGTGAAGTTGAGTTTGATTTTGTTCATTTGTTGTTTGAAATTTGGAATTGGATTATGAATTTGAGGTAGTTTTTTTTTTCTGAAATTTGAGATTTAGATGTATTAAAATTTGAATGAAACGTTAGTCTTTATTATAAATTGGGTTATATATTATAAATTAAAAATTGTAACCATCAAAATGGATTGGTTAATTTTTGGTTGAATTATATAATTAGTAATTATATAAACTGAATTATAGTTGTGAGTTTATGTCTATACTTGGATTATCTAATCAACTAATCAATAATCATACAAAATAAGATACAGTTAAGAGTTTATAGTTGAATGACATAAGTTGTAGTTAATAGTTTATGGTCAAATTATGTGATTATACAAATTGAGTTATATATGTGAGTTTATAACCGAATTATGTAATAACATAAAATGAGTTATGGTTGTGAGTTTATTTTTAAATTATATAATTAAATAAAATAGTTTATAATGATGATATTATGTTTAAATTTTGTAATCAAACAAAATTGAGTTATATTTGATATTTAGGTTTAGAAAAAAAAAGTTATTGAGAAACTGTTATTGATTTATTTCTTTATTTTTTTCCACAACTTTATTTTGATATGAAATTATTAAGCTAATTTTCATATATGTCTTTATTGATTTTTACACATAAATGGAAGGCAGTTCAGGAACTGGTAATTCAACCACCTCAGGAAAATTCAATGATTCAACTTAGGCTCATGCTAGATTGGCTCCCGAAATGAAGAACCATATCATTTATTTGTTTGGTAACAAGCATTTGTGTAGCACCCCACTCTCGTAAGACATATACCCGACATCTGAGGTGATATTTGAGTACGTGCCCCATGAGGGTGACATGCTAGAACACTCAATTAGCCAAACTTATTGAAGGTTCATATGATCTCATTTACATATTCTCATATACATTTTTATCGGACATTGATCCGGCATTTAAAGATCACATTTAAAAGCACTTATTTCATCATGTTTACATACAAGTAACACTTCAATATCTCATTCATATATGACAATCATCGGACCTTCATTGTCCAGAATTCAATAATCAAATCACATTCATAATCATTTAATACATAATATAAACAAACAAGCAATAAAGTAAGACCATCTAGGTCTATTCATAGTACGCTCCAGATTAGCATTAGCTTCCATGATCTGGAAATGTCTGGATGGGACGTTCTATGTAGTATTATCATTATACAAAACATATATTGCACACAAATTATTAATTATACAATCACATAAACATTTAGTTTTACACACATGTATATGTGTAATGTATAATGCATGCTCAATGAAAATCCCGGGTATATTTTCTAAATTCACCTCTTATGCTTATTCTCATTTCATGATTCATATTTGTCTAATTGAACTTAGATTTACACTTCATTCACACATGATCATTCTAAATTCTCCATTCAATCTCTACCCTTTGTATGTGTCTAGCTTATTCATAAGTTTACACCTCAAGAACACTTAGTTACTCTATATCATAACCTAATTTCTCGTCATCTCTTTTCTAACCTCATATGATCTCATAATATCCAATTCTAATTCATAATTAATCACTTAATACATTTTACTCAACTTTTTTGAATCATAGCTACAATCATATGAACATCTTCATTCCCATTATACTCATGCCTTAGGTCCTTTGATATTGTCCCTTCATTCACTAAGTTATAACCTTCATTTTCACTTCAAACATATCACGCATTAGTCACATAAACCAAGGATCATTATAGGTTCAATTTAAGACCCATTTAAGTCTCAATTAGGATCACTTGACTTGTGAATATCCGTTAGGCAGACATCCACGTCTGTTAAATGGACCTTTACGGGTAACTTACAGAAACTTAAAATTTTGACCCTTTAGACATCAAAATATCTTCTCAGAATCTTCACAGAAGTTGTATATCTCGAAGTCTTCTTTAAAACCATACCTAAATTACCTCAATATGAGTTCTACAAAAAGAGTTATGCCTCTTGCACCAAAGTATGTCTAATTGCATCATATTTTCCATATTTCTAACTTTTTACTTACTACATTCATTACCTTAAGCGTGGTCTATCATTTCTAATTTAATTTCTTATCATTTCCCCATTATTCCTACTCCAATGTAACTCAATATTATCTATAAACAATTTATAGTTTATGATTGATTATGAGCACTAAGGACAGAACACATACATATATTAATTCGTCATCAACTTCCTACACATAATCAACTTCATTTCCACTTTCATTTCACTTCTAATTATAACCTTAATTATTTCCATTTCAAGACACCAAATTACTACCTTTCTTTAGCTCTAGACTCATTTTATTTCATCACAAAAACACCCAAAGAGATTCACATTAATTCATTAAGAAAACATAACAAGAACCTATTATGTATCTAGTTTTTCTATACTTTTTTCCTACACCCAGTACTCAAATTCAAGTCACAATTCGAAACTCTTAGCGACAGAATTTGAATTCGATGTATTCATGCCAAATGTAACTATACATCTCTAATTTAATCAAAATCAAGAACCATCTCATTTGGATCAATACAGAACAAGTTATGGCTAAAATACAGAAGCATATTCAGTGAAAAAAAGTCATAGCCAATATTTCTCGAGCACACTTTAAACACCATTCACTCACTCAATCCAACATTATATCATTCTAATCTATTATTCATCAAAACACAATAGCAAGACATGAATCTATCCCTGTTTATCATCCACGTTTCATCATGAACCCATCCTTATTTTATGAACATTTAACTCTTAGCTATCATTAAGACATGTTTCATTCATCAATTCAAGAAGAGTGATGCTTATACTTACTTGTTTAGCCTCAAGCTCTTCAAGCTCTCTCTTACCCTAGCTTTCTTCTCTCACATGTGCATCACCATTTAAGGGTGGTAGGGTAAGGTCTTTATTAATAAATGAAGAAAATAGAATGGCTAGTGATGGAAGAAAGCAAAGTTCAACTTGTGGCTTATAGAAGAGAGTGTCGTGAGTGAAGAAGAGAGAAAGATGAAGAAAAGAAATGAAAAAGATGAAGAAATGGAGCTAGTGTTGGGAGTGACAAGAGAAAGACCCCAATATGGTCTTTCATTTAATAATTTCGTGACTTAACATGTGGTGTGGCAAGTGACACTTTTCACTTGCCACATGTCACTTTCTTAAGGTCTCTTCTTGGTCTTTTATTAACTAGTCCATTTATCTCCAATTTTAAACCCAATTTCCTCCTAATTTTCAATGACACTTGTCATTAAATCTTAATGTCACATGTGAAAATTTTCATTGCCATTTGACTCTTATTTCTACAACCATTCATCAATCTACCGTTTGATATTTTTTTAGTACAAAAATATCCTTAAATTTTAGAAAATTATCAAATTTTGTCAAAAATTATAATTCACTACTTATACACTCCAACTCAATTTTTAACACATGATTTACAATTCCCAATGTAATCACATTTGTAGATCAGTTATACTCAGAAAATGTCAATGAATGCACGTACCATCATTTTAATATGCAAAAATCAAAGTCAAGTGTGTGTATGCTAACATTATGCATGAGCATGAAATGCAATTTCTTTCTTTATTTCTCATTGATCTCACATGTACCGTATTTTTGGATTCTAACTCTTAATATGGGAACGAGATGTTACATTTCTCCCCTTCTTACTAAATTTTGTCCTCGAAATTTTTATCTGATTGATCAGGAAGGCAGGGGAATTGTTTCCTTAATTACTCACTCTGTTTCCCATTTAACTTCACCACTCGAATAATTTCTTCCAATTGACTATAGTCAATGAAATCAATCAATCCTCTACTCATTTCTTCAAATATCACACTATCTTAATTGTTTCCTCAATATAATTCAGGTTACTCAAAATTTTCACTTCACAAGCCAACAATACATCTTTGTCAGATCATATCATTATTTTTAGCATATTCACATCTCTTCAGTGTTAATACACTCCACTCTTTTATATTTATCTCATATATTCCATATCCTCGATGTTGATCCATCAAATTCATTCATCTTTCATAACCCACTTAATTTCTATTACAGATTCATTTTACTCATCAATAGTATCTCAAATCAATTCTAGCCCTTTACCATATTTAGGCCCTCTTCAGTTCAATGTAAGGGCAATCGACTCTTTTTGTTGTTTTACGCCTCACACAATATTCTAAAGATATCATTATGATAATGATTGTTATGCTTAAAGTCACTTAGTACTATACATTGATCTCATGTTCCTATGAACTTCAAAATATAAGTTTTAAGCATACCTTCAACAGTTAGGACTATTAGTAATTCAAGCATTCAGTCACCTGTTTCTACTTCCTTAGCAGTTAATTACTATTTCAGCGTATTCCTACTAGGATGTCTAGCTTAGGTTGTTACTTTCTTTCTCCGGTATTCTCTTTGCTCAATCATTTTTATTCGGTATGCATCCTTCTTATTTCAATCATATAGTAACATTTTTCCTATTTGGACTCAAATTTCTGATTCATTTTCAATTCCTCAACAAGATTTACAAATTCTAGATTGTCAATTTAGGCTTTGATAATCTTTTCACATGAAATTGATCTTAAATTTCAATGTAACTAATAATACTTCATTTTGCCCCACATTCAACTCGACATTCTATGCTCTTTATTGCACTAGGTTTTGTAACCTCAATATCTGAATTTGTGCTACACCGTTATTGAATTTTATGTTCAATACCCCATATTACAATACTGGCTTTACTGAGAAATACTTATTTGTACATCAAAATCTTCCAGTAACTCTATCCATTGTCTCAATATCATTTTTAATTCTTTTAAACTCAATAATCACTCCAAACTTTAATGACCTCTATAAATTCCAAAATGTTTTTGTATATATGATGTCCCTAAACTTTCAAGCAATCACCATTATAGCAAGTTCTAAATCATATTTCGAACAATTCAATTCATGAGACTTTAACTATCTCCATGCATATGAAATCACTTTATTATGCTACGTTGGATTTCATCCTAATCTCTGATACAAACTTTAATGTAAACTACAAAATCTCCAAACACAAATGATATTATTATCATTAATGTTATACTTCCTCAAAATTCTCTTTACATTTATCAGTCATACGATTTACACATTTTTTCTCAGACATTTTTGTCAAAGAGCTAAGATGAGTAAAAACCCTTAACAAATTCTGGTAGTGTCTAATTCCTAGCCAATTCTAGAAAATTTCAAATCTCTCATATATACCCTGACATTTTTTAGTATAAAAATACCCTTAAATTTAAGAAAATTCCCAAATTTTATCAAAAATTATAATTCACTACTTATACACTCCAACTCAATTTTTAACACGTATAATTCACAATTCCTAATATAATCACATTTGTAGATCAACTATACCCAGAAAATGTTAATGAATGCATATACCATCATTTTAATGTGCAAAAATCAAATTCACTGGTGTGTATGCTAACATTATGTATGAGCATGAAATGCAATTTTTTTCTTAATTTCTCATTGATCTCGCATGTATCGTATTTTTGGATTCTAACTCTTAATATGGAAATGGGATGTTACAATTTGAAAGGCAAAGGAATCATTATTTTAAAGAAGCATTTAGCTAGGATCAAAGGTGTAGAGCCTTGTATGCAACACCCCACTATCATAGAGTATATGCCTGAATATCCAGAGGACATTCAAGAACATACCCTATGAGAATGATATGTTAAAGCAATCATATTCACTTATTATGACATCATACAGTACACAAGTGATCATAAGTTCAACATTTCTCATTTCATTTCACAAACATCATTTACATTGTCATTACATCTTATAATCAAAATATGTACATTACAAAAACATCTGAGAGTTTACTGTTCTTTACAAAATATCTAACTTGAAATGAGATGCTAATAGAAACAATCTATCTAAACTCCTCAGACATCAACTGACCAAACCTTTGAGTCACTCCTAATTCTAAAATTGACAATACTAGACTGTTACTAGATTGCCTTAGAAGTTAGGTCTCCTTAGTACCTAAAAAATAACATTGCAATTTTGATAAATTTTGTGAACTCAGTGAGTGAACCATCATCGATGTACTCACTCGAGTCAAAACACAACATCACAAGTATATCACATTAGCTAGAATCAATTCCCATACATTTTTGTATACCAAATCACACTATACATCATATCTCAATAAGCACATTATAATACAAACATGTCGTAGAATCTTTTCAGAACAATCCAATCTTTCACCTCAATCATTCATATAATTAACATGTATACAAGTATTGTAGATCACCATATCAACACAATTCAGCTTTTTTTTCCGCAATCATTCACATGTACACAAACATATCATAACATTATATCAACTCAATTTAGTCATTCTTTACAATGTTTCACATGATACATGCAAAGATATATATGCAATGCACATGAGACTCTACTTTTATTTTTATTTTGTTGTGACCAATCGTCTATTTTAACTGTTTTGTATTAATTGTAGATATCGGGCTCATTTCAGATACTATCCCGTACCTATTGTGGATACTAGGCTCATTAATCGTTGAGTTTATGGCTCTATGTGCACATTTCTGAGCTTTAAGCTCTTTTTCACGTTAGTCACTCCAGTCACAACTCCTTTATCTAATCAGGTATATCAATGTAATGAAAATGCATCAAATCATATATTATTCCATTAATAACTCTCATTTAATGTGCACAATTATATAGCACATTCATCGAATCTATATCCGACATTCAACATATAGTTGAGAACATACTTTCCATATTCACATTTAATTTGCAAAAACTTCCAATATAATCCCGAATATCAAACTCTTTGAACCATCAATGTTTGAAATTAACACAATCATATCAGTAACAGTTCAATATCTAACAGTTAACTAAGAACAATTCAAATATAGTGAGTAAACATCTAGGTTAACTCGCAGTATGCTTTAGATAACTATTGCCTTGACAAGCCGGTAATGTCTGGAAGCTATCGGTCAATTTGTGCTTCTAAATCATGAAAACACACATATGTACACATTACTAACTTGTTTAATCAAATAAGTACTCAATCATACACATGTATATGTGTTATATTCAATACATGCTCAATTGAATTTTCCCGGGTATGTATCCTTAATCACAAGCCTTGATCATTCAAAGATTATAGCTTGTACATAATTTATTTTCAAATAGGTTATGCCTTAAGTAAGTTTGATTACTCCAAATTCATCACTCATTCATTCACCAATCCTATTTTTTTTTCTAATGCTTTATATTCACATAATTTCCCAACTCTCATTCATTTACACCTAGTTCACATTGTTTATATCGTTTGAATCACATTTGCATTCATAAGAACATCTTTATACCATTAACAACTCATACTTTCCAAATTCATATACATTGATATCAAAGCAACCCATTCCTTAAGTTTCAACATCAATTAACAGTCTAAACTTATCAAATCCTTAACCACTTAATCCAACATCAAACTAGGTTCATTTTCAAGCCTCAATCAAGTTCAAATACGTCAATGTAAAGTGCCTTGTCCTCATATGGTTCAACAATTGCACAAAACAGAATTTACCATGTTAAAACCTTGCCCATGATAATGGGGGTACATTCCTACAATCGTGATAGAAGCTAATGCATCTTCCCACAGTCGTGGGATGAGTGTCATGATCATGGACTACCCATTTTCCTGTGATTTTCCAGATTCAAACACCTTCATTTCAATTTCAAAACACCTTTATAATAGTTCCTAATTTATGCCTCAAGTATAACTTAATTATATGCCAATTCCTCACCAATCTCATCTCCAATTATAACTCAAAATCATTCATTTAACAGCTCATAACTATTGTCTTTCATGCATCCAAACAAAATAGAATCTATCCAATTCACTATCTCATTCTAGCACAACCTCATCATCAACATAATATACAATTGATCCCAATTTCATCATCATAAACTTTCTATTATAACATGTCATAAAGAACAATCTTTTAATTACTTGTCTAGCTCAAATTCCAACTTAAAGATTAAGCTAATTTAGCTCTCCATGCATGCAAAAATCATCACGAATTCAAAGTGGGAATTGAATGGATTTTGACTTGGATCAAAGGCTATAAAAAGAACAACTGTGTTCTGATTCTTCACCTAACTTTGTGAGGGTGAAAGCATAGATTATTGGTGTAACAATTGGACAAAAACATAGGCATGATACATGGATGTACAAGTGAGAGTGTTTCAGTGATGTGAGAAGAACAAAGAAGAAGAAATGAACAAAACTAATTTTACTCCTGCAAAAACTTAACACCTTAGATGCTAGGTGTCTCCATATTACCATGACGTATCTCCCTAAGCATGTTCTCCATTTGTCCTGCATATTTATTGCCAAATGTCATCTAGTTATTAGTCTATTTTTCACTCCATGATCAATGTCATTTGTCAATTAATTAGTTATACCAAATGTCACTCATTTATCTATGCCAAACGTCACTCAATTATAGGTTTAGTCGTCCTAATTTTTCATGTGTCCACTTGTCTTATCACTTGAAATTTTTCCTAGACCAAATGTACATTTTAATTCATCAATTTTCTAATTGTACCAATTAATTCTAAATTAACTACTTGTAATCAATCAAACCAAAATGTAAGGCATAAACAATACATAATTCATATCGTGATCATTTTAAACCTTTCATACCTCGAAATAAATCAATTAAGTGCATATACATTCTTTGTAATGTGTACTAAATCATAATTCATTTGTATATGCTATCATTATACATATGAATGAATTAAAATTTATGAATTTCCAATGACATAGCTTATATGCAATAGTCTAGGGTTCTAATCCCTCAATTTGAAAAACCAGCTATTACATTGTAAAAAAGTGAGTCATGATGTGAAATAACAAATGAAGAATTTTCTTAAAGAGTATCATTATAAGAAAGGCAACAAAGATTGAATTACGAAATTGGTAGTGGGAGTTATTTTATTGGTGTTTAGGATGATAGTAGAAATGTTAAAGGTGGAAGTATTCTTAACCTAGCAAGAACAAAATGTTGCACTTGATGTTATTAAAAGAAGATAGGTATCTAATTTTTTTGCACCATGAATAGCTCCTGGAACTCAACCTTCAATATGTAGTGCCTTACAATCTTGAGAAGCGACTCATAATGTAGATATAAAAATAGTTATATGGTAGTATGATTCAGGTATAATATTCAATACTTCTCACTCTTATTATTATCATCCTATGTTAGATGTTATTGTCTTTTAAAACTCTGCTTATGAAATAAAAAGTTATTTGGATGAAAGAAGAATGACTTATGCTACTTTTAGGTGTTCAATAAAGTGTGATGGCTGGACAAATAGAAGAAAAGAGCATATTATTAATCTTTTGGTCTATTTTGTAAAAGGGAAAAATGTTTTTTAAGTTTATTGATGTATCTGATCTTGTTAGGACTGCTGATACTTTATTTGAAATATTTATTGAAGTTGTGAATGAAGTTGGACTAGAAATATTGTTAAGTTTAGTACTGACAATGATTCCACATATAAAACAGTTGGAAAAAGATTGCAAAGCAAGTATAATCATTTTTATTATACTCCATGTGTTATACATTGCTTTGACTTGATGCTTAAAAATATAGGGGATGCTAGGTAGATGTTAAAAAATATAGGGGATGCTAGGTATTTTCCTATTGTTGATGAGAGAGTAAAAAAAGTGACTAAGTTTATTTACAACCATGCATGGATCTTGAGTTTAAAGAGATAAGATTTCACCAATAATAGAAATTTGTGTTGTCTTGCTATTATAAGATTTGCAACTAATTTCTTATCATTTCAGTGTTTTATTATGGTGAAAAAAGAGTTGAGACAAATGTTTGCAAGTGATAAGTGAGTTATATCTTATCATGCTAGGTCTAATGCTGAATTGGAGGTTTCTAGAATTATACTTGAAGAAATTTGTGTCGTCCTACTATTACAAGATTTGAAACTAATTTTTTTATCATTTTAGTGTTTTATTATGATAAAAAAGAGAGTTGAGACAAATGTTTATAAGTGATAAGTAAGTTGTATCTGATCATGCTAGGTCAATTTGTTTTCCTAGTTTGTAAGCCTTTGGTGAGGGTATTATTTCTGAGTGATAGTGATAACATGACAATAATAGGTTATTTTTATGATGTCATAAAGAGGTGTAGGAATAATCAAGGCCAATATGAAAATTAGATTTTCTTTGTACATATCTTATTAGGCTTGGCAATTTTGGCCTGGCCCGACCCAATTTTGGCCCGAGTTAACTGGGTCAGGGCCAAAACAGTTTGGTCTGACCAAGCCAAGGTCCAAGGTCGGGTTGAGCATAAATCGGGCTGGGTCTGCTTGTGGCCCAACCGGAACAACAAAAAACGACATCATTTTGTAAATTTTTTTAATAAAAAAAGTAAGGATGGCCCAGCTCGACCATTGACATCCCTACACCTTATCTTGTAGTCTTCAATAACAGATGAGAAAGACAATTTTACTCTCTCTTGTTTGCAGCTAGGGAATTTTTGAATTCTAATGTCTATTTCAGTCTAAATTTTACAAAGAAAGCTGAAGTTAATGGGGAAATGCTATTAATTATTACAATAATTGTTGCCCATGAGATGATGTAAGATCTCTAAAGCTCGCAAATGGTGATTTATAAGGGTGCTTATAGTGATTTTGGGATGCCAATTGTTATTCGTCAAAGAGACAAACTTAATATAGGTATATATATTTTTTCACTTTTGTTGCTTCTTGAAAATTAATTATCATTTTATTTTGTTTATAATACTTTTGAAGTTTATTGCTTACTGGCACCAATTTGGAAGTGGTGTTTTAGAAATTGCTAACGTTTGAAATTTAAATTCTAAGTCAATATGTGAGTGCAATAGGGTGTGAAAGAAATTGGAAAACATTTGAATTCATTCATTCTAAGAAAAAGAAATATATTAAAGCACAAATGACTGAACGACTTAGTTTTTGTTTGATAAAATTTAAAATTTCGGAAAAAGTATGTTATTATTATTATTAAGTTGAATATAATTTCTTGTAATTTTTAATAATTTAATTTTAGCATTTACTAGAATTCTTAATAGAACAAGTAATTATATAGATTTAATTTGCCTTGATTATAATGATCTTTTCGTGTATTGGGTTTTTGAATAATTGAGTTTGATAGATGAGAGTGACTTGGAAGATAATACTGGATAAGAAAGTATTGACATGTCATTTGATGCAATGAATTTGAATGATGATGATGATGAAGCTCTTCTCAATGATGAGGATTTTGTATCAAATGAGAATTACGGTAAATGTGATTTGAGCGGATATTCGATTGAATGAAGTTTTACACTACAAGAAAAATGTCATTTAGCGACGGAAATTATCGACAAAAAATGTTTGGATTTTATCGGTAATAAAAATTTGCCACAGAATATTCTGACGGATAAAAGGCGTCGGAAAAATGACTATAGGTAAAATTACCTAAAGAAATTCTTTCTGTTGATAAAATTACCGACGGAAGTCCAAATTTTGTAGGTAATTGTACCAATGATTACTCTTTGTTCCGTCGGTAAATATCTCACATTTTACCGACAATTTTTGGTGTTCCGTCGATAAATATAATGGATTTTACCAACGTAATTCTATTTTCTGTCAATAAATAACTGATTTTTTTTAAATCCCGATATTAAATATAGACAGTCTGCTATGTTTCTACATACCAACATGGCTTTACCTATTCAAATGCTCTAGAATGAAGATTCTTACAGGTTGTGACTTATGTAGAAGGCTTGACAACAACTTTTTTGTTCTACGACCAACAATTTTGATGGGAACTTGAAACAATGTTCTGAACTGTTTGGCTTCTTTAAGCATCCACACAAAAGAAGAAGAATTTCATACTAATCTTCTAACACTATTGAGGATCAACAGATGTAGAATTTTGTTTGTAAAACTAAAGTAGATTTAAATACTCAGCTGAGCTTGATAAGGACAAAGTTGCCTTTATGTTATACGAAAAAACACATGATAGTAGTTGCAAAAATACCTCCACTGAAGGATACGATACAATAGCCGGAGAAGACAACGTCGATGACCAGAAAAGGAGTCCACAACAGAGAAAACGGAGAAAAGAAAGCCGAAGAGGAGACACAGGAAGAAGGAAGAAGAAGACAGGGGGAGATGTTGGGTGAGTTTAAACTTAAAAAGAATTTACTGACGGAAATTTCAGTAGGTAAATTCAAATTTTCTTTATTCCGTCAATAATTTTTGTTTAGCAACGGTATAAGATATCCGTCGGTAAAAAGGCGAGAATTATTAGCGAAATAAAAAAGTTTTGAGTTTACCTATGGAAATTTTCGTCCGTAAATTCTGTTGGTAAAGTCCATCGTAAAATTTACCGGGATAATTTCCCTCCATATTTACCTACGAATATCTTATATTGTCGCTAAACGAAAATTTTCTCGTCAATTGTATCGACGAACATGAATTTTCCGTCAGTAATGTGCAACGATATATTTTCTGTCGGTAATTTTTCATCACTAATTCTCTCTTTTCTTGTAGTGTTACCGACAACCATATTTTTTCGTCGCTAAAGTCCGTCGCAAATTTTGCCGTGACGATTTCCCTCCATATTTAGCGATGGATATTTGTATCGTCGCTAAAATTAATTAATTTAGCGACGGAAACCATATTTTCGTCGCTAATTTTCAACGGTTTCTTTTCCGTCGCTAAGTTTCCGTCGCTAATCCACAGTTTTCTTGTAGTGTTCGGTTTTAATTTCTCTTCTTTTAATTTCTCTTATATTTGATGCCTATGTTAAATTCTATATATGCAATATAAATATAATTTTAAATATTCTTATTTCATGTTTCACTTCTAGTTAGTTATTTCCTTGGCAAATGTAAATTGTCGTTGCTAATGTCACAAATATTTATTATTATTTTATTTGACGTAATTATTGTTTATTATATGATGAAAGTATTATTCTTAATTATATATTTTTATGATAATTTAATAAATTTTATATTAATTGTGGTTATCATTTATATGTGAAATATGTGAAAATAATGTTGATAAAAATAAATAAATAAATAATTTTCATTTTCATTTTTATATAATTTTTAAAGATAGGGTTGATGTAAAATTATAAATTATATATTTAAATATATTTATACTAAATTATGTTTATTTTGTAAAGAGTGCCCGCCACATTTTGCCCCACTATTGGTGCATATTAGTTTGACATGGATTGAGAGGTGATTCACTAATCCTTGTCCAAGTGGAACCTTCTGGACCAATCTTATTAGTTTCATTATGCACCGATCAAAGAATGACATGAAATAGGGGTATTAATATATTAGGTATAAATATTGGTCAGTATTGATGGGTTTTATTTAGTATGAAAATTTTAAAAAATATAAAAAATTATTAGCAGCATCTCTTTCTCCCACCCCTTCTTTTTTTCAAAGTTTTTATAATTAATTATTTAGTTAAACTTTTATTGTATTTTTTAATTTTTAATTTTAAAATAAAATAAATATTTTTATTACTAATAATAATTATACATTAAATTAAAATTAAAATTAAATTATTTTATTTAAATTTATTTTAATCTTTTATGTAATATTTATTAATAAAGTATTAATAAAAATATTTTATTTTTAAAATAAATAATTTAAAAATTATTATTTTAAACTAATATTTATTTTATATATTTTTAATCATTAAATCAAAATTTATTTGAAATTTATATATTTGAAAATTTTTAATTTTAATTATATTTATTAATAATTATTGAATTAATTTTATAAATTAAATTAAATTAGGATATTTATAATTTTAGTAATAATTAATTTTAATTAATTAAATATATAATATATTTAATTGATAGTAAATTCAATAACATATGTTTTTGTTTATGTTTTAATTCTATTTGGTTATTTCCTTATCACGAATTCTTATTGTAGATTGTAATAATTTGAGAGTTAAGGATATTTATTGTTCTTTTTATTAGATATTTTGATGTAATTATTATTTATTATTTAATAAAAATTTAAATTGTAATATTTTAAATTCTTTTTATTTTATATTTTATATTTTTATGAGGATGATTGTCTTTTTTCATTAAATTTGTACTAATTATTTATATGTGAAATATCTGTAAATTATTATTATTTTGTATTAATTGTTATTATTATTTATTATTATAATTTTTGAAGACAGAGTTAAAAATATACAGTACAATTGTACAATATGACAATGAACTATTTTATAATTTTTTTTAAAATTTAGACACTATTTCATAAATTAAAAAAATTATCTAAAATAATATTCGATATTTACCGGTACCAGCGCAATACCTACCAAAATTTTATCTGATACCAAATCTAGTACTACGGAGTGTTCATTCAAACTTTAATTTATTTACCATACAGCCATTGATCTCATCATTCTTATCGTTCCCGACTCTGTTAATTCACAAGCAAACGACTTGAATGAGGACCCGTCACTTATGAGCTAGTTCAGAGACTCACGTTTCCCCGTGATTTTTTAGGAGTGTTCTGCTTGACAAAACGTAACTTTTCATTCATTCGTTGGATTTGCTTTTGGCCCTCCGATGACTCAAGAACAAGTCCTAGCCGTTCATTTCTCATATCCCTTTCCCTCCCTTTTGGAAATAATGGATCTTGTTCATCTCATGCGACGACTCTTTTCATAGAAATGTCAGTCACTCTATCTTGCTGCTTTACCATCTTCTCTATCATTTCCTCTTCTTTAATGCATAATCCAGCAAAACCATCAAGATTTGACATGGAATTGAAGGCCAAAACACATATACCTAACTATTCCGGAGCCGGTAAAATAATTTCAAAGAGTAAAATTCATGAAGCGAAATTAGATTTATAGAAAATAGAATATACAGTTGTATTTCGTGTGTTTTACAAAGGCTTCCTTTTCAGTTCACCGTCATCATTTGTCTCAGTTTGCATGCTCCGCAGGAGCATTGCACCTTGAGAAGCAGGGGTGCACCATCTGTAGGATTTGGGTCTTCATAGCATTGGTGTTAGGCCCATTTCATTGTTTTGGTTAATCAGAGAAGTTATTACTGTTCATATGCTTGTGCGAGAAGGATGGTTGGGCCTTTATTGAGTTACTTGCATACATTTTGATCTACATCCTAAAAGGAGAAGCTGAGATAACAAGACGACACATTTGGGAAGAAAGGTTTATAGGATTTTATCCAAATTCAAAAAGGAATTTAGAAAAGTATCTAGGGATTTAAAACTAAATGAGAAGTCTTAGATTTATTCCTATTTTTCAAAGTGAGAAAAGGGACTTAGAGAGGTATTTAGGAATTTAAAAATAAAAGGAGATTAAAGTAATTTGTACAATTTTAACCAAACTCAAAAGGGACCTACAACAATTCCTAGGGATTTTAAACTAAACGAGGATTTTGATAAGTATTAACTAAGTTATGTTTTTAGCATAGGTTATTGTGCTTTATTTGGATGGTTTTTATATGTTTTGATATTCAATATGACTTATATTTTTAAGGCCTTGATGTAGCTCATCAATCAAGAATGAATGAATCTAACTAAGTTGGAGTTAGTTAGAAAATTTTTTGGCATGAATTTAGAAGAATATGAATTAAACATAGAAGTCCATTAACATTGGTCAAATATAGTACCATATTTTTGCCTTGTGTTCATCCTTGGTTCATTATGTTCCTTCACAAACTTGCCACATAAAAAAACATGACCTAAACACAAACTTGTGTTAATGGCCTTTAAACCTATATTCTCAATATGAATCCTCATATGCATAATTGAGGAATTTCTAAGTCAATAAGAGTGCAATATAGCCCTGTGTGAGACATATAATGGACTAATTTTTATATAAATTAGGCTTTTCTATAACTGTAAAGAATATAAAACCAACATAGATATTTGTTTGACCTGTATTAGGCAAGACCTTTTGAATTTTTTTACAAGTTTATTAGAATATAAAGGAACTTTGTGGAATTAAACAAGAAAGTTTGTAGAGAAATCATTAGGAGTAGGAATAAAGTATCTTGAGACAAGAATAAAGCAACATTGGATGAAAGAATAGATTTACCTTAAAGATCTATCTAAAGAACATCAATATTTTGAGATATAAGAGAATGAGTTCTTTTATTTTGTGTTGTTTCTTAATTTTTTATTGCTTTACTTAAGTATAAACTAAATTGGGATAGATCTAAGAGAAAATAACAATAGTTTTTAAGATTGATTTCTTTATTTATTGAAAGACTCAAGTTTTATTGTGAATTATTTATAATTACTTATTGTGGTCAAATTTAAACATATTATTGTTTTGATTTGATTGTGGTTTCTATATATAAGGATTGAGAAATCATATGTATGAATAAATCATGACATGAATATTAAAAGTTGTATGGAATCTTAGAGACAATATCATATAAATCTTCTAGGTTAGAGTCAAATATATTATGAGAAATTTGCATAATGTGTCAATTCGTTCTTAACGATTTTAACTAGAAAGAGATTTCAATCAATCAACCTAAGGATATGAGTTGTATGGTAATCTTGGAGTTGTAATTAGATGAAAGCCATTTATATTTTGGCTCAATTATGCATAATTTGTCAATGTTCTTTATATTACTAATATCAAATGCATTTGTTTGGTCTCCTTAATGCATATAGATGTCTACTTGCTTGGCTTGACTAATTAAATTTTCTTATAACAATTTCTTAGCACTATTAAAACAATGCACTATAGCTATACCACTTGCTCAACATACACTATAGGTATTAACTACAATATAATTTCATCTTAAAATTGATACAAGTGCCATTATCATGACATATTGACATTGCCATCACTAATTTATCATTAAAAATAAGCATGTAATGTCAATATAAAGTTCCACAATTGTAATTTCAATGCAAATATTATAATTGAAATTCCATTTAAATAATAAACTTCAACTCTTCTTTTATATGACCTTCAAATTAATGTCTTTTTCCACATTCTTTATGTGTTGCTTGAGCTCTTTAGTTTGCTTTAATTATTCCATTTTTGTTGTTATTATCAATGAATTAGTGACCTTTAAGTTCATAATGAGTTTCAACTTCATATTTCCTTATTTTAACCTCCTTCTTCACAAGAGCTACTTATTTCCTTAACTTGTGAATTACTTATATAACTCTCTTAGGAAATTTCTCATTATATCACATCCTACAAAAATTTTGGTCTAACCATTTTTTATAATATAAGCTTATTGACAATTCACTAGATAATTAGGGTAACCATAAATTGTCCTCCGTGAATTGTGATCACTTCATAAAGTCCTCTATGAAGTATTTAATATAGAATAACAAATCATGCTCTAAGAATTTGAATTGAATGTTATATACATTAATGATAGGGATTCCATAAACATTCTCCAACTAATAAACTAAGAAAATATGTCAAAAATTTTCAAAATAAAGTTTGATTTAAACCATTTGTACACAAAACAACAACAATTAGGCTTTGATTACATTTAAAGGTAATAAAATTGCTAGTTCTTAAGTACATTTAGCCAAATATTATTTCTCATCTTGTTATGAAGTTCAACCAAACTCTAGAGTAATTTAAAACCAAGTTTAATGCATCATATGATAAATTAATTTATTTAACATCTTTAAACATATTTTTGAACCACCATTGAAAATTCTAAATCCCATAACTAAATACCCTTTAATCGTCAAATCAAATTCTAAAGCAAAAAAAAAAGAATCAATGAAAAAAAATACTACTTGCTTAACTATTGTGTTTCTTCAATAATGGGACGTATCTAGAATTTGAGCAATTAATAAGCACTTTTGAGAGAGAACAAAGAGATGGTGTGACAGTGAAATGAGGAATTAGGGATTTTTTTTATTCCTAAGGACTTCTACCTATTAGTAGGGGAGCCGTTATGCCTAATATCAATTTAATTGTTTTTGGAGAAGTAAGTAATAAATTCACTTAAAAGGAACTATTGGCAACTAAAAATATCACTAAATAAACTATGCACTAAAAGGACATCAAAGTAGTATATTAACAATTATAGGACAATGTAAAATCCCATAGCTCATTGAAGTGAAAGCTTGGAGCATAGTCTAGTGTTATGTCTAAGATGAGTTACCTAGCTAAGGTAATTAACTTGATATTGAGGATAAATCTCCTTGAGTTTTCCCTAGTAATAGGAGTTTGGTCTCCAAAAATTCTACAATTCCTTTCCCTTTAAATCAAATGCACTAGCATTCCAAATCCCATTCTAAATAATTTTAAATCTCCTTTATTCTACAAGTTGACATTTGAAGCCTAATTAAAGGTCTCTGAATAGTTAGTATTGATAAGTTGAAGGTTAAAAATAATAAGCCAGTGTGTCCATAATTGGTAGAAGTATTCACACCTAAAGTAAAAGTGATCATGATTCTCTTAAGTAGTTGTATAAAGGGCACATCTGGAGTTAGTAACTAGGAACTTGAGTATGTCTTTTGTTGCAAGTTTCTTGAAAAATTCTATCCATAAGACAAATGAATGGATGGCATAATGTTTGAGTCTCATACAAGCTTGGTCTAGCTATAATGTAAATGTGGATCTAGGAGGAGTTTCTTGCAAGAAGCAGCTGAGAATTTTAATGACTTATCCCCTAGCCATAAAATGTAGACCTTTTTGGCTTGGTCAGGAGTAATTTGGCCAATTATTTATAATGTGGTCTTATCCTCTGGTGGAATGGAATGACCATCCTTAAGTATTGCCGATAATAATAATGTGCACCTTAATATAAGCAAGAATTATTGATATAAGGGTTGTATATTCCCTAAGCTTGTATAAAGGATCCAAACTATGCCAATTATCAAACTAGAAATCAATGGCCTTATCATTTTCTATTTTATGTTTCACCTGAGCCTATAACATATCTCTTGTTCCACTCTACATGAAGTCTTTGGTCATTTTATCTATTATCTTCATTGATCCTTTTTGAATGGCTAAATGGGTACATTTGTATGAGTAGATGTTACACAATACAGTAGTGGCAAGTTGCAATCTACCTTTATAGGACAAGAACCTATTGCACTAAGTTTGCCATCTCATCTATTTGGAATTGATTAATAGGGAGCAATCATTGGTAGTAAGCTTCTTTATGGAGATAAGAACTCCGAGATACTTGAATGAAGGCTACTGATGACTTAAAGCTATGGAAATAGTAAAAGAGCCTGCACTAGAATAAGCGTCTGTAGATAAATAGAAGGAGCTTTTGGAAGGATTAAATGCTAGAATTAAGAAGCTTTGCAAATCTCTAAAGAATTAATAAGAGTCTTGATTGAGGAATGGTTGTGTTGGTGCCCAAATTTTTTTCTTGATGAATAAGTATGATTTACATTAATTATGAGGTCTTTATGAATGTTTGTAGAGTTAATTATTATGTTAATGTTAGAAAGATTATATAATATAGGTTGACTGAATTAAAGTGTTAAGGTTATAAGAATGTTCAAGGGTGTTTTTGGCAAGACACTTAAGGTTAAAGGAACCTAAGCTTATAAGGAAGGGTGAAATGAACTTTTTGGACTCATTAAGGGTAGAAATTGAAGAAGAAATGTTGGCTTACTATTTTAAGAAGGGGAAAAATGAAAATCGGAGAGAAGAGAAATAACAAATCAAAGAGAAAAATAAGGGAGATTTTGGTGGTTGAGAGAAAATAAGAGAGTTGAGTTAGGGTTTCTTTATTTCTTAGCTTTTGAGAGAGATTTTGAAGTGGTTCAAGAAGAGAAAAAGGTAGAGGAAGAGAAGAGCTTCCATTTGAGTCAAAGACCTCTTCATTGGTGAAGAATCAAGGTAAGATCATTTTGAATCTTTTAGATATTTAGAAGGGTTTTAGTTCATGAAGTTTAAAAGATTCATGGGTTTAAGTATTCTAGCACCAATTTTAGTGATTGTACTTTATGAGATTTCAATTGAAAACCTTATTGACTGCGATTTTTGTTATTGTATAAGCAAATCAAGAAAAGTAAGAGAAGCAAGAGTAGAGGCATTTTGAGTAAGTCCTTAAGCAAGGAAATCAAGGTAGGTTACTTTTTTATAATTAAGTAATGAGCCATTAATGTCTTTTTCAAGAAATGGAAATAAATGATTCCATCTCCTTAAAAAATGTGCATTTATTACTCTTTGAATGTTTTGAGAATGTGATGCATATTTTCCATATGAATTTTGTTTGATATATGAAAATGATTTTTGAAAGGATATCAAGCTTAAGAAATCAAGTTTTCGAAATGTGCCTTTTGGGCAATATGATTTACAAGTCTTGAAATACATGTTATGTGGGTTTGTAGTGGTCCCCTAAGTTAAGTCAAGTGCAGTTTGACAAAAGGCTTCTTCCGCCTGCCCGCTAGTGACCTGGAGCTCCTTCATAGGCTCCCATAAGTTCACGGCTACGCAAGACCATTATGTGAAAATGTGTAATATGTTCTGTTTTGGATCCACCTGAACTATTTTGATATGCTTATGTGCTCATAATAAGTAGACAAGAGTGATGTATACATAATTTGCATAAACGTGAAATTTTGTATTGGAAATGACTATATAAATGGTTTTGCTTATTATCGATTATAAAATTGTTACCCACGAGCTTCAAGCTCACATCCTTTTTCATCCGATCTTCAGGTGATAGCTAATGAGATCAAGTGCTCAAGAGCCTAAGGGAATTTCTTCAAATTGCTTAATTTTGTATTTTGAGTTGGTTTTGGGAAAGCAACAAGTTTGTTTGTTCAAGAACCTTTTGTAATTTGAGATTTTGAGACGATGATGTAATATGGCTTGGAATGCCATTAAAGATTTGAAAAACTTTATTCTTTTGATGTTAATGAAATATAAATGATGTATGGATGATGTGGGCTGAAAATAGATATACATGAAGAGGTTATCAACTTTTGGAACATAAATTGTTAACGCACATATGTATACATAAGTGAGAGGTTATGGAAAAGAAAGATAGGAATTATGATTGATTAGATGTAGTTGAATATAATGAGACAGATGAGTTGAGAATTAATAGTTTAATGAATTCAATTTGGTAGCTTAATGGTTAAGCTCAGGACATCCCAAATTTGCACATTGAAAATTTTCAAGTCTTACATAGGGGAAGAATTCGTGTTTTGAATTTAGGGTAAAATTTGGAATAATCTAAGCTGAATTAGTTAAAGTTGTCTTCTAAAAAGTTATAGATCATCTTTCTAGCTTTCTAACGGTATATAGCATAGAATTTTTAGAAATCTGAGTTGAAAGTTATGGTATTTGTAAGAGAAGATGCTCAGGAGTATAGATAGTATTGTCTGTGATGACGTCATATCTTCTATAATTGACTTTCTGCTTCTTCTTTTGTTGATCGAAACTTCTTCTTCTGTGTATCCTATCTTATCGTCCATTTTTGGACCATCAAACGATAGAATTTGTTTTCAAGGTCTGCATGAAAGTTTTAGATCTTAAAGTCCCTTTTCAAACTATCTAAAGAACACCTTAATCCAATATTTGTAGGGGAAGTTATGGCAATTTTCCCAATTCATCTGTCTTTTCAATTCATCTACTTTTTCGTTTAGTTTCATCTGATCCTATTATCTAGTCCATTTTTGACCCTTCAGATGATAGAATTTTTCTTTAAGGTCTTCGTGAAAATTGTAGGTCCTTTTTCAAACAATCCAAAGAACACCTTAATCCAATATCTGTAGGAAAAGTTATGGCAATTTTCCTAATTCGTTTGTCTTTTCAATTCGTCTACTTTTTTGTTTGGTTTCTTCTGATCCTATCGTCTGGTTCATTTTTGAAACTTTAGACGATAGAATTTTTCTTCAAGATCTTCATGAAAGTTTTAGATCTTGAAGTCCTATTTCAAACCATCTAAAGAACACCTTAATAAAATATCTTTAGGGAAAGTTATGACACTTTTCCCAATTTGTCTGTCTTTTCAATTCGTCTACTTTTTCGTTTGGTTTCATCTGATCCTATCGTCTTGTCTATTTTTGACTAGACGATAGAATTGTCTTCAAGGTCTTCATGAAAGTTTTAGATATAAAATTCCTCTTTTAAACCATCTAAATAACACCTTAATACAATATATATAGGGAAGGTTATGACAAATTTCCCAATTCATCTGTCTTTTCAATTCATCTGCTTTTTCGTTTGGTTTCATCTGATCCTATTGTCTAGTACATTTTTTACCCTTTAGATGATAGAAATTGTCTTCAAGGTCTTCATCAAAGTTATATATCTTTAAGTATTCTTTTAATTATATAAAGAACACCTCAATCCTAGGTCTCTAGAGAAAGTTATGATGAATTTTACAATTAATCTGTCCCTTCATCTAAGTTCATCTGACCTTAGCATCTGATCCACTTTTGGCCATTCAGATGATATAATTTGTCTTACATATCTTCATAAAAGTTGTAGATCTTTAAATTATATTTCGAACCATCCAAAGAACACCTCAATCGGATTTCTCTATAGAAAGTTATATCAATTTTCCCAATTCATCTGACCCTTCATTTGGTTCCATTTGACCCTATTGTTTGGTCCCATTTTTGACCCTTTAAATGATGGAATTTGTCTTCAAGGTATTCATAAAAGTTGTATACCTTGAAGTTATCTTTCGAAACCTCTAAGAATGACCTTGATCTGATACCCTTAGAGCAAGTTATGCCTTTTTTCCCAAAACAAATTCAATATGATTTAGGACGGAATCTTGTTTGATGATGAAATCTTATTTGACTTCCTTCGGGCCATTCTTTGTTTTCTGACCTCTAAACGAAGTGATCCTTAAGAAAATAGATTCCTAATCACATTGTGCTATCTCTCCATAAATTAGCAGCGTTCTAAATTGATTAGAAAAATTTTGATTGAAGGAAAGTGAGGGAATCTGTTGGAATAGTATGATCTAGTGTTGTTCTGAACATGCTTCGACATTTGAATATGTCTGGATCTGTAGGGTTCTAATTGAGATGATTTTCAATGTAGAGTAAACTAGAAATATAGGTTTACAAATTATATGTAGAAGTCAAATTCTGATTTAGTCCTTAAGACTTTCAATATCTAGATGGAAGTTGAGCATATAATATTTGCTTCAGTATAAGAATGATTCAGAAAATAAGGTCCGACAGTTGTGGTAAAAAAAAGAAGTGAAGATGGTTAAGAAAATTAAATTGGAATAAGCTCACGTGTTATGGTTCCGAGTGTTGAGCTCCGAATGTGGGGTCCAACAGGTTGGCTCCATAGCATGAGTAAGTCATCAATAAAGGAGAGTTGAGATATCTTGAGTTAACCACATTTGTAAAGGTATTTAAATCCAATTTCATTGTCTATGTGCATTAAAGTGACTCTAAATAGGATTTCCGTACTAACAACAAATCAATAAAGTAACAACATATCACTTTTTTTGAAACCCTGAGTAGCTTTAAAGATTCTAGAGGTTTCCCCATTTACCATTACTAAAAAGGAAATTAAGGAGATACATGACTGTATCCACTCTAAAATCTTTTTAGGATGTCCTAACACCTATATATCATTTGTGATGAATGTCCAGTTCATAGTATCAAATACTTTAATGAAGTCAATATTCATTACATAAATTTTAATGGATTTATCATTTTTTAATCCTTTAAACAATTCTTGGGCAAGCAATTATGTTGTCACTGATACACTTCCACTAATATAAGCCCCTAAAATGGATTGTTGATATATATTATTATTACCTTCAATTTATTTGCCAAGGTTTTTTAAATAACTTTATAGATCATATTGCAACATGCAATCACTCTGTAGTTATTTTATCTAAATGGGTTAGAGAATTTGGGAACAATGTATAGGCAGGTTTTATTTAGCTCAGTTGACATCTTACCATTATTGAAAATTTCCATAACTATATTCGTCACCATTGAGCTAGTTAGTTCCCAAGTAGATTAGAAGAAACTTGCATCAAATCCATATAGACTAGGTGCTTTAGCTTGATGAAAGAAGAATAGTGTAGCCTTGATTTCTTTAGGTTTAGTCTCCTTGATTAGTTTAATGTAATGTTAAGCTTGTAGAGACCTTCTAAGATATCTTTTAAGTTCATTAGGGATAGGCAAAATATCACTGCTAGTATCTTCCTGAAGTGTTTCATAGCTAACTTATTAAGTTTCTCCTGTTTTTACACTACATTAACCTCAACATCATATCGTGAGATTATCTTGTTTTTATTCCTCTTACCTTGAATCACATTGTAGAAAATTTTTTAACTTCTATCTCCTTCCTTTAACCATAATATCTTAGAGTTTTGCATTTATTAGGGGTTGTAATTCTTTAATGCATCGAAGTACTTTTTGTTAATGGGCATTTTATATTAATTTTAGATACATAATTTGTAAAACTCTTGTCCATTTAATGTTTAAATTGCATTAACTAAAAGTTATTTGTTTTAATTTTAGGCACATATTGAATTTGGAAGGTTCAAAAGCATCAAGCAAGAAAAGCTACGTTAACGAGTGCATGTTTTTGCATGCAAGAATGCAATTGAATGGACAAGATGGCTAGGACAAAATGACAATGTAAAGAACCTGAGAAGAGAAGCATAAGTGCAAGAATCACATAAGAGGAAACGACAACGTTGAGCAAGCATGGGACATTGACAAAGCAACCAAAACGACAGCGTAGTCTAAAGAGAATGAAGAAGAAATGGTAGAGTTGGAGGGTGGCATTGGTTGCAAGAGTTTTTGAGAATGAATAGAAAAATGACCTACAAGTTAAACTGTCACATATCAGCTATAGTAAAAAGGAGATAGTCTGTGTGAGTTTTGGTGGCTTAGGCGTGGTTTTTTGCAACATCCCACTACCACAAGGTAAATACCTGAATACTCGAAGGACATTTAAGTACATACCTTATGAAAATGGTATGTTGGAGCAATAACAAATCTAACTTACACATGGCATCATCTAACATACTCGAAAGTCACTAAATTTTTAAAACCATTCACTTCATTCATTCATAAAGCTTATACTGTTTCCATCAAACAAATATTTACAAAACCTTATACAGGTTCTATCAAAACTACAAAAATAACAAAAACTATATCACTTTTGGTGTCAGTTGACAGACCTCTGAGTCATTTCTCTATCTAAAAGATTCCTTAAGTCCTAACTAAGGAACTAGGTCTCCTGGCTTGTACCTGAAAAGTCACATTGCAATTTTTGATGAGTTTTACATACTCAATGAGTGAACCATCATTGATGAATTCACCGAATTACATATACACATCACATATATCACAGATATTCATTCAAAACATATAATTTATTTTTCATATACTCATACAGTATGGCATAACATATGGTCACTCATTACAGCTTTGCAAATCATTCATGAATTTTAATCTTATATGAACGCTATATGCATGAGACTTACATTCATTCTTATTGTTGTGACTGAGTGCCTATCACATACCTATATAAATATTGGCCTATAGAGCTCAGTCAGAACAGAATCACGGAGCATAGCTCTATGTGCAGAACATATATCACGGAGCAAAGCTCTATATGGAAGCGCTTCAAACTGGCTACTCAAGTCACAACGCCTTTATCTGAGCATGCATTTTATGAAATGCATCAAATACTAAATATGTCATATATCACAATCTTATACAAATGCTTAGACAAAGTTTTTCACAGTCATCGAACCTAAGTCCAGCATTTAACTTTTGTTGAGAATCAAATGTCATTCAGAAATTCATATCAAGTCAGAACACTTCCAATACATGCCTAATTATTAAACTCCTCGGAATTCAAGTCCAGAATTTCAGAAACAAATCACAAACAGTTCAATAATATTGAAAGTTTAACAATTCAAATCAAACCAATCCTAGGAAATCATCTAGGTTGACTCATAGTACGCTCCAATAAGTTATTGCCTGGATGGTCCGGCAATGTCCGACTGGCATCCAATGTGCTCCTTTGGTTTATACTTTAGCAAAATTCCAGAATTTATCAAATTTTTGGTGGAGAGAGTCAAGGATAGAGAGAGAGACAACTGAAAACCCCAAATGGGTTAGAGTGATTTAGCTCTTATTTTGTAAGGTGAAAAGTTGGTAATTCAACCAAAAGCCAAAATACATAAATAAGCAAGAAGCGTGGTTTGATGGTGGAGAGATTAGGTGAAGCAAACAAACAAAAAGGGAGGTCTCTAAGTTTTTGGTGAAACCAAGGAAGAGTTAGAGAAACCTCTTTTCCTAATGACTAGGTGTCTCTCTTAAGGCTGGACACATGTCTCCAAGGCTAGACATCATTGTGATCTATTCAACTAACTGGGAATTTCATATAAGTTAACTTTGGAATGAATTAGAGACGATTAGCTTTGGTGTAAACTGCCCTTGGATTCTGTAGGTGATTATAATTGTATCCTATCTCCCTCAAAGGCTCAAAGCAATAGAAGGAAAACATTAACCAAATACTAGGAAATATATAATTTAACAAGTTCCTTAAGGTTAATTAACTTTAGATATACTGGTCACCAGTTTACATAGAGAAACCAACAACCTAGGAGTTAGTTTATCTAAAAGAAATTGGACAGATTTTTAGTCAATTCTGATTAGCTTAGTTGCTTCCCTCATAGTTTTCCTTCTTTCAATAATCCTTTAATATTTGATCATACTCCTATTAAGGCACACTAAAGCCTAATAAGGATCAAAAGGAGAACTCCTTTTAGGTTCTTTAAATCTCCACTAGAGCATCCTAGTTTTAGACAAGTTGTCATTAAAGGAATGAATACTCCAATTTTAGGCTCCCATGCCTATCAATTTTCTTAAAGGTTGAAGGTAATCAAAGCTTAACTTATTAAAGTCTTATGGAATTATGTTGATCTAACATTTTGTGACAAAAATTACTTTTAAATCCCTAAATAAATGTCATAAAGCTCTTGCTATGACCCCATCTAACCCTTTAATCAAATCTTAGGAAAGTTTAGAGATGAGAAAGTGTCGCGGTCTAAAAAAAATATAAATTAAATTTTATCTAAACCAACTAGAGACAAGCGCACCCCGTCGACAAGTAATATAAAATGGTAAGAACTGGATATCGTACCCAAGGGAATTCTAATACTCAAGACAATTAAATTAAATGGTGAAAAATTACTCGAACGATCAAGAATTGATTGATTTGAAAATAAAATAAAATAAAGTAAGGAAATCAAGGAAATATGAAAAATGCAAGGTATGAATTAAAAAAATGACTAGATGTAATAAAATGACAGAAATCGACTAAGGTATCAAATTTCAATTGTATTGGACACTAAAAATTGTAACGATGGATTGATCTAGGAATTTCTTCACTTAAGTAGGTCGAACCCAATGTTCATAGGAATTACCTTCTCTTCTAAATCTGAGTCACCCACTTGGTTCATAGATAATTCGGAATAAAAGGTGTTCAATACAAGAAGCCTAAAACTAAGTTCGTTAATCCTAGGTATCCTCACACAAGATCCTAAAGTTGGTCTACAATTTAATCTCAAGTATGTCGCTTGATTAATTTTTTGACAAATTAAATCCCATTAATTATGGAATTTAATCATCTAAGGTCTTAATCTAGGTGATCAAGCTAAATTAGGACTAAATATTCATTCAATAAAAAAAAATCAATAACATAAAAATTATCCTAATCCAATATCAATCTTAACTTTAACCGAAAAAACTTACTCACACATATTCATCAATGTAACATAAATCATGGTCATAATATATGGTTGCATTGATTAAATCCACACAATTAAAATAAATAAGAAATAAAAATAAATTAAATCTCAGTAATAGCTGGGATCGAAAAGCCTTGGCCAAGTCGCTGTCTTTTTTGGTCGCTTGCATAAGAAAAGATAGCTTATATTGAAGGAGGGTTGCGTTGCTATGTTGTTGGATGAGGGATGTTGCGTCTTGTGATGGTGAATGGAGTAGAGGCTGCTAGGTTGTGCTACCACTAGATTCAACATAGATGCCTCAACGTGGATGCTTTAACTAGCTTCAATGTATTATCCCTCCAGCTGCTTTAACGTTTCTTTTCTCCAGCTTCTTCAACGTTTCTTTTCTCCAATAGCTTCCACGTATTTAATCTCCACCAGCTGCTTGCATTTTATATCCACTATCTACCAACGTTTTTATCTCCACCAGCTTCTTCGATTCTTTCCTATGCCACCAGTTGTCTTCAACATGTGTGAGTGGAGAATATTTGTTGAATGGGGGCTGTGTGTCAGTGAGTCAATCAATGGAGTGTGTGAGTGGAGAGTATAAGTTTGAGTGGGGGCTGCTTCCTTCCTTGCCACCTTAACATAGCTGCTTCTTTCCTTGCCACCTCCTGCAACATTTTGGTGTCTCAACTAGCTGCTTCAACATGGGAGTGGAGAGTATGTTTTTTTCTAGTCCATGTACTAAGCACGCACACTAAGACCACCACGCAACCAGACCACCACTTTAGTGTTTTTCTCTCCAGCTGCTTGCGTGATGTGACAAATTAATTTGTTGCTTGTTCTTGGTCCACTTGTGCTGCCTCTTCAGTATCAATGCTGCCTACGCTGCTTTGTTTTTCTTTTGTTCTCTCCACACAGCCCACACCTCACACACAGCACACCACACTACCACCTCTCAACGCAAACCACGCCGCTTGCTATATTAAAAAATGTAATATCTCGATACCCATGTTAAGGCTAGAATAGTAATTTATGAGAAAGTATTGTGAAATTAGGAAATGCACGTCATGCATAAGTTAATTGTGACATACACATTTATTTTGCACATTCATATGATTGTACATGCATTCATTAGCATTTCTGGGTAAATTTGATTTATAAGTGAAAATTGTGGATTAAATTGGAGTGTATTAATTGTGATTTGACAATTTTGGTATATTTTGGATATTTTGAAATTTTTGGTGAATTATTTGAGCTAAAAATTTATTTGATGATAATAGTTATTATTTCAAAATTTTTGGTGAATTATGGATTAATTATCTTGAAAATTAAATTTGGTGTGTATTAGAATTTATTTCGCATTTTTGGAGTCATTTTGGATATTTATGAAAAAAATTGAGGTATTTTAGACTATGAAAATATTGGAATAAAGGATAAATAGAAGTGTGACAATTGTATTAGAAATTAATTGACAAATGGACAAATATGGAGTGACGAATGGATCTATAAATGTGTGACATGTGGACAAAGAGTTAAGTGACAATTAGTAGTCTTTCTTGAAGGAAACTTGTAACACATGTATTGGAGACATGTGTCAAGCCTTAAGAGAGACACCTAGTCATTAGGAAAAGAGGTTTCTGCAACTCTTTCTTGGTTCCGCCAAAAACTTAGAGACCTCCCTTCTTGTTTGTTTGCTTCACCCAAACTCTCCACCATCAAACCTCTCTTCTTGCTCATTTATGTATTTTGGCTTTTGGTTGAATTACCAACTTTTCACCTTACAAAACAAGAGTTAAATCACTCCAACCCATTTGGGGTTTTCAGTTATCTTTCTCTCTAACCTTGACTCTCTCCACCAAAAATTTGATAAATTCTGGAATTTTGCTGAAGTATAAACCAAAGGAGCACATTAGATGTTAGTCAGACATTGCCGAACCATCCAGGCAATAGCTTATTGGAGCATACTGTGAGTCAACCTAGATGATTTCCCAGGATTGATTTGATTTGATTTGTTAAACTTCCAATATTATTGAACTATTTGTGATTTGTTTCTGAAATTTTGGACTTGAAGTTCGAGGAGTTTAATAGTTGGGCATGTATTGAAAGTGTTCTGATTTGATATGAATTTCTGAATGACATTTGATTCTCAACAAAAGTTGAATGCCGGGTTTAGATCCGATGAACGTGAAAAACTTTGTCTAAGCATTTGTATAAGATTGTGATATATGACATATTCAGTATTTGACACATTTCATAAAATGCATACTCAGATAAAGGCATTGTGACTTGAATAGCCAGTTTGAAGCGCTTCCACGTAGAGCTTTGCTCCATGATTATGTCCTGCACGTAGAGTTATGCTCCGTGATTCTGTTCTGACTGAGCCCTATGGGCCAATATTTGTATAAGTATGTGATAGTCACTTAGTCACAACAATAAGAATGAATATGAGTCTAATGTCTATAGCGTTCATATAAGAATGAAATTCATGAATGATTTGCAAAGCTGTAATGAGTGACCATATGTTATGCCATATTGTGTGAGTATTTGGAAAATAAATTATATGTTCTGAATGAATACATGTGATATATGTGATGCGTATATGTAAGTCGGTGAATTCATCAATGATGGTTCACTTATTGAGTTTGCAAAACTCATCAGAAATTGCAATGTGGCTTTCCAAGTACAAGATAGGAGACCTAGTTTCCTAGTCAGTACTTAAGGAATCTTTTGGATAGAGAAATGGCTCAGAGGTCTGTCAGCTAACACTAAAAGTGATATAGTTTTTGTTATTTTTGTAGTTTTTCTAGAACCTAAATAAGGTTTTGTAAATATTTGTTTGATGGAAACAGTGTAAGCTTTATGAATGAATGAAGTGAATGGTTTTAAAAATTTAGTGACTTTCGAGTATGTTAGATGATGCCATGTGTAAGTTGGATTTGTTATTGCACTAACATACCATTTTCATAGGGTATGTACTTGAATGTCCTTTGGGTATTCGGGTATTTACGTTGTGGTAGTGGGATGTTGCATTTTTGGTATCAAAGCATAGTTTGGCATCTTTAGGGACAAATATGAGTTGAGATATGATAAATGGTGAGATATTCCAATGGTGATCACAACTTTTGATTGTTATAGGTCACCTTCCATAGGAGATCACATTGGAAAGTCAGCTGACATAGAGTTTGTAGGAGTCAATTTAGAGTCTCTTGTACCTGAGTTTGCTCAGATGCCTCTGAGAATTCCCGTGAGGTGAGAAAGAAGATATGATAGGCGAGAAAGAAGATATGATAAGCTGAGAAAACAGGGAGTTGTAAACTTCTACAGAAGTACAGACCCGGCTGAGGTAGAAGGGTGGCTAGAGCAAATTAAAAGAGTGTTCGATTAGATGGACTGTTAGGCAGATGAGAGATTCGACGATGCTATCTCACTCCTGCAAGGTCCTGCATATCAGTGGTCAAAAACTGTTCCAGGTAGTATCACCAGACCTTGTAGTTTGACTTGGGAGGATTTCGTGAGAGTTTTCGAGAGAACTATATGCTGAAGATTTACATGGATTAAAAAATGAAAGAATTTTTAGACCTAAAGCAAGGCAGACTCATAGTGGCAGAGTATGAGATAAAATTCAACGGGCTAATGGGATATGCAACTGCATTGATCCCAACAGAGGAAGAAAAATGTAGACGATTTGAGGATAGTTTGAACATGGAGATCAGAATGAGACTAAACATTTCTAACTTGAGCAGTTTTATAGAACTCCAAGCGGCCTCGATCATAATTGAATAATTGTTGAAAGATGGTCAATCAGAGAACAAACAGTAGGTTAGAGGTAAGAGGCAGGATGAGTCTCAAGTTGATTCTGGCAGAAGCTTCAGAAAGCGTTAGAACAAATCATCTCAATTCCAATCTAGATCGAGACAATCTAGATCTCGATGAAGAGGTAGATTGTTCAGTCTAAGGGAGGTAGAAGACAGTTGCCTACCAGTCAATCGCACCAATTGCTTGAATGTGAGCACTATGGTAAAAAACATGGTGGTGAGTGTTGGCAGATATCGGGAGCATGTTTTCGATGTGGCTCACATGAGCATCAAATCAAAGATTGCCCTGAGATGTTGGAAAAACAGTCTGGAGCTAGAGGAGGAACTATGACTGAGGCTACAGTTCAGCAGATTAGAGCTGGTAGACCTACATAGAGAGGCAGAGGTAGAGGTAGGACTTAGTCAGCAGGGTCTAGTGTCAGGACTGAGGTGCGGAGCAACCAGCCGCAATCTCAGGCCAGAGTCTACGCCATTACCAGATAGGAGGTGCAGAACTTTCCAGATGTGGTAGCAGGTGTGTTGAATGTTTTTAATTTTGAGGCATATGCATTGGTAGATCTAGGATCTACTTATTTATTCATCACCCCGCATCTGGCATCTAGATTGCATTGTGAGCGAGAGATACTAAAATGTGGGTTGGTAGTGAGCACTCTAATGGGTGGTATAACAGTAATTGGTGAGGTATGTAAAAGGTGTATAGTTCTGATTGATCATGCAGAATTAGAAGCTGATTTGATCATATTATAGCTGAGAGAAATAGACCTCATCTTAGGCATGGACTGACTCACTGCTCATAGGGTAGTGATAAATTGTTATACTAAGGAGGTAGTGCTTGAATCCCCTAATCAGCCAAGAGTAGTGTTTGGAGGAGTTAGTCAGGCAGTGCCAGCCTAACTAATTTCATTTCTGAGTGGTTTGAGATTGATTCGAGGTGGATGTGAGGCTTATCTGGTCCACATGGTGGATACTCGGAATGAACAAACCATTAAGGACATTCTAGTTATTAGAGAATTTTTGGATGTATTTCCGACTGAAGTATCGGGATTACACCCAGATAGGGAGACGGAGTTCACTATTGATATTGTCCCAGGTGCCACTCCTATATCAATTCCTCCATATAGGATGGCGCCTGTTGAACTGAAAGAACTAAAAACCTAGTTGCATGAGTTATTAGATAAGGGTTTCATCAGGCCTAGTGTTTCACCTTGGGGAGCTCCGGTATTGTTTGTAAAGAAGAAAAATGGAACCCTAAGATTGTGCATTAATTACCGGCAGTTGAATCGAATAACAGTTAAGAATAAATATCCATTATCGAGGATTGATGATTTGTTTGATTAGTTACAGGGAGCTCAGGTGTTCACAAAGTTAAACTTGAGATCGGGTTATTATCAGCTGAAGATAGCTGAGACGGATGCTCCCAAAAGTGCAATTAGAACCAGATATGGGCACTTCTAGTTTTTGGTAATGCCATTTAGATTGACTAATGCTCCAACAGCTTTTATAGCATTGATGAATAAGGTATTTCAACCTTATTTTGATCAATTTGTAATTGTCTTTATTGATGACATTTTGGTGTACTCGAAGTGTAGAGAAGATCATATGACACATCTGAGAATGGTTCTTCAGACAATGAGGGAGAAACAGTTATATGCCAAGTTCAGCAAGTGTGAATTTTGGCTTAATCGAGTAATATTTCTGGGTCATATCGTGTCTGGGCAGGGCATTTAGGTGGACCAAAAGAAAATAGAAGTTGTAATGAAGTGGGAGGCTCCAAAGAATGTGTCTGAGATTTGAAGTTTCCTTGGATTAGCTGGGTATTACAGAAGCTTTGTTGAAGGGTTTTCACTGATTTTGGCCCCTTTACAAAACTTCTGAGAAAGAATGTGGTTTTCAGATGGAGTGATGATTGTCAGAGGATTTTTGAGGAACTAAAGCATCGGTTAACTTCAGCACCTGTATTAGCTATCCTATCGGGTTCTGGAGGTTATGTTGTGTACAATGATGCGTCGCATCAGGGTTTAGGATATGTACTAATGCAGTATGGTAAAGTCATAGCTTATGCATCGAGACAATTGAGGTCCCATGAATTTAATTATTCAGTTCATGATCTGGAACTTGCTGCATTAGTATTTGCTTTGAAAATTTGGAGACACTACCTGTATGGAGAAACTTTTCTAGTGTACACTGACCATAAAAGTTTGAAATATCTGTTGGGACAGAAGGAGTTAAATATGAGACAGAGGAGGTGGATAGAATTGTTAAAAGACTATGATTGTACAATTGAGTATCATCCTAGCAAAGCTAATGTTGTAGCTGATGCATTGAGTAGGAAATCATATAGCAGTGTGGCACAAGTATAGTTATCGAGGTTACCTAGCCTAGTGCAGTTCAAAGCACTAAATGTTGATTTGAATTTGGAGCAGAATGATAGATTGATAGCTACTTTGAAGTTGAGACCTGTTTTGATTGAACGAATCAAAGAGGCTCAGAGAAGAGATCCAGATTTAGTGAAGTTAATTGAGAAGTTGAAAGCGAATCCAGATTCTAAATTTAAAGTGAGAGATGACACTTTGAGGTTAAAGTAAAGATTATGTGTGCCCAATATTGACAATTTTAGGAAAGAGATTTTGGAGGAAGCACATTTAGCAGTGTATGCTATGCATCCTAGTACTAACAAGATGTATAACACATTGAAACAACGTTATTGGTGGCCTAGTATGAAAAAGCAAGTAACAGAGTTTGTGTCTAAATGCATAACTTGTCAGCAGGTTAAGGCTGAGCATCAAGCTCCAGTAAGGAAATTACATTCGTTACCTATTCCAGATTGGAAATGAGAATGAATCACAATGGATTTCATTATAGGTTTACCGAGGACTCTGAGGCAACATGATGCCATTTGGATCATTATGGATGGACTGACCAAATCGGCTCATTTCTTGCCAGTAAGAGAAAGTCTTTCACTAGATCAGTTAGCTCAGGGATATGTGAATGAGGTTGTGAGGTTACATGGGGTTCCAGTGTCCATAGTTTCGGACAAGGATCTTAGATTTACCTCGAGATTTTAGGGTAGTTTATAGACAGCTTTGGGTACGAAGCTGAATTTCAATACGACCTTTCATCCTTAGATAGATGGTCAAAGTGAGAGAACGATCAAGACTGTCGAGGCTATGCTTAGAGCTTGTGTTTTGGAGTTTCAGGGAGCATGGTATAAATATATAACTTTGATTGAATTTGCCTACAATAATCAGTATTATAGTAGTATTGGTATGGCTCCATATGAGGCGTTGTATGGTAGGAAGTGTCTTTCGCCTTTATACTGGGATGAAGAGGGTCTAAGAATTGTTGAAGGCCCATAATTGATTCAAGATACCATTGATAAGGTAAAATTGATCCGCAGCAGAATTAAAATGGCATAAGATAGACAGAAAAGCTATGTGGATCAACAAAGGAGAGATATGGAGTATCAAGTTGGTGACACAGTATTTTTGAGAGTATCACCTTGGCAAGGTGTACTGAGATTTAGTAAGAAGGGCAAGTTAAGTCCGAGGTATATTGGTCTATATGAGATAATTGAAAGAATCGGACCATTGGCTTATGAGTTAGCCTTACCTTGGGAAATGACTCAGATACATAATGTGTTTCATGTAAGCATGTTTAGACGATATCGGTTGGATCCAACTCATGTGATACTGACTCAGGAGATTGAAGTCTTTAGTAATATGAGCTATATTGAGGAACCTGTGAGGATAATTGATTACCAGAATAAGCAACTGAGGCACCGAGTGATACCGATGGTGAAAGTCCTTTGGAAGAATCATTAGAGTGAAGAAGCCACATGGGAAACGGAGGAACATATAAGGAATCAATACTCCTAATTGTTTGATCATTCAGGTAAGAATTTTGAGGACAAAATTTTTGTTAGGAGGGGAGAGTTGTAACATCCCGATACCCATGTTAAGGCTAGAATAGTAATTTATGAGAAAGTATTGTGAAATTAGGAAAATGCACGTCATGTATAAGTTAATTGTGACATACACATTTATTTTGCACATTCATATGATTGTACATGCATTTATTAGCATTTTCGGGTAAATTTGATTTATAAGTAGGAATTGTGGATTAAATTTGACTATATTAATTGTGATTTGACAATTTTGGTATATTTTGGATATTTTGAAATTTTTGGTGAATTATTTGAGCTGAAAATTTATTTGGTGATAATAGTTATTATTTCAAAATTTTTGGTAAATTATGGATTAATTATCTTGAAAATTAAATTTGGTGTCTGTTAGAATTTATTCCGCATTTTTGGAGAAATTTTAGATATTTTAGAGATTTATCAAAAAAAATTGAGGTATTTTAGACTAGGAAAAATATTGAAATAAGGGATAAATAGAAGTGTGACAATTGTATTAGAAGTTAATTGACAAATGGGCAAATTATGGAGTGACAAATGGATCTATTAATGTGTGACATGTGGACAAAGAGTTAAGTGACAATTGGTAACCTTCCTTGGAGGACACTTGTAACACATGCATTGGAGACAAGTGTTAAGCCTTAAGAGAGACACCTAGTCATTAGGAAAAGAAGGTTTCTGCAACTCTTCCTTGGTTCCATCGAAAACTTAATGACCTCCCTTTTTGTTTGTTTGCTTCATCCAAACTCTCCACCATCAAACGTCTCTTCTTACTTATTTATGTATTTTGGCTATTGGTTGAATTACCAACTTTTCACCTTATAAAACAAGAGATGAATCACTCCAACCCATTTGGGGCTTTCATTTGTCTCTCTCTCTATCTTTGACTCTCTCCACCAAAAATTTGATAAATTATGGAATTTTTCTGAAGTATAAACCGAAGGAGCACATCGAACGCTAGTCGGACATTGTCGGACCATCCAGATAATAACTTATTGGAGCGTACTATGAGTCAACCTAGATGATTTCTTAGGATTGTTTTGATTTGAATTAATTTGATTTGTTAAACTTACAATAATATTGAACTGTTTGTGATCTATTTCTGAAATTCTGGACTTGAAGTTCGAGGAGTTTAATAGTTGGGCATGTATTGGAAGGGTGGTTCTGATTTGATATGAATTTTTGAATAACATTTGGTTCTTAACAAAAATTGAATGCCAGACTTAGGTCTAATGACTGTGAAAAACTTTGTCTGAGCATTTGTATAAGGTTGTGATATATTACATATCCAGTATTTGATGCATTTCACAAAATGCATGCTTAGATAAAGGCATTGTGGCTTGAGTAGCCAGTTTGAAGCGCTTCCATGTAGAGCTTTGCTCTGTGATATATGTTTCGCATGTAGAGCTATGCTCTGTGATTTTATTCTGACTGAGCCCTATGGGCCAATATTTGTATAAGTATCTGATAGACACTCAGTCACAACAATAAGAACAAATGTGAGTCTCATGAATATAGCATTCATATAAGATTAAAATTCATGAATGATTTGCAAAGTTGTAATGAGTGACTATGTGTTATGCCATGTTGTGTGAGTATCTGAAAAATAAATTATATGTTCTGAATGAATATCTGTGATATATGTGATGTGTATATGTAATCCGATGAATTTATCAATGATGGTTCACTCATTGAGTTTGCAAAACTCATAAAAAATTACAATGTGGCTTTTCAGGTATGAGACAGGAGACTTAGTTCCTTGGTCAGGACTTAAGGAATCTTTTGGATAGAGAAATGGCTCAGAAATTTGTCAGCTGACACCAGAAGTGATATAGCTTCTTTTTGTAGTTTTGTTAGAACCTATATAAGGTTTTGTAAATATTTGTTTGATAGAAATAGTGTAAGCTTTATGAATGAATGAAGTGAATGGTTTTAAAAATTTAGTGACTTTCGAGTATGTTAGATGATGCCATGTGTAAATTGGATTTATTACTTCTCCAACATACCATTTTCATAGGGTATGTACTTGAATGTCCTTCAAGTATTCAGGTATTTACCTTGTGGCACTGGGATGCTGCATTTTTGGTATCAAAGCATAGTTTGGCATCTTTAGGGACAAATATGGGTTGAGATATGATAAATAGTGAGATATTCCGATAGTGATCACAACTTTTGTTTGTTATAGGTCACCTTCCATACGAGATCACGTTGGACAGTTAGCTGACATGGAGTCTGTAGGAGTCAATTTAGAGTCTCCTATACTTGAGCTTACTCAGATGGCTCCGAGAATTCCCATAAGGTGAGAAAGAAGATATGATAAGCTGAGAAAATAGGGAGCTGTAGACTTCTACGGAAGTACAAACCCAGCTGAGGCAGAAGGGTGGTGAAAGCGAACTGAAAAAGTGTTCAATCAGATGGACTATGAGGCAGATGAGAGATTTGACTATGCTGTCTCACTCCTGCAAGGTCCTGCATATCAGTGGTGGAAAACTGTTCCTGGCAATACCACCAGACCTTGTAGTTTGACTTGGAAGGATTTCCTGAGAGTGTTCCGAGAGAACTACATGCCGAAGATTTACATGGATCAAAAAATGAAAGAATTTTTAGACTTGAAGCAAGGTAGACTCACAACGGCAGAGTATGAGATAAAATTCAATGAGCTAATAGGATATACAACTACATTGATCCCAACTAAGGAAGAAAAATGTAGATGATTTGAGGATGGTTTGAACATGGAGATCAGAACGAGACTAAACATTTTCAACTTGAGCAGTTTTATAGAACTCCGAGCGACCTCAATCAAAATTGAACAATTGTTGAAAGATGGTCAGGCAGAGAATGAATAGGAGGTTAAAGGTAAGAGGCAGGATGAGTCTCAGGTTGATTCTGGAAGAAGCTTCAAAAAGCGTCAGAACAGATCGTCTCGATTCTAGTCTAGATTGAGACAATCTGGATCTCGACGAAAAGGTATATTTGTTCAGTCTGGGGAGGCAGAAGATAGATGCCTGCCAGTCAATCACACCAATTGCCTGAATGTGAGCATTGTGGTAAAAAGCATGGTGGTGAGTGTTGGCAGATATCGGGAGCATATTTTCGATATGGCTCATATGAGCATCAGATCAAAGATTGCCCTGAGATGTTGGAAACACAGTCTAGAGCTAAAGGAGGAACTATGACTAAGACTACAGTTCAGCAGAGTAGAGCTGGCAGACCTGCATAAAGAGGCAGAGGTAGAGGTAGGACTCAGTTTACAGGGCCTAGCATCATGACTGAGGTGAGGAGCAACCAGCCGCAATCTCAAGCCAGGGTTTACGCCATTACCAAATAGGAGGTGCAGAACTTTCTAAATGTGGTAGTAGGTGTGTTGAATATTTTTAATTTTGAGGCATATGCATTTGTAGATCTAGGATCTACCCATTCATTCATCACCTCGCATCTAGCATCTATCCTTGACTCATCATTTAAGGAATTAACAAGTGTCTTTCATGATGACTTCATAATATACATATTGGTCTAAAAAGGATCAATTCCTTAAATGAAAGATTCCTGGGTTAATTGAGAATATAATTTTACCATTAAAACGAGCAGGATTGTTATGATTGTAGTCCAATCTTTTTCTGAAAACCAAAAACCCTTGATTAAAGATTTCTGCTTTATTTTGGTTAGACCTACAAAATGTGGCCTTTTAAAGACTAACCCATTTGTTTATTAGGGGTCATTAAAACGCTGAAATTCCATATTAGAAAACTTATTTGGAAGGAATATTACTAGCCTTTTACCTCTTAGTCTTTCAACTAGTTTTGTTCCTACTAGTACTAGGTTTTAAATTGTTGATGTTCACTTTATATTGACTTTAGAATCATTAAAGCTTGACAAGTCTGCTTGTAAAGAGCTAGGATTGTTTCTTGGAGATCTTTTTGAGGATATGATTTTCTCTGTGGCATGGTCTTCCTCTATAAGGGGTGTAGGAACTTACAGAGATTTCACTATAGGTCTTTGGTGTTAGGCTATCCCTTTGTACTTCTCTAGGAAGGTTCAGAGTATCATTCATAGTTGTATTATATTATATGTCTTCAGAAGGACTTAATGCTATAGGATTAAAAGTGCTTAAGTCTTTCTTGCATTGAGGTTCTTGATTTTTTGGTCTCCAAACTTTCACCATGCCCTTTCCTAGAGGTTTCTAAGGGCATGTAACTTAAATAACATCCTCTGTCAACTTGCCTTCTTCATTAAATTATATAATCTTGATGGAGTCAGGCAAATCCTTCTCAAGTCCTACCTCAACACATACTCAAGCAAAGCCTATCCTCTTAAGGGTAGCAATATTTTCATCTATGCTAATAGGTTTCTCTAGTGAGCTAACAATATGGCTCAAACCTTTTGAAGGCCAATTTTCCAATGGGACTTCATGAAAATTTTCCCACACTGGAACGGAATCTAACTTTGACCTATCCAGGAAAAACCCAGGTTTCCACTTTCTCACCTGCATTGGTTTCCCTTGAATAAGTCATGACCCCATGTCAATGTTTTCTTAAGCCATTTCCTTTGAAGAAAACCTAAAGATGAAGAAATCATATTTAATCAGAGTGTTTTCTAAGCCAAAACTTCTCAAATTGTTCTTTTCCTATTGTTGAACCAAAAGGAACTCTAGATGTTTGTTTATAAATTAACCTACAATAGTTGCTTGCAACTTCCTTGCTCCAATCTGGAGTACCTCTGGTGGAGGAAAAATTGCTTTACCTTCTTTAATGGTTATGATATAATGTAGCTTGCCAAAGGTACCTACATATCCTACTACCTTATTCCAATCAAGTTTCTTAACATGTTACTTTAACAATGGGGGGAGCTTTCAGCTTCTCAGCCTCGGTGCTCAGCTTTGGAACAGAGAGGAAGGATGAGTTTGAATGGAGGTCAAAGGATGGGGCAGACTAAAAAGATAAGGGAGAGATGCCAGAAGGACCTATTATGAATATACCAATAATAGTAAAGAGTTTGAGATAAAAGGAAGGAGGGAGAATAGTTTCAAAGAAAAGAGAAAGGAAAATTCAAAGCAAACGGGTCAAGACCAAGTGAATCGATTAAACGGGGAGACAGGGGTTAGTGAGAAGGAAAAGCTTCTCTCACTATCTATTTACGTCAAGTTAAACTGACAGACACATAACCAAAATTTTGAAGTGTTGCAAATTTTAAGTTAAATGAATTAGATTATTATAATGTTAAGGTTATTTTTAAACACTATAAAGATGTTAGATTTATTCTATATTTTTTTATAAATTTTTTTGTTCAAAATAATCTTTTTGTCTTTTTCTATTTTCTTTCTAACATTTTTACAAAATAGTAATATAATTTCCATAATACCAAGAGTCACTTTTATTATTTTCATTTATCACATTTTTTAATATTTTGTAAAAATATTAACTACAAAGATGTTTAAGAAACCATTAAAATAATAAAAACATATACTTAATTTTTTTTATAAAACAGTGATGTAATCTTTATAATACTAAGATTCTTACTATTTTTATTTATATTACATTTTATTATTTTGATAAAAATGCATACAAGTAATCTTTATAATACTAAGATTCTTATTATTTTTATTTATATCACATTTTATTATTTTGACAAAAAAATTACGTACAAGTATCACTATTTATTATGTTACAAGAATTCTTTCATTTTTATATGAAATATGTGCTTTCTAATGCAAAGAAAACATTAATTCTTTTTAGTTTCTTCTCTTTAAAAATTAGTATATATATATATAACTTGTAGAAAATATAAAGCTTCCAATTATGTGATTTTTTTTTCCTGAATTATGTTAGTTTTAAGGTCTTGTTGGTAACAGGTAATGAAGAGATGAGAATGAGAATATTGCAACCTTCATTCCTAACTTTTAGTTGTTTGGTTATCGATAATAGATAAGATAGAGAATGACAAAACTTGAATGAATCTTAAATAATCTCATACTTTTATTCCTAAGGGGGTGTGGGTATACACGAGAATGAAAAATCTGAAATGAAAGATAAAGATACTATTAGAATATTGCCAAGTTGTTGTCAAGATATTATCAATATATTGATTCTTATTAGAATATTATCATCAAAATAATCTTTTATATTAATTTCTTTAATAATTATTTTATTTTGTTTTTTGATACTTTTATTCTTATTGTAAAAATTATTCATAATTATTTAAAAACTAATAATCTTATAAATCATTAATTTTTTTGATTAACTATTTATAAAATATTATAATTAAAAAATTATATAATAACTAAATATAAGTCAAAAAATCAAATATTTGTCTTTTATTTATTCAACATAACTTCTTCTTTTTTCTTCTCTTTTTCTTTATGTTTCATCTCAACTGAAACTCTTTATTCGCTCTTCCTTTGTGGTTGCTTCTAAACATATCTCTCTAGGTCAGTTTTTGCTTTTCTAAACTTTTTTAATTTCTTTATTTTTCTTTTTGTAATAAATTTGTGTTTTTATTTTCTCATGAACATGTTAATCATCTTTTGGGAAATCATTGAATTGATTAAAAGAAGAAACAACAAGCCATTTAGGTTTGCACGATAAAATAATAAAATCATTTCAATTTGCACAAGAGAAAAAATGAATAATAAATGATCTGAAAACCATTAATTATTGTTTCTTTTTCTTTTGTCAATGATGATGCATCCATTTGTCATTAAATTTATGACTTATTTTCCTGTTTCCTTAATAACTATGCTTTTTATATTTATATTATCTTTGTAACCTAAATTAACTTTTGTGGGGAAGGGGTCTCTCATAATGTTGTGTCTAGTGAATGTCGTTAACTTACACGAACACATGATAGGATAAATTTTGAGGGGATAAGGTACGATATTAAAAATTGAAAATATGCAGTGGAGAAGATAAAGAAAGAATACACATTTTTAGATTATAAATTTGAGTTACATAAAGATTATCTTCCTTACATGATGCCAATGAAAATAGGAAAATATTCCTAATTCAATAAAACTACCTATATTATCTATTTGTTAATATTAATTAATGACTGTCTTGTTTTTATATTTCGAATGCAACCTTGTCATCTCATATCCATTTTGGTGTGAAATATATGTTAAAGTTTTTATCTCCACCAAATGTCTATATAGAAAATCTTAAATATTGAAAATTTTTATTAAGTTCAAGCAATACTTTATAAGGTCCTTATGGATGTTAACGTTAACTGAGAGACCTTTGAAGTTATTAATTTTAAACCGAAAATAATATTATTTTCCTTGAACACTAATACTTTGATTTTTTAGTTTATTTCATGGTTATTATTTTTTTAATGGCAGTCATGGCCCGTACACCTCAACATTACAATTTTCTATATTTATGGTACATATTATGAAGAAGAAGGATGAGATTATTGCAACATTATTAAGCTTATTATCATATCTACTAAAGAGGCACAATTTGAGAATGATAAAAGAGCCTAGTAAGCATAATCCATTAATTCAAATAGCACATCTTAATGTTATGATTGTGCACAGTGACATTGCATGCATTGAGCAACTTCGTATGAATAGGCATATTTTTTGCATATTATGCTCAATGCTACAGAATATTGGTGGATTAAAAGATACTAGAAATATAGATGTAGAGGAAATGGTAGTAATATTTTTACATCTCCTTGCATTTGACAAGAGAAATTGAGAAATCAAGTATAATTTTCAGCGTTAAGGAGAGATGATAAGTCGAGATTTTCATAATGTATTGAGAGCTCTGCTTAAGTTATGGAGAGTTGTACTTAAAGTCCTTGAACCTGTCCTTTATAATAGCACCGATGAAAGATGGAGGTGGTTTAAGTTAATAATATTCATTTATGAAGTTTTATTTGGTACGAAGTTACTTTTGGTTGATAATGACTAGATATGATTTTGCTAATTTTAGAATTGCTTTATAGCTTTGGATGGTACATATATTAAGGTACACGTACCAAATACTGAAAAAGTCTAATATCATACTAGAAAGAATGAGATTGTCACAAATGTCTTGGGCGTGTGTTTTATCGATATGCAATTTATATATGTACTACCTAGATGGGAAGGTTCAGTTGTTGATGGTAGGGTGCTTCGAGATGCATTATCTAGAAGAAATGGATTAAAAATTCATTGGGGTGAGATATTCAATGTTATATGTCCAAATTAATTTCCTATATATTAAAATCATTTGATTTATACATTTAATATATCATGTAATAGGTCAATATTATCTTGTTAATGTTGAATATAGAAATTGAGAGGGATTTCTTGCACCGTATAGAGGACAACGATATCATCTTACTGAATGGAGATCAAGACATCAACCAAATACTTAAGAAGAGTATTTCAATATGAAACATTATGCAGCTGGAAATGTTATTGAAAGGACATTTGGATTATTAAAGTTACTATTGAGAATCTTAAGAAGTCCATCTTATTATTCAATTGAGACTCAAACTGATATCATATTAGCTTGGTGTTACATTCATAATTTTATTCGTCAACATGTAAGGAAAGATCCACTGGAAGATGAGTTGGATGATATACTAGAAAATAATGTTCATGTTGATTACATTGATGATATTAAAACATTTGATGAATGGACTGCATGGAGAGATAATTTGGTAAGGGAAATGTTTATGTCATAGAGAGCTAGATAAGGTCATTGACATTTATTATTAATAATTTATATAACTTGTTGTTTTCTTCAAAATCTTTGAATATTATCTGTCATTCATGAATAATATTTATTCCTTTTACATATGCAATATTTTAAATTTTTTATTTAATTTCGTTTTTTGTTATAACTTTTAATTGAATGTGTCTTATTGATGGAATCTCGTGAAGAAAATAGAAATAATATGTAATACATACCTATTCAAGGAAGAGGAAAAAATTAAAAGATATTGGAATAGTGAGGAAGAAAAAATGCTTGTTGATATACTTTATGGTTTGACAGGCACCAATTGGAAGATAGATTGTAACTATAAGAATCTATACTATGCTGAAATTGAAAGACATCTTAAAGAAAGAATGCTAGAAGCTGATCTCAAAGAAAAGCCTAACATTGAATCCAAAGTTAAAATTTTGAAGAAGCTACTTGGATACATATTGGATATTCAAAAGAATGGTAGCGGATTTGGATGGGATGAGGAGCCAAAAATGGTGATTGGTGATAAAGACGTATATATAGGTTGGGCAAAGGCATAAATAATTTTTTTCTTTTTTCTATTTATTTTTATTGAAATTATTATTTGTGCACATAATTATTTATGATAATGTTATTATTGTTATTATGTAGAGTTCTGAAGGAGCGTTAGCTTTATACTTGAAACCATTTGTCCATTTTGATTGGCTAGCTGAAATTTATGCAAAAGATAGAGCAATAAGAAATAGGGATCGAGGTCCAGGTGAAGAAAGTATAGAAGGAAATGACAACAATATTGAAAGATGTAGTAATGTAAATAACGAACAGTCAAACATTGGAAATGATGAAGTGTTGGCTCCCGAAAATTTTTCTTGATGAATAAGTATGACAAATTAATTATGAGTTCTTTATGGAATTATTTTTGTGGAGTTAATTATTATGATAATGTTATTAAGATTATATGATACAGGTTAATTTGATTAAAGTGTTAAGGTAGTAAGATTGTATATGGGTGTTTTTGGTAGTTCACTTAAGCATTTAAGTTATAAGGTATTAAAGGAAGGATAAAAGGGATTTTGCACACTCGTTAAGGGTATTATAGGAAAAAGAATATGTTTTCTTGCTTGTTAATAAGAGAAAAACATGAATTTGAAGGGAGAGAAGAGTGAAAAACGAAAATAAGAGAGAAGAATGAGAGAATTCGTCCAAGAGAGAAAGGAAGAGAGAAAAAGTTAGGTTTCAATTTTTCTTAGCCTTTGAGAGAGATTTTGAGGTAGTTCAAGAAGAGAAAAAGGAAGAGGAAGATAAGAGCTTCCATTATAGCCAAATATCTTTCCATTTGGTGAAGAATCAAGGTAAACCCATTTTGAATCTTTTGAATTTTGGATGGGTTTTAGTTCAAGAAGCTTAGGAAATGCATGAGTTTAAGCTTTTTAGGATCAATTTTATGCATATGTTTCTTTGGGTTCTCAAATTAGAGTTCTTATTGCATTAGAAATTTTGTCAAGGTTAAGAGAATCAAAAGAGGCAAGAGGAGCAAAAGGAGAGGCATTTTTTAGCAAGTCTTTAAGCAAAGAATTCAAGGTGGGTTATATTTTTATAATTAAGTAATAAGCCATTAAAGTTCCTTTCAAGAAATTGAAATAAATGATTTTCTACTACTTTATTTTTATATGCATTTATTGCTTTTTAAATGCTTTAAGAATGTGTTACATGTTTGTATATGAATTTTGATATTGGTTTATGGAAACGATTTTGAAAGAATAGTGATTTTTGAAACGATATTATGATTATGAAATCAAGTTTCAAAAATGTGCCATTTTGGGCAATATGTTTACAAGATGTGAAATACATGATTATGTGGGTTTGTGGTGGTCCCCTAAGTTATGTCAAGTGCACTTTAACTAAAGGCTTCTCTCGTCTGCCCACTAGTGACATGGAGCTCCTTAACGCACTTCCCTAAGTTCATGGCTATGCAAGACCATTAAGTAAAATTGCAATAGTATGTTCTGTTCATGGCTACACAGGACTATTATGTAGAAATATGTAGTACGTTCCATTTTAATCCACCTAAATCATTTTGTTGTGCTTATGTGTTGACAAATTTGTTCAATGCATGAATTATGTTACTTATAAATGGCTTGATAAATGAGAATTTGGAAAATATGTGCTTATTGATTCAATATGAATTTTTACAATGGAAATGAATATTTCAATGGTTTTGCTTGTTATCGTTTATAAAATTATTACTCACGAGCTTTAAGCTCACCCCCCTTCGGTCCCCTATTCAGGTGATGAGCAAGAGATCGAGTGAAAGAGAGTCAAGACATCACTCCGAATTTACATGTTTTGTTTTGTTTTGGAGTAATTTATGTAAAACAAGGCTATAGCCGCATTTTGAGCAATTGTCGTTCGAGTATCTTTTATATTTTGAAATTTTGCGAAATGATGTATTGTGACTTGAAATGCCATTAAATTTTTGTAAACTCTTATCTTATGATGTTAATGAAACATGAATTGTGTATGGATGAGGTTGAGTTGAAATTAAGTATACTAGAAGGAGTTATCAACTTAAGATGATGAATGCTGAACATGAATTATTGTTATGTATAAGTGATATGTTATGGAAAAGAAAGATCGGATCTTTGTGAATAATGAGTTTAATGAGATAATATTGGCAGTTGAATGGTTATGCTCATGACTTTCCAAGTTGAACATTACATTTTAAACCTTTCATAGGGGGTAAGAATTTGTGTTCTGACTTCAAGGAAAAAACTGTATTAAAGTAGGCTCAATTGGACAAAGTTGTCTTCTTCGAAGTTGTAGATTATCTTTCTAGCTTTTCAATGATATAAAGTATGAAATTTTTGGATATTGGGATTGAAAGGTACGGTCATTATAATTTAGTAATGCTATACATGATGTATACAGGACAGCTATAGTGCAAGATGAGAATTAGTTGTATGTGATGAATCAACTGAGTGGAGATTTAGGAATTTAATGAAATCAATGTGGTAACTGAATGGTTAAGAAGGAGTTATCAACTTAAGATGATGAATGCTGAACATGAATTATTGTTATGTATAAGTGATATGTTATGGAAAAGAAAGATCGGATCTTTGTGAATAATGAGTTTAATGAGATAATATTGGCAGTTGAATGGTTATGCTCATGACTTTCCAAGTTGAACATTACATTTTAAACCTTTCATAGGGGGTAAGAATTTGTGTTCTGACTTCAAGGAAAAAACTGTATTAAAGTAGGCTCAATTGGACAAAGTTGTCTTCTTCGAAGTTGTAGATTATCTTTCTAGCTTTTCAATGATATAAAGTATGAAATTTTTGGATATTGGGATTGAAAGGTACGGTCATTATAATTTAGTAATGCTATACATGATGTATACAGGACAGCTATAGTGCAAGATGAGAATTAGTTGTATGTGATGAATCAACTGAGTGGAGATTTAGGAATTTAATGAAATCAATGTGGTAACTGAATGGTTAAGAAGTGATATTACATTAGAAGAAGTGAATTTGGGAAGATTATGAGTGAAAGTGATGTTAGAATGTATGTAGGAACCATTGGAGATGCTTTGGAGGGAGTTTTGTCTCACCTATGTTTGCTAGATGGACTTTAGGTCCATTAAATGGACCTTCTAGGGTCTGGAAATGTCCTCAAGCCAATCCATGTCTGTTAAATAGGCCTTCACAGGTCTAGAAGAAACCCCAAAGCTCGTGTATGTCTGTTAGGTGGAGGTGTATGTCTGTTTACACTGTACACTTTCGGAAATATGCAATTTTGACCTTTTAGATGGAAAAATCTCTCTCTGGGTCTTCACAAAAGTTGTAGATCTTGAAGTCCTCTTCGAAACCGTCCTAAAACAACCTCAATCTGATAACTATAGCAAAAGTTATGTCAATTTTCCCAAAATAGGTACAATATGATTGAGGACATAACTATGTCTGATTCTTTTGGCCATAATTTCATCATCCGACCTCCAAATGAAGTGATTCTTGAACCAATAGATTCTTAACATATTGCTCTATCTCTACATAAAAATAGATAGGTAGCCTTTTGTATTGATTTGAAAAGTATTGATAGAAAGAAAGTGAGGAAATCGGTTGGAGGAGCATGACTTAGTTATGAATATACTTTGGCCATTTAAGCATATCTTGATTTATATTGATCAAATAGGAAACTTTTGAGATGTTATAGAATGAAGATGAATTGATGTTAGCTAAGGAGATTTCATGGAAATAACCCCACAGGAAAGTACGCTCAAGTATTATAACTTTCGGATAGTTAGGCTCCAGAAACAGGGTCCAATATGGAGAATGTGTGACTCAAAACAATTCAACATCACCATCTAAACCTGGAGAAAGAACCACAAGAAGAGCATCAACCAGTTCAGATAGAACTTTTGGAGCTATCAAACAACATAAAAAGCTTGGTTGAATCTGAACATGAATCTGCTTCGAACCATTTACTCTTTTTGTGAATTAGTGAGAAAATAACCCACATATTTGATGTATTGAAAGAGGTTGGAGGAGTTTCATCAATGAAGTTGGTTAAAGCAACAAGACTGATCGGTGAAGATGATAAAAAGGTTGAGGTCCTTTTTAGTATGCCTAATAATTACAAAATGTTGAGGTCCTTTTCAATAGATCATAAAGTTGACGGTGGAATGAAAACTTGAAGGAAATTAGAATAGAAGTCTGATTCATGGTGATGTCTGTGATACAAATATAGGCAAAGTGTCTTTCGAGGATGGAAATTGGAATCACAGACATCTCAAAAGCATGAAAGCATTAGCCAAATCAGTTTATCTTTTTCTTTCCAAATTTTGCACAAACAATGTACACTTTATGAATGCTAACTTGTCAATTATCATTATAACGTCTTATCTAAGTACCTTCACACCCATGATGGCAAAGTTTAAATAGAGATTAGAAGAAATAGTGAAATTAGCACAATCTGTAAAGACAGCACTCTGGACATTGAACATCCTTAACACTAGGGTACTACCTAATGCTTCTATTTCTATTTGCAAGATTACTCATAAGACAAAAGATAAATTTTCCAGTACAAGTGAAGCACAAAGATGTACAAAGGGAAAAAGCCAGAAAAATTTAAGACATTCTAATGCATTAGATTTTTTCCATTACTAATGAATTCTCCACTTTCATCCCATGGGCGATTATCAAAGGACCTCCCTATGATACTGCGCTTCTCATTTACAGTCCCATCATCACAACGATATTGTGGAAAGTAATCCAAGAATCCTTTGCTTCCTAATTCATCAATTCCATTGAAGAGAAAGTTCCTTACCAAGTCCTACAAGTTGAAGTGAAATAAGGAACTTCATTGCCATTTTGGTGGAGAAGTTACTGAACTCAGTAAAGCAACCACTATACCTTTGCTAATGTATCACCTATCAACCTTTTAAGAATTCCATGACCTGGATCCTGCTTCCGTGAGAGAGAGAGAGAGAGATTAGAAACAAAATAAATGGCATGCACAAATATCCAGTGCCTCCCTCATTTATACCTTCACGTAAAACTAAAACTGTAATGCATGGTTACTCAGTCACTGGAACTAGTAAAGTGACTTGGAATCAACAGATTGTCTTCTACCATCTCATGAAATATATAGAATGAAACTAGGGAATGCTGTGACAAATCTCACACCTAAAATTGAGTCCCGGAACCCAACAGAGAGATGGACCGAAACAATCGGTCGCATGAACAAAAAAACCAATAACAAGTATGCAAGACAAGGACCTTTTCTGCTCTCCAGGTTAGATACTTATGTTGTGCTTCTTGATTACACATGGTTTGAGATGCATCTGTCTCCTCAGCTTGGTCAATCAGCTCAAGCCATGCCTAAAGAGCAGGAGATGTAGATTAACTTGGACTTCTGTAGTTTCTCAAAATAATAATGAACATATGCTTGATGATATCCTGCTTATAACATGTCTTCTTGTTGCAAGAAATTTCACTTTCAGAAGCAGAAGTCAAAAAATCTCTACCTTGTAGTACTCTACAAATGCAGAATATAAAGTGTCATGTTTTTCGTTGGTTGAAGTATACTTGGTCCATATCACGATTGGTGAGAAAAATTTCAAGGATTCACTTGTTAGCTTCCCTCCCCAAGGAAAAAGCTGCATGAAATCTGTTTTCAGTCACCATACCATTAACTTATAAAGTGAACCGAGAAACAAGCAATGAAGGTCTATCTAATATGTCATGAATAGGATTCCACTTACCTCAGCATACTTAACACCTAAAGGCATTAAGCTTCTGTAGTATTTTTCTTTGTAATCTCCTTGTTCAATGACATTATGCAAGGGGTTGAGGTCCCTACAAAGTGATGACCAAGGTTGAGTTTGCAGGGCTTATTCTCAAAGCATATCAGTTTCAGCTTATTAGAACTTCTGTCTGAAGTGTAAAGTGGTAGAATCTGGAGATGGTTGCTAAAATTAACATGTTGAGTGCAGACTCAGAGAAGAAAAACACACCAAATAAATAAAAGAAGGTGACAAGTAGCAACAGAAAAATATGCCTGTGAAACAGGGCTGGTTATTACAGTTACAAATTTGAAGAATAGTTTATGCCTTGACTTTGATTTTCTCATCACTCACAAATTTAACCATTAAACGATATAAAAAAAGTGAAAGGAACAGGTTAAAGCCTAGAAGCTGTACGTGAAAAGAAAAGCTCAAACAAAAAAAAAAACATGTTTGACTATACAGAAGATTTGTGCAAGCTGAACTAAGAAAAAGAACTTACAAGACAACAATGTTCATGTTGGTGGCAGTGAAAAAGTTGGCACAAAATATAGGTACATCAAATTCTGCTCTGGCAAAGACAGCAAAATCCAAAACCTGCATGAGTTGATAGTAATTACCAAAAAAGCTAGTAACTAAGAAGCAAGCACATGGTGCTTTCTGACGGGGAGACACGTCCTATGAATCTATGGTACATGGTTGTTACAACTCTGCAACACCTCGCAAAGTAGAACATCAAGAAAATGTGAATAGAAGAGATCCATACCTGCATTGATTCGTTTTCAACACTCAGAGTACGTAGGTGTCTAACCTTTGGAGCTTGGAATGAGAGCATTTGGAGCTCTGTTCTTCCGTCCATTGACGTTAAAGAACTATACTTTTCCTGGTCATCATTGTGATGCTTGTCTTAGGGAAGCGACATGAAATTACTTAAAGGAAAAAAAATAACTCAATATGCAGCTCTTCTACCCTAGTTGGCCACAGTATGTTGCCCTACTAGAAGAAACAGAGTGACTGGACGTTTTTACTTTATAAGCAAAACATGACTCTCAGAGAACTGAAGAGACTAGAAACTGACAATAGTCTGCTAAATATGCAGAGTGCATTTTGTTAAAATAAGAAGCAAATAAGAGATTGTTTTGAACTTCGTACTCCAAAATACAAATTTGGGAAAATATTTTTAGGGAAACTCTCCATCCAATGCAACCACTTTGTCCATAGACAAGACCAACCAATTTTCATGAGACATACAAAGAAAGAAGACTGAATTTTCCTTTCTAACAACAAGCACCAAATACTACATGCTGCTATGGCGCAAAGAACTTTAATCGAAACTTCAATGTACTTCCAATTGCTTCCATTAAGATCAAAGGTCACAGGCTTAGTTCCAATCTTAAATTTTCAGTTCTTCTTCAATTAGTGAACCGATTTTATTCATCCATTTCTTGAAGTGAGAGTCAACTGAGGATTGTTACAATTCATACAAACAAAACTAAAATTCCAATCCATATTGTGACTGACTAAAGGAGACAAAGCCATGTTACATAAACACTAGCCCAATAATTTTAACAAGACAGAACATCAACGTCAATTCAAACAAAAAAATATAGATAAACCATGTTTGATCCCTACGTCTAGAATCCAAAAAGAGAGTAAAAGAATCAACAGAGACAGATAAAAATAGAACCTTTAGTGGAGAAGGGACCAAACCCATATGGCGTCTGGTTTCAGTGAGAGCGAAGTGGATGAAGTTCTTATAAGACAATGCAGAAACTTGTAGTAGATGGGGCTTACACTTCTTGCCTCTCCAGTTAGTACTGATAGAGGTAATTGAGATAGGAATTAATGGGGGCTTTAGAAAGACAGAAGAGCTTAAAGAAGAACATGACTCCATCAAACTGAAGTCTCTCCCTGCAACCGGGCATATGACAGTCCAAAAAGGTCGGAGCTTTTTGCTCCGAGTTTTCTCTTCCACTTGCTATGTTTCAACTTTTTATCAATTCCATTGAAATCGTTTATAATTTTGTGATAAATTCTTGAGACACGTAAATAACCATGCCGAAGGAAGTAATTAATAGCTACCAAGTGGCATTTGTCAAAAATATTATTTATTGATTTATTAATGTATATATATATATATATACTTACCATTACTTCTGTTAAAATATAATAATTTAACATGTCATACTAATTTATTTTATTAATATTTAATAAATATTATTTATGTTATTTAATTAATAAAAATAATATTATTAATGGTATATAATGATATAAATATTCCATCAAAAATTTATTTATTCTTTAATAATTCTAATTAGTAAAATGATTAATTTATTGTAATTTATTATAATTCTTATTTTAAAAATATATAAGACTTATTTTTTATTTTACTATTAATCATAATTATTATATAATTTTTTTTATGTTATCTATGCCATCACATTACAATTTAACGATTTCAAAACGATACTAATGACACCCTAATCCTAATAGAGTTAAGTTTTTAATAGTTTATGGTTCATCAATTTAACCTAACCTATGTGATGTCACAATTAAGTAATTTGGACTTATCACATCTTAAAAATGATTTCTTTAAATATCTTACTAAAAGTATGACTTTTTATTGTAATATTTCATAGAGGGACTAAACAAATTGTCACTGTTATCTTTGTAATTATTTTTGCACCCTATTTATCATACAATAAGTAATATTTTAGTAATGTTAAGGTATAAAATAATACCACAAATAATGATAAAAACTTAGAATCTTTTATTGAAAGTTAAGGTACAAATCATAACTTTGGCCATTTTTTTATTACATAAGCTATTACACTTACTTCAATATTAATTAATTGTTTTGGCATACAAAATAGAGGTTCTGTTTGGTAAATAGTGTTTCAGCTATTTTTTAACATTTTGAAAGGTATTAGCAACATGACTATTTATTTTATTTGATTATTAGTTGATAGGTTGGCTTCTTCTATTTTTTTATTCTACCTAACTAGCTTATTTTTTAAAAGCTCCTATATAGGAGTGTTTTTGATGATCAACTAATAAATCTTTGTTTGCCTGACGATGGTGTCATTTATTCTTTTAACATTGGTAAATGCTTTTAATTGTTAAAAATAAAGAAAAAGAAAAGGAGTGTCACGGGGTAACATGAAGTGTTACACTCGTGGCCTGTGATACTTGCTACTTCTTAATTATAATTATATTAATTATAATTAAATGTAATTAATTAAAATATAAATAAATAAATAAAATTAGTTAATTTAAATATATGGTTTTATGTTGATTTATGTGATGATTTTTTGGTTATTATTATTATTATTATTGTTGTTGTTGTTGTTGTTGTTGTTGTTGTTGTTCTTATTATTATTATTATTATTATTATTATATGTTTTATATTTTATATATTATTATTATTATTATTATTATTAT